>JANAVB010025196.1:50660321-50831457 GCA_029216955.1 Iris pallida
TATCACTTCTTTCTCAGTAATTGATTCTTTGTTTGATCTGTCTTCAGGATGGTGGAGACACGATCGCAACGCTCTAGCCTAAGGGATACCACTGAGAGGTCTGCCACTTCTCACCCGACTCAGCAGGACCCTGGGACCACAGTACCTCTTTTTTTGCTCAGGTGGTACCGTCTGCAGCTTTTGGGAGTGCTCCTCCACTGGTTCCGAGGACTACCCCAGGGGTTCAGGGTATGCCACCACCATCGCCTCAGGGAAGGGTCTGAGTTTTGTCTTGCAGCAGCATGAAAAGGTGATTGCCTATGCATTCAGTCAATTACGTCCGCATGCGAAGAACTACCCTATCCATGATTTGGAGTTGGCGGCAGTTATCTTTGCTCTTAAGTTGTGGAAGCACTATCTATACGGAGAGCGTGTGGAGATCTTCACAGACCACAAAAGCTTGAAGTATGTGTTTTCACAAAAGGAGCTCAACATGAGACATCACAGATGGTTGGAGTTGATGAAGGACTTCGACATTTCCTTGCAATATCACCCAGGGAAGGCCAATGTGGTTGTCGATGCCTTGAGCAGGTATCCGGTAGCTATGTGTTTAACAATGGATCGTCACTTGTTAGCATATTTAGAGAGCCTGGGGATCGAGGTGATTGTGCCAGGAGTTCAGATATAGATGTGGGGCCTTCAGATTCAGTCAGACTTGATAGAGAGGATCAAGTCAGCTCAGTTCGACGATGTTACTCTGCGGTGTATCCGAGAGCAGGTTTGAGCAGGATTGGTGGATGATGATTTTATTCTTGCAGAGGATGGCACATTGAGGCACGGTTCCAGACTGTGTGTGCCCAGCGGAGAGCTTCGGGAGCAGGTTATGCATGAGGCCCATCGTTCTCAGTACTCTATGCATCCAGGTGCTAACAAGATGTATAGGGATCTGAAGGAGCATGTATGGTGGTATGGGATGAAGCGGGAGGTAGCACGCTTCGTCGCCAAATGTTTAGTCTATCAGCAGGTTAAGGCAGAGGGGTAGAGGCCAGGAGGACTGTTACAGCCATTCACTACACCAAATTGGCAAATTAGAAAAGCTAGTTATTTTTCAATCTGAAACATTTATTTTTTGTTCCTAAGTTTTGGAACATATTAAATATGTTCCGGAGCAAAAAAACGTTCCTAATATATTTTATTTTATTTTTTAGAAAAAATATTTATTTAGATACGCTTTTTTAGTGTTCTTAATATGTTCCAAATTGAGATAATACCATGTGCATATTAAGTAATTACCAAATAAAGCATACGTCCAAACAAACGAATATTTTTCTCCTATATGTAGGGCAAAACCTAAACGTTCCAAAACATACCGATCTTTTTTTCCTCTCTTAAAATTTTCTCCTCCCTCCAGAACATCTAAATCTTCCTCCAAATTAATATTTCACCTCCCTCTATTTTCTTGTCCGATCGCCAGAGGAAGGATCTTCGAACCGATCGCCAGAGGAAGGATCTTCGAACCGATCGCCAGAGGAAGGATCTTCGAACCGATTGCCATCAAGGAGGAAGGGTTCGCCATAAGCGTACGATTGCCATCGAGGAAGATTTGCATCTCAGGAGAAAAATGTTTGAAGGGCTTGCCGTCATCCATCGAGGAAGGTTTATTCTTTCTATTTCCTCTATTTTTTTCTTTAATTTTTCTATTTCACCATGCCTCTCTATCTCCGTATGTTAGTAGGCATATTTTTTCCACATATTTAAGTACTGTATTTTTGTTTTCTTATTTCCCCAATTTACACAAGTTACTTTGATTCTCTCTATGTGCACAGATCCTAGAAAATTATACACCAAAGGAAAATTTTCTCATAAGCAAAAGGAATAATAACTCCTTATGGATATGGATGTCAATTTTCTTCGAACCCTACGGGACCCAATTTATTTCCGGACGGGAGCGAATTTGGAGATTTAAAAATTGGGACTGGGACTGGAATACACAATTGATAAGTATTTCATGATGTAACTTGTTTGCATAGAAGAGTCCTTCAAGTTTCTTATATAAATTTCGTTCTGATTATCCTTGAGCTGTACAATGATCAATTTACAAATTACATGAATATAGACATAATTAAACATGAAAGCGGAAGCAATAGTGTTAAGTGTAAACTTGAGCCAGAACCCTGTATATCCATATCACCTAGAAAGTATATAATCTACCGGTACAGTTGCTCTTAACCTCTCTACATTACCATTGAAACTAGATGACATCTAATATAATGTAGCTCAGGAACTAATCCCTCTTTGACCTGTATAATTTGGTCTCCAGAAATTGTATCGGTGAAATTGGAATGATGAGGTCCATAGAGCACAAAGTGATTTATATCTCGATAGTCTTGATATTAATTATATTTGCTACTGTCAGTATAACTTCTTGTTCATATTACTTCAGCCAGTCTAAAGTTTTTCGGAACATGTGCTGTTTTGATTACATAAGATCTTGGGATTATTGACATTTGGATTTGCTCCTAATGCGAGAAATCTTTCATTATCATTTATGATGGTTTCATTCAGATATATTTGTGTCTACTGATCTTTGTCATATAAAATATTGCATATCCTGGTGTGAGATATTTATGTGTTGAGTGCACACAAGAGCACAACCCCGAAACTTACCATATTGTAGCACTAAAATTACCTCATGCTCTCTGATAAGCACACTCGTGCAAACCCCTAGGTAATTCCAGGGCACCCTGCTCTACTGGATTCATTTACTCCTATACCTACGGATACTCCTTAACAGAACACCAATATTTTGATCATGTTACTGCTGTTAAACCCACGAGCACTGCTTCCTGCCTACCATCTGCTGCTTAGCAATCTGTACACAAAAGTCATGCTTGTTGTTTGATTGCACTTGTGTAGTTCATAATTCATGCTTATTCATCTTCCCGATTTGACTTTCCTAAAGACTCCTTGGTATTGGCAAAATCTGCACTCCACTCCCTTACCTTGCTGTCTTGCAAACCTGTACATGGGGCAGAATAGGGTGTTTTCCCTATCTATTTGTTTAACTACAACAGTATGTCTAATAATGTAATTTTGCAATTTAATACCACCTATGTTGCAACTATTTGCAATCTGAATACCCATTGTTGCTCCCTATTTATGGTACACACTCGTAGGTAGGTGCACATATATTTACCCCCATAATTGCCCCCAATAATTTCCTGCTCAGATCTGAGCATACACTAGAGACATAACCCAATAACAATCAATATATATTTTTGTTCATCGCATCTGAAAATGAATAACCAAATTTCTAGTTATTGGAACATGAAGTTTGGAGTTTAGGATAATGCATAGTGATGCTTGCAACAATACATGAAAAAGCTGAGGTTGAGGAACATACTAAGGTTGAAAAAGCACAAAATCATAATTGTTTTTTAACCCCATAAGTCCATGCCTTATTTCCATGCAATCTACAAATTTGAATGAGTTGAACTACATATCATCTATGTCAGGATACTTTAATATTTGATAGATCTTTAGGAGTGTTTGCGATTCATGTAAGGATTTCAGCGAATATTGTCCAGAAATTTGTTCATTCCAGTGAATATTGTCCAAAAATTTGGCAGTCGTCAGGTCTTAAATTGATATCCATATATGCAAAAAACAAATAATTTAAGTCTTCAAGAACCCATGATTTATTTATTTTAATTGAGATTTGCTTGCATAAATAATTAATCTATATAAGTCTTCAAATAATTTAATTTATTTGACACATGTCATACATCTTGGAGATCCTTAATATAATTGAAATATATTCCTATGAGTTTATTGAGTATTTACTTTATTTATTTTTATTTTCTACAGATCTATCTTATAAAAAGAATTTTTTTGGTATAGAAAATGCCTTTGGACAAGTTATGGATGAGTAAACGGGGGGACTTAGAATATATTGAAGGTGTCAAACAATTTGTGAATTTTGTCAAGGAGAATGCTAACGGAGAAGACCGTTTTTTATGCCCATGTGTTCGATGTAGAAACTCAAAGGTACACGTAGAGCTTGATTTAATCAGCTTTCATTTGTTGTCAAATGGTATTGATCAGAGCTATGTGCTATGGGATCAACATGGAGAAAAATCGATGGCCATAAGTCTACAACAATACAACTCGACCCAATCAAAGAAGCTGATCAACCTATGATGGAAGAACTTGTTGATGATGTTTTCAATGTGATAATTGGGGGAATGAGCACGAGATAGAAGAAATGAATATTACACTTGAAGGTGGAGTAGGAGGCGATCAAACTATTGGTTCTGAGACCGAGATGAATGAGAGTAGAAAATACAAAAAATACAGGGAGATGGCAACACAACGTCTGTACAATAGTTGTCCTTAGGGTAAGACAATGTTGTCTACCATTATCGAGCTACAGAATTTGAAAACACGATACAGTTTGACTGGGAATAGCGTGACTGCTATATTGGATTGGGTAAAGTCTTTATTTGTAGAAAATTGCAATCTTCCCAAAAATTACCCACAAATGAAGAACATGATTAAGGACTTGGGAATGGAATGTGAAACCATACATGCATGTAGAAATGGTTGCATCCTATATTGGAAGGAATACAAGCAACATCATATATGTCCCAAATGTGGAGTCAGCAGGTATAAGCTTGTCTTTGAGCATGACTCTGAGGTAAAAAAAGGTGTCAAAAAAGAGCCAGCAAAATTTGTGAAATATTTTCCATTTATTCCAAGGCTAAAGAGATTCTTTAGCATTCCTTGGATTGCAGATGCAATGACTTGGCATAAGAAGGCAAAAACTGATGGAAATCTAATGAGACATCCATGCGACTCAGGTCAATAGGATTCAATTAATGTCAATTGGCCAGATTTTGCCGCTGAGGCTAGAAATTTACGACTTGCAATATCAATTGATGGCTTTAACCCACATGGAACTCAAAGCAGCACTTATAGTTGTTGGCCGGTGATTTAGCACCTTTAAATCTTCTACCATCTTTGTGCATAAAAAAGGAGTTCTCATTGTTGATTTTATTAATATCAGGGCCCAAATCACCATGCAAATACATCGATGTGTTTCTAGAACCACTTGTAGATGAATTGAAAGAGCTATGGGTAAATGGTGTGCCGACATGGGACGCATTTACTAAAATCTCTTTTATAATGAAAGCAATGTTGATATGGGGGGTCCATGATTTACCTGCATATGGAACATTATCTGGATGCAATATTCATGGATATAAGGCTTGTCCAGTATGCGCCAATGATGTTGACTATGAGCATCTTGAAGACTCAAATAAAATATGTTATGGAGGCTATCGTCGATTTTTAAGGCCCGACCACAAGTTCATAAATGATAAAAGATTCAATAAGACTGTAGATCATCGACCAACTCCACGACCATTATCTGGTGACGAAGTGGAACAACGAATTTATGAAATTCTTAATAGTAATGATATGCAAGGGGTTAGTAGAGCCACCGGCAAAAGAAGATAGAGTAAGAACATTGGTGAAAAATGCAAGGTTGTGGTAGATGAAGATGTCAATATGGATATTAATTCCATTATTGTACCTCCATGGTCGAGAAGGTCAATTTTGTTTGATTTGCCATACTGGAAGTTCCTTGAGGTTCGTCATAACATCGACGTCATGCATACAAAAAAGAATGTCACTGATCACTTATTAAGCATATTGATGAATGTCACCACAAAAACAAAAGATGGGTTGAAGGCACGAAAAGATTTGAAGAAACTGGGCATCAATAAGAAATTGTGGTTAGTAGAAGAAAATGACACCGAAAAAACTTCAATGCCAAAGACGTCATACGCCTTAACTAAGGAGGAGAAGGAAGAACTTTGTCGTTGCTTGAAAGATTTAAAATTACCTACGGGATTTTCCTCCAACTTAAGTAATTTGGTGACTATCCAACCTCCAGAACTAAGGTGGCTTAAATCACATGACTATCACGTGATTATGCAACACTTGCTTCCAGTTTTGCTTAAATATGCTTTTAAAAAGGAGAAGGACTTGAGAATTGCTATTTACAGAATCATTTTATTCTTTAATATCTTATGTGCTAAAGTGGTAAATAAGGAGGAACTCCGTAAAGCAAAGAGGGCATTGGTGGAAGCAATGTGTATTCTTGAAAAGGAACTTTCTCCCTCCTTTTTTGTCATAAGTGTGCATTGTATGACTCATTTGGCAGATGAGGCTTTGGCATATGGCCCAGTTATATTCAAATGGATGTACCCATTTGAAAGGTATACTATCATACTTTTTTAAGAAAATTTATTTTGTATTTAATGCAATTTCACTTATTCTATTTAATATAACTTTTTAATTATGTCATGGCAGATTAATGAAGCGGTATAAAGAGTATACCCTCAATAAAAGATACATAGAAGGCTCTATAGCAGAGTCTTATCTTGCAGATGAATATGTGATGTATTGCATGAAATATATGCCAAATACAAGCATTGTTACTCATAAGTCGACTCGAGAAGATTGGTTAGATGAGGATGTTGACTCTACAGATGAAAAACCTTTAGATGTTGGAAAAGTCATTAAGCTAAACAATGTACAATTTGAACAAGCACGAAAGTGGGTACTCAACCGACTTGAAGACTTGGACGATTGGGAAGAGTAGGTTTTATCCATATATTTAGTTAAATGACTATTATATTTGTTAAGAGTATGAGTTATTTTGATTGTTGTGAATTTATGCAGTAAGTATGTAGAATATTTTCGAAGGACGACTGTCCAGATTCGAAAAGATTGGGCTACTAAGACGAGCACATCAATCAAGGAATTCATTCCTTGGTTGTGTGATGAGGTAATTTACCTAAGCTAAGTAGCATTTTCTTAATAGTTTGTGTGTCACTTTTCAAGTTTTTTTACTAGTAAAATCTTTTGCAATACAGTTACAGAAGGCCGGGGAAACTAATACAACCTTATGGAGATTTGCCAATGGTCCAATGTATAAGGCAACAAGATACAATAAATATTGTGTCAATGGTTTTATCATTTCGTCAAGTTCTTCCGATACAAATTTGGTAACTCAGGATAGTGGTGTATTTATGAAGGCTTATACTACTTTTGTTGCTGGTCGAAAAGACAAAAATCTAAAGGAAGGAATGATGACTTACTATGGAATAATTAGAGATATATTGGAGTTGGACTACATAGATTTTAAGGAGACTGTATTTTATTGTGATTGGGTCAAGGTGGAGGATTCAAAAAATGGATGTAAGGTTGATCCTATTTGGAACCTTGTGATGGTAAGTTTGAAGAAGCTCAAGAACAAAGAAAAAGTGGAGGAGGATCCATTCATTTTAGCTCGAGAAGCCAGTGGAGTATTCTATTCCAAAGATCAAAAGAAAGATGGGTGGCACGTGGTTTTACATAGGCCCAAGAGGCTAACTAAACAAGTTGACATGATAAGCATCCCTACCGACTATCAATCCATTTTGAATGACAACCCTAACCTTCAAAATTTGTTCAATTTTGATGAATGAACATATTATAGTGCATTGCTTCATTGGAAAATTGTATGGTCTCACTTTCTATAGAATTCCTTAGTTTGTACTCCAAAAGGTTGTCCTTTAATCAGCTTATCATAAATTGTTATTCACCTTATTCATTTATTTATTTATTTGATTGAACTTTTCTCTCTCTGGATTGAAGGTCCTGGATACTCATTTATTAATAACAACTGCAATATTTGTACTGTTTATTGGAACTCAAATCTAACAGTTAAAAAGTGTTGCCCAACAGTAAAAAAATTGTTGATAAACTAATTATTTTCCTCACAAGTGCAATCAAACAGTTAAAAAGTGAATTCTCATGGAGTTGTTTTCGAACTGTGGTTCGACCCACAGATTAGGTAGTAGGGCTTCTCATGGAGTTGTTTTCGAACTGTGGTTCGACCCACAAATTTGGTTCTGTGCGGTCGGGGACACGCACACACCACTGCTGCACATGTTCTATTGTATTGCACTCTGGACACACTTGTTTTTGATACAATAGTCACTTGACACACTCTGACACATCTTGCACACCCATTCGACACTTTGATTCACTGCATTAACTTTTTCATGACACCATTTGACACATGTTCTGACATTGACATTGCACTTTGATTTACTGTTGTATACTAGTTCACTTGACACTATTGACACATTATCTACTGCCATGACACATTGGACACTCTTCATTTTCTACTGGAAACTCTCTTGCATTGACATTGACACTTGACACTTGCTTCACATGTTGACACTTCACTCGACACAATGCTCACATTGCATTCACCTCATTCTGTTTTGTGTTCAGATACTTGGTATCATCCCTTTATGTGTATATCTATCCCTTTTAAACATTTCAGACCCTATCACTTAGTCAGACCCCTTTTATAGCAGTTATATATATAGAGTATATTGTTATATATATAAGGATATGCAAGGGTTGGTTGCATTGGTTAAAGTGTATACATATAGGCATTAGTCGAGTGATTCAGTATACCTAGGTGTCTTTGTTTCAGCTTTGGGATGTTCATTCAATTAATAATAGTCCTTGCTATATTACTAGAGGCTGTATGTGTGAGTGCTTATTATCCTAGAGTACAACAGGGAGTAGCTAAGAAGAGAGGGATTAGTTGAGTGAGTGAATAAGAGTGTGTGTGTGTGTGTGTGTGAGTGTGTGTGTGTGTGTGTGTGTGTGTGTGTGTGTGTGTGTGTGTGTGTGTGTGTTTGAGTTAAGTATCTGAAGATGTATCAGGATTAGGATACTCTAATCCTAAGTTCATTATAAGGTTAGCTAAGTATTTATTGGTCTAGTTTAGAAGAGTATAGAAGATTAGCTTGAACTACTGATGCAAATAGTGTTGCCTGCACCAGAGTAGGTTGGGTATCTGGGAAGGAAATTCTCTGTGCGTATAAGGTATCAAATTCTATGATCTGTGCCATCTTCCTTTATGTTGTCCTGCATTCTGATTGCTTGTTTAGCCATAGGCATCTATTATTAGTTATCTTTAGGTTTAACCACACTTCTTTATACATTTCCTAACTTATTGTATCAGTCCCTATGTTGTATGGGGTCACAACTTATACTATATGAGAAACCTTAATGCAAATCTACCATATAGATATAGTAGATAGTGTGGTGATGTGTTATGTGTACACTGACCAGGAATTAGAGAGGTGGGGTGATGGCAGTGGCCAATAGTGTGAGGAGAACCCCCTCTGTTTATTTGTATATGGCTATAGACCATAAAACCACGAGTAATGCTTGTTGATAAACTCAAATCTAACAGTTAAAAAGTGAATTCTACAAATAGTTGATACAACAACAATGGATTGGTTTGCTGAGATTCTACAAATGTTGTGAATGCTTAAATTCAGGAAAATATTACTGGTTACAGAGAGGCCATAAATATTTGCCCAAAAAATTGAGATAATACCATATATTCTTTAGTTGTCATTTACATTTGCAGGATTGGTACTTGCTTGCACTCACAACTGATGTGTTAGGTTGAGAATTAAGCTCAATCAACAAACATTGTGGTTTAGCCATATTACCTCTATTCGGTGTGTGACGAGCATCATCAATCAGTAAAACTCTGTAGCTGTCTCCACTCACCCTTCTTATCACTCAGTCCGGTGTCTCCTCCTGCAAGTTCAAATAAAAACTGTCACCTCTATATTGTATAGGCCTCTAATTAATATAAAATGAAAACCAGAGCAACATTTCTTTGATTTACTTCTTGATATGGGTATATAGGGATAAGGAACCAGAACTTCTTTTTATCCTCTCAGATATTTGTGGTGGGGAAAGCCACCATTTCTGCTTGCTGTTGTGAATTCTACAAATAGTTGATACACTCGAAATGTATCAATGATTGAACATAAATAACATGAATTGATCAATTAAGGATGACCGATATATTAATATAGATATAAGACCAACCTATATGTGAATGGACGAAAGGAGATTATGTAAGACTGAATTATTATAATGGGACTAAAATGTAACTAATACTATTGGCTGAACTAAAACCAATTCCCCCTCCCTCACTTATAATTAACTGATACAACTAAATAAAACCGATATATTAATATGGACAATGTAGTTTAAAAAGTGGAATGGTCATAATGAATGGGACTGGTACATCAAAGATAAACCCACTAATACCAAGAATGCAGGGCAGTACAAAATGTACAAATCTTATACTAAGAACCTATACTCGAGCCATACTTAGAGCAACTAATAGAGTTCACAAAAGTCTGAACTCAAAGAAAAAAGGGTAAACTGGTACAAAAGGATGAGGTAGGACCAAAATAAGGGATCATAGATACAATAGAACAGATCACTCAAATTTTCTGCACCATATGGAATGAATAACATAGGTAACTGAACCTATATTTAATATATTTGGATAATGAATGAAGTGACTAAATCAATTTAATATAAATCGAGCCTTCACCCATATATATACAGGGAAGTATGAAAACTGATACAAAGAGTGTATGGGACTGAACTTGAAATAAAGAATGGAATTGGACACGAAGGTAATTGGAAATTGAACCAACATCTCAATACTTGACTTAGAAAGTAAGAACTGAATCAAGGAGGTGCAGGACAACACTTAAAGAGTAATGGGGACTGAAATAAGAATACAAGGGAACTAAATTACATTAGGGTGGACAGGACTATGGAATTAAGAAAGACTGCACATGAATTACATAGTGTAAGGACTGACCTTGCAAGGGGAAACTGAACTCTCCAACTGAGAAATTTAAGGATATGGACATTAACAAAAGACTGCATTTAGAATCAAAACTGAATGTGCGTATTGCAAGTGAGTGTAAGGTTGAACTTAAAGTAGCTTGGGTTGTTCCCAATGTTTCAAAGGAACCGATACTAAAAGATGATGGTCTGGACAACACAACTTATGCCAAACAATCCCTTAACCGAGCTCCCTTCTAAACTTACCACTGATACAGGATGCACAAGAGGGAATGGGACATTTCAAATAATACTGAATTCATAAAAAGACTCGAGCCATACCCCCACTCCCGATATATGATACTTACACCAGGCATGGGTATGCACTAGTAAGGTAATGGCTGAACCAACATATGCCTAGGTAATTCCAATTTGAGCTCATCACTGGGACTAAACAATAGATGAATGCAGGACATATGAAATGTTAGGGACATAACCAATATAATGAAGACTAACACTAATACAAGAGAGGTGGACTGGAATCTAAAGTGGATGATGGGTTTGAATATTTCATTACAAGGTGAAGACTGACCTTCTACATCTGGACTAATCATGAGGGTATCCTAACATTGGATGACTGAAACCTGCACTTAAAATCCCTTCCATTCCAAGTCTACTACCAGATGTTGTTTACGGCTACTATCCCTATATCCTATTGGCACTATACTGAGAAAGAGACTAGTACTAACATTGTTTTTCCAGCTGCAAGCTGATCCATTTCAAATATCTCATCTAGTACTGACATTGTTTTTCTAATGCAGTGACCTAACTTGGTCCTTGTCCTAATTGATGCAATATATACCTGTCAAAATTTAGACATATGGTTTATCCTAATACTTTTGGCTACTCTCGGACGCTACCGACATGCTGTCTATGCTATCAGGTAGTAATTGATATCTTGGTTTGCTGAGAAAGAGACTAGTACTGAGATTAGCTGTTCCTGGATGCAAATGACTGTTCCTGGATACAAATTGATATCTTTGTTTCTCTATTGTGTAGAAACTGTTCCTAGATGCAAATGACATTGCAGATGAAAGGATTAGCTGGGAAGGACTGTCAAATCTGAAATCTTTAACGATCCTATCGCTGAACAAAAACCAGTAAGTACTATTCTTGTTCAAATAAGTGTTGTTAGCTTTTTGTGATAGAATATGGTCGGTGATTTATTTCTAGTATACAGTTCTTGAAAATTTGGGTTAAGGTCTTTGTTTGTGTATATTGCTTGCATTTTTAAACGGGGAGGGGGAGGGGGGTTTTGCAAAGCCTGATGGGTACAAATTGAAGATCCATGCTGTAGTCTTTCTGATAGGTTGGTACTATCAACGTTTTGGCGATAAAGTTTGAGTATGCATATTAAACAACAGTTTATAAACATTGGTGTACAAATTGAAGATCCACGCTGTCTCTATTGGGTTAAGGACTATTTATAAACATTGATTCTTATAAAATATAAGGACTATATATAATATGTTTTTGAATTTGATTCTTATAAACATTGTGTTTATAAGGACTGTTTATAAAATGAACGGCCCTATATTAAAGGATGATTTATAAAGTTCTTACACTCTCCCCACGACTTAGGCACTTTTCATTATCTTATAATTTTATGTAAGCCGATAATCATTTCAATTTTTTTTGATACTGAAGGTTTTCTTGATAAGCACAATGTCATAACATATGGGCAGCAACTTCACTCAAGAAAATCTAGTATCACAAGATAGCAACAAACCTCGGAAGAAAATTGACTTCAACTGACATGAAAAAGCAATTGGAAAGAGAGTGCCTCACTTTATGCACCGTGTTGGCGAGATTATGAAGTCACATGCGTCCATCAAGTATACTGATTGGAGGTTGGTTCCCGATCACCAGAAGGATGAAATTTGGAATGGCATATTGGTGAGATAGACATTTTCTACATTTCTTCATTAAATTTTAAGGGGTTTTTTATTTAGAAAATAGTACATTAATATATGTTTTATTCCTTTTAACATATGTTTATTGCAGAAAGAATTTGAAGTACCAACCTACATCAAAAGACATCTTCAGGGTTCAATGGCGAGTGTGTTTAGGAAGCATAAAAATACTTTGCGGAAGAATTTTTTGGACAAGTATCCAAATATAGAGGCACAAAAATTGAATATTCCTCCTAGAACAAAAAAAGAGGATTGGGAGCAATTCTGTGAAAATGAGTGTGGGAAAAAAATAAAAGAACGTAGAGTGAAAAATGCTGAAAACAAGAAGCGTAGAAGATGTGGCCATACTGGAGGACGTAAGAGTGCTGCAATGGTTTAGGAGAAAATGGTATGTATTCTGGTGCACCTTTTTTATAGTTCAATGGTTAAAATGATATAATAATAACCATTTATGGTACAGATTCAAAAAAAGCAGATCCTGCTATTCTAATTTCACGAACTGCAGTATGGATAGAAACTCATACTAGAAAGGATAAAAGCATATTGTCGAGCGCTGTGGAGCTGATGGTGAGATAAATGACATTAGTAAAGTTTAATGCATATACATAAATATTTTTCTATTTATTTAGTTATGTTCAACATCATATTACAGGAGAAAATTAAGGAAAAGGTCGAAGAAGCTAAAAATAGTGAAAACAATAGCGACATTCACCCGTTATCAATTGATTCTGATCCTTTGACTCAAGTTCTAGGTAAGAACTCAAATGGCAGTCTTCCGGGTGTTGGTAGCCATGTTTCTAGGAGACAGTATGAGGATTGTCTTCCTTGCCATATAATGCTATTGAATGAACGAGCGGAAAGGAAGATTACAGAAAAGAATTTTGAAAGGTTGGAGTCAAAAGTTGATTTATGTTTGAACATGTGTTCGGTGAGTACCTAACATTACTTTATAAAAGCCCTAAAATATAAACTTGATTGTGTAAAATCATATTTGTGCATTAATTAATTGTTGTTATGTACTCTAGAAAAACTTCTCACAAACAGAAGTAGAAGTAATTGTTGGGTCTTCGTCGCCTGCAATGATGATGAACATGAATCTAATAAGAAAAAGACATTCCATAGCTGAAGGAGGCTCGATGACATCTGCACGCAATGCTGTTGAAGTGGCAGACAATGAGCCTACTGAAGTGGCATGCAATCAACCTACTGAAGTGGCATGCAATCAACCTACTAAAGTGGCATGCAATTAACCTACTAAAGTGGCATGCAATCAACCTACTGAAGTTGCAAGATTGTGCAAGCTGCTTGACTGGGATGGAAACTGTCTTGCAATTGCGAAGGAGGTAGTAGATCCAATCCATCGGGGTATATGTCATGGCTATGTCTTGGAACCTGATGAATTAAAGGTGGGCATGGTTACACGAAAGATGTTATCTGCAAAGATTTACAAGGCTGATAAAAATCCAGAATTAAAAAAATTAGAGAAGTTGCCCTCGGCGATTTTCTTGTGTGGAACAAGTCCTTCGTCAAATACATGAGCC
This sequence comes from Iris pallida, assembly GCA_029216955.1. Taxonomy (NCBI): domain Eukaryota; kingdom Viridiplantae; phylum Streptophyta; class Magnoliopsida; order Asparagales; family Iridaceae; genus Iris; species Iris pallida. The sequence continues at coordinate 50,674,555 of JANAVB010025196.1, forward strand.
ATAGTAAGTCCTATTTTCTCTTCATTATAATTCTGCTAGTACAATAATCTGCTTCATTCTTTTATTACTGCGATATAATTTGATTAGTCCTTGACATACTTGTCTTAGCTCTATAAATTTTATTGAATTATTTTCTTTTGTTCTGAATAGGTTCCTGAGAAAACTTTTTACTGAAGATTTGCCTCGACTTTTTGTGCGCACGAAGGAAGATTGCTGTTGATTTTTAGAAAGACAAGCATTAGGCCATGTTTTAAATAATTTCAAATGGATTCAACTGAAGGAAACAAACATTTTTTGAGGAGCTGTTAGTAACTATAGTTGATGCTCGAAAACTTGCTTGTTATTTTTGGTATCTGTTTAACTTTTGTTTACTTGAGCATTGATGTCAAATTTTTTTAAAGTTATAAAACTACTTGTAGTTTTCTTTTCCTATCATAATAGTGTAAGAGATAGTGTCCCTGTTTTGCTCTTCCTCGTTTTGGCATTCAATGTGGCTTTTTTCTTGTGTTTGTTTGACTGCCTCTATTATGTACACTGTAAGCCAAGGAGCTTCTCGAACCTAGTAATGTGATGTACAATGGATCAAATGTTCAAATTGCTCAAATGTTCACTCATTGATTTGTGTTTAAGCTATTACTTTTTTTTGTATGATTTAGAATAGAATAATAGATTCGCTTATAAAATGAAATTAACAAATAAATAGGTACGCTTACAAAATGTTGCAAAATTTGCCACAAGAATGATGAAAAAGTGTTACAATTTGTATTTAGAAACGAGCAGAACGTGTTCCAAATTGATATTTATAAACATTTCAAAGATGTTTCAAAAATAATTTAGAAACACACCACATATGTTCCAAAATCTACATTTGGAACGCTGTATAACAGTTCCAAACCAAATTGAGGAACGTAGTCTAACTGTTCCAAATATTGCAACGCCACTTTTAGGAACGGTTATGATATGTTCCTAAAAATATTAGGAACATACAAAAATTGTTCCTAAAGGCCTTTTTTGGTGTAGTGATTGCCCATTCCGGAGTGGAAGCGGTAGCACATCACGATAGACTTTGTTTCTGGATTGCCGCATACACTAGGAGAAAAAGAGCGATTTGGGTCATCGTAGACAGGTTGACCAAGTCAGCCCAATTTTTGCCATTTAAAGTGGGTACGTCTACTGAAAGGCTAGAAGAGATGTATATGTAGCAGATTGTCAGGATACACGGAGTTCCGGTGAGCATTTTCTCGGATCGGGATAGTCGTTTTACTTTCTATTTCTGGCAGAGTCTACAGACTAGTTTAGGCACTCAGCTCAAGTTCAGTACTGCATACCACCCTTAGACGGACGGACAGTCAGAGAGGACTATTCAAACACTCGAGGACATGCTGCGAACTTGTGTCTTAGATTTTGGAGGATCCTAGGAGGATCACCTGTACTTAGTAGAGTTTGCATATAACAATAGTTTCCAGGCCAACATTGGGATGTCACCATTCGAGACACTGTACGGACATAAATGTCATACACCATTGTCTTGGGATGATGTTGGAGAGCGAGCTTTATTGGGACCTGAGATAGTTGTTGACGCAGCCGAAAAGGTGAAGCTCATCAGAGATCGACTTCGCGTGACGCATGACAGACAGCGGCATTGGGCCGATAGCCACCGAAGACCTTTGCAGTTTGAGGTACAGCTTAGACTTAGGATTGGGATTTTGTTTATTTTGTGATTTTTGTTTGATCATGTGATTTTTATAGTTAAGTTGAGACCATGTTTGTGCTAAGTTGGAGATCTGGTATTCCTGAGGATATCTCCGACACATGGTACTATTCACTTTGGTGGAGGTAGAAAGCTTAGTCCGTGTTTCATCGGACCTTTCATTATCAGCGGAAGAGTCGATGATGTGTCATACAGACTGGACTTGCCCCCTGTATTAGAGGGAGTCTACAACGTATTTCACGTGTCACAGTTGAGACGGTATGTGGCAGATCCCAGCCATGTACTGGATTATTCCGAGATCGAGGTGGGCCCTACTCTTAGTTATCCAGAACAACCTGTGGAGATTCTGGATCGACGGAAGAAAGTGCTGAGGAACCAGACGATACCCTTGGTTCGCGTAGCTTGGAGGCACCACTCTCCAGGTGAGTCTACCTGGGAGAGGGAGGATGAGATGAGCGAATACCCTTATCTTTTTCAGTCTTAAAGTATAATTTTTCTATCCTTCTCATATATTCAGTTTTATCTTTAATTTCGAGGACAAAATTTTTTTGAGGATAGATTTGTCACATCCATTTTTTCTAGTTTGAGGGTATTTTAGTGATTGTATAATTTTTTTGATTATTTTAATATATTATATTATTGGTATTGTGATTTTTGGACTTTTGATAGTATAGCCTTGGTGCAACCTAGCCTAGTGTCTCACCATGACTTAGTGACTTAGTTAGCATGGTTGGTTAGTTTTATAATCCCATTCTAGTTAGTTTCAATTTTGAAGGTAATTAGCAAAATGGTTAAGGAGCTAGTTAGACCTTTTGATTTTAAGAATTCATTTTTAACTTTGTAGAAAGAAGCCCAAGCCCATTGATTATGAAACCCTACCCCACCTTGATGTGGCCGGCCATAGTGGAGTCCCCTACCCCCTATTTAATCTCTCTTAATGAGACTTATCTCTTTTTCCATTCCTTCTCATTCTGGCAAAAACCTAGGTATGTATTCTTTCCTATTTTCTTCATTCTTTCCCCTTTTTGATTCTAGTCTTTTGCATTGGGTTCTAATTCAGTTTTATGGACTAATGGTGGTGAGCAATCTCAGTTTTGTAGAGCATTAGAGCTTTGGAGTTGCAAGAAGGATCTTTATTTTGGAGCTTTTATTGGGATTCATCCCAAGATCTTCTGTACGTATTCCTTCCTCGAGTTGGACGTCGTGCGGGCGACGATCTCCCAACCTTTTTGTTCTCCTTGTCAGCCCTCTCTTTCTCTTCTTACGTGAATCATGAATTTAGAAAAAGTATTTGATTTCTGATCAGTAATCTGGCGGCCAGAGAATAGAGGATATATATAGCCTATGGCAGGGACCATGAGAAAAAATTAGGGTTAGGCCTCCTAACGGATCTGGATATCCCGTGTTCAGCCCGAACACACAATCCAGGCCCATTAACAATAGCTCGGTCCACTAATGAGCTATTGTTGTACGTACTACCTCCCTAATCCTAAATTATGTTTGTGGGCTCCTTTTATTATATGCTCGTTTGGCTCCCCATGTTAAGATATCGTATGTCCGTCGATCAAATTAAGTTACTGACAACTATATTGATTCGACATCTTTTATCCTTAAGTAGTACCTCTCAACTTTATTTGTCATGTCGGATATAATCTACCTGCAGGGTTTACATGACAATCCTTATGAGCTCCTTAAGGGGACATCATCAATCCGATGTATCGGGACATGGATTCCATTTATAATCAACAGCCCATCATACATACAACATTATTACCCAATTCATAGAGGTTGTTGATCCATAATTAATCTCACTCTTTTATGAGTTAAAGTAATGCACACTGCATATACATGTCTGTTATTATATCCAAATTAAGAGCACAAGCATCTATAATAACAGAGGTGTTTGTTCTCTTATGTAGTCAGTACAAAAAGAACAACCTCAAGTGGTCCTGTTCAATACACACAAAGTGTACTAGTTTAAACCTATAGTCAAGATAGACTAATACCAGATTACACTACAACCTTTCCAATAGATTGTCCAAGTCCATCTAGGTTGTGAACTATTTATATACTCCATAGGGAACTGATAATATGATCTTCTGTGTGACACCACACACCATATTATCTACAATATAGAATATCAGACATTTGTATTAACACTTGCAATAAATACAATATACAAACATTTGCCCATATGATTCTCATTCAAAATTTAAGGAAATAAGGTTACTACAAAAGTGATGCTTTTAGTATATAACCCTAACATTCTCCCACTTATACTCAAAGCATTGCTTTTCAGTATACTGCTACAAATCTCCCACTTATACTTAAAGCCATGCTGCTACACATCTGACTCCCATTCCCTCAACATGACTATCAAAAGCCTTAGCTGCTAAGCTCTTTGTAAAGGGATCAGCTAGGTTGTCGGCTGATGCTATCTTGATCACATCAACTTTTCGTTTCTTTACGAAATCTCGTATTAGGTGGTACTTGCGCTCAATATGTTTGCCTGTCTTATGGGCTCATGGTTCTTTCGAGTTTGCAACTGCACCACTATTATCACAATAAAGTATAATAGACTTAGACAAACTAGGTACCACATCCAAGTCCAACAGAAAGTTTCTGAGACAAATCGCTTCTTTGGCTACCTCAGAGGCTGCCACATACTCGGCTTCCATGGTGGAATCAGCAATACATTTTTGCTTGATACTCCTCCACACAATGGCTCTACCTCCTAAAATAAACACATAACCTGAGGTAGATTTTTTGGAATCCCGATCTGACTGAAAATCTGAGTCTGTATACCCCAAGGGAACTAAACTATCTGCCTGGTAAACTAGCATATACTCTTTAGTCCTTTTCAGGTACTTCAAAATATGCTTTACGGCAGTCCAGTGCTCTTGTCCTGGGTTAGACTGATATCTGCTGACCATGCCTACGGCAAAGCAGATGTCTGGTCTCGTACATAACATTGCATACACTAAGCTTCCTACTACTGAAGCATAAGGAACTGCCTTCATGTTCTTAATCTCTTTAGGTGTCCTCGAACACTGCTCCTTTGATAGAGCAATTCTATGTCTAAAAGGTAAGAAACCTTTCTTAGAATTTTGCATACTAAAGCGAGTTAGTACATTATCGATATAGGAAGCTTGGGATAAGCCCAACATCCTTTTCTTGCGATTTCGTAGAACTTTGATCCCAAGGATGTGACCAACTTCTCCCAAGTCCTTCATATCAAACTGTTTGGATAACCATACCCTTACATCAGATAACACCTTCATATTGTTTCCAATGAGCAAGATGTCATCCACATAAAGTACTAGGAACACCACCACATTTCCGTCACACTTTCTTTATACACATGATTCATCCTGACATTGATCAAATCCATAAAATTTTATCACCTGATCAAAACATATGTTCCAAGATCTGGAAGCTTGCTTAAGTCCATAAATGGACTTCTTGAGCTTACAAACAAGATGCTCCTGGCCCTTTTCAATGAACTCGTCTGGTTGCTTCATATAGATGTCTTCCTCAAGACTTCCATTAAAGAAATCTGTCTTGACATCCATTTGCCAAATCTCATAATCGAGATGAGCTGTAATAGATAAAAGAATCCGGATAGACTTAAGCAAGGCTACAGGAGAAAGGTTTCCTCATAATCGATACCCTCTCTTTGAGTAAAACCTTTTGCTATAAGCTGAGCTTTAAAGGTTTCAACCTTACCATATGATCCTCTTTTTCTCTTATAGACCCACTTGCATCCAATGGCTTTTACACTAACGGGTGGTTCTATAAGCTCTCAGACCTGATTAGAATCCATATATTTTATTTCAGAAATCATTGCTTTTTGCCAAGACTCTGCATCTTTATCTTAGAGTGCTTCATTGTAGGTACATGGTTCATAATCTTGTTCCTCAGGGACGAAGTTTGACGACTCTCCCAAGAACATATATCTATCAGGTTGTATCACAACCCTCCCACTACGACGAGGCACAATCGGTTGTGGTGTAACATTTGTGACACGCTGTCCAGTTATTTGTGGTTCATCCTCTGGTACTGTTGGTACTGAAGTACTTGGTGCCTCACGTCTCAATTCTTCTAGAACAACTCTACTTTTGGGTTTATGGTTCATAACATATTCTTCCTCGAAGAATCAGGCATTGGTACTAACAATGACCTTCTGATCCTTAGGACTATAAAATAAACCTCCTTTCGTTCCTCTTGGATAGCCTACAAACAAGCGTACTTCTGTACGAGATTCCAACTTATCTGATTTCCCATTCAGCACATGTGCTGGACTATCCCAAATGCGAACATGTTTCAGACTATGCTTACGCCCAATCCACAGCTCTGTGGAAGTAAGAGGTAATGACTTAGAAGGAACCAAGTTCAAAATATAAGCTGCAGTCTCTAAGGCATATCCCCAAAATGAATATGGCAAATTCGAATAACTCATCATTGATCTAACCATCTCCATAAGAGTTCTATTCCTTTTTTCAGCTACACCATTCTTGGGGCATTCCAGGTGCAGTCAATTGGGATATGCAATCCCAGCCTCTGATAAATAATCCCTAAACTCTTCAAAGAGGTACTCGCCCCCACAATCTGATCGTAATGACTTAATATATTTTCTATGACGTTTTTCTGTTTCAGCCTTGTACTATTTAAATTTCTCAAAGCACTCAGACTTACGGCGCATCAAATAAATGTATCCATACCTTGAATAATCGTCAATAAATGTGACAAAATATTCAAAGCCACCTCTAGCTTGGATAGTCATGGGTCCACACAAATCAGAATGAACCAATTCCAACACATCTTTGGCCCTATACCCTTTTGCCGTAAAAGGTCTTTGGTCATTTTACCTTCCAAGCAGGATTCACAGACTGGTAGTGCCTCCACTTCCAATGAACTTAAAGGTCCATCTTCAACCAGTCTTTGAATCCTTCTTAGGTTAATATGCCCCAATCGCAAATGCCAAAGATATGTTTGGTTCATAAAGAAGGTTCTTTTCTCTTATTTAAGTTAGATGACATATTATTCATTTCCATAAGTTGTATTGTGGGCGAAATAGGATTAATGACATACAAATTATCATCCAATGTACCAGAACAGATAAAATATTTATTCTTTCTAATAACAATATTGTTATTAAAATAAACTGAATATCCATCCTTAACTAACATAGAAACAGAAACTAAATTCCTTCTAAGTGAAGGTGCATAAAGACAATCTCTCAATGTCAAAGACTTATTTCTACCAAAAGATAAAGTAATATCTCCTAATGCAACGACTGATACTTTTGTAGCATCACCCATGAACAAGCATATCTCTCCATCACTGAGCCGTCTGGTTTCCTGGAACCCCTGCAATATATTACAGACATGATTAGTGGCTCCTGTATCTACACACTAGGTGCTGGTAGATAATACCGCTAAACATGTTTCAACTACTATTAAATGAGATATACCTTCTTTGTTCCCTTGTTTGAGAAGTGGACAATCAGTCTTCCAATGTCCTGACCCTTTGTACTTGAAACATTTGCCTTTCGGCTTTTTCACCGCGTCTTGAGGTCCCATGCCCTTCTTTGCTAAGTTTGCCTGTTTCTGAATGTTATTCTTCTTCTTACCGCCTTTTGGCTTAGAAGTAGAAGCCTTTTCAGAAACAAAAATATGGCCACTCTGCCTAAAGAGAGATTCAGCATCCTGTAGCTCTTTTGCAAGTTCTGCCAAACTATACAACCTTTTGTTCATGTTGTAATTAAGGCAAAAATTGTCAAAACTTTTAGGCAGAGTCCCGAGAATGATATCGACATGGGATTTCCCATCGATTTCAGCTCCAAGGATCTCCATCTCATGCATTCAGATGACCCATCATCTTGAGAACATGATCCCTTACTGGTGTACCCTCAGCCATTTTTGTATTCATCAAACATTTCATAGCCAACTGTCTAGCTGCTCTACACTGATGTCCGAAGAGTTCCTTAAGGTTATACATCATGTCATAAGCAGTGGCCATGGCCTGATGTTGATGTTGCAGTACATTTAACATAGATGCCAGAATGTAACACCACGCCATCTCATCTGCCTTTTTTCACTTCTTATAAGCCTCTTTGACGTCTTCATCAGAGTTAGCATCAGGCTTAGGTGGGCATTCCTCAACAAGTACATATTTGTACTCCTCAGCAGTCAAAATAATGTCCAAATTACGTTTCCAGTCAATATAATTAGGTCCAGTAAGTTTGTTTTCTTTAAGAATCACCATAAGTGGACTGAAAGAACCCATTTTTTTTGAAATCCTAATAATCACATAAATAAAATTATGTAGGGCAAAAAAACTTTTTGAATTAACTAAATATTGATTCCCTCAAAACAATAATAAGAAATTCACCAACACCTTGAACACTATGAATTTAGCATGCCACGATAGTGTGGACGTATACAAATTCAACTTTGTTCAAGTAGATTTTTCTTATTAATTTTACTATCATGTCAACATAACTTTATGTCAAATAAAATTAATATGCTGGTCTTGCTCTGGTCATACAAATAATAGCAGTAACTCCGATGGAGAGGATACCATTATTTGTATCTAAGTGTATACCATTACTTAATACTAAGTCCATTACCTTGTAATGAGTTTCTTCAGATGGAGAAGTGAACACATACTAGGTAACTTTCTACAATTATCCCTAAGGAAGTTTGTACTGGTGATCCATAATTATACTTATCCGATATGGAGAAAAGTACTAAAGCCAACACACAAGTATAATTACATCACCTACAAACCAGTAATAGAGACCATAGGATTTATACTAAATAAATATCCTCTCCCACTTAGTTATTTAACAATGAGGGTTTTTCTACTAGTTGATATTATGTCCATGTTGTCCATTATTAATGTAGGCTTGGTTTTTCAAAAAACAACCACACAATAATAAACATGCATAATCAGAAAAAGCAAAATGACAAAAATAAAAGAAAATATCCAACTATTATGGTCATCTTTGCTGCTCCGTCCTAAACTATCCGAATCCAAAATCTGCCGCTGCGAAGATCTATTTCTTCATCGAAAATCATCAGTCTGCCTCTGGACAACTTAAAACCAGCATCTCGTCCAGCGTCAGAAATAGCCACCACCGCCATCACGATTGATCAAAAATAATTAAAATTACATCAATCATATGCCTCCCGAAGGAGTTCACACATAATCTAGATTGAAAAATTAAAATAATAAGCATGATCAACCCTCGTGATTTTAATTACATCCACAGCAACAACAACATCCACGACATGCCTTTGGTTTAAACAACACAATCAAAAACATGCATTGGACCATAATAGTTGGATCTAAGATACCTGCAAAACCGAGTTAGAATAGATCTACATCTACCGACTATTATACAGCACAAGTTTTATTGGACAATATGGACATATCAATCAATACGTAGATCCAAAGTGGCTCTGATACCAATTGATGGAACTGGGGATTCCCAGGACCCTTTCTTTGGTGTGCGTATTGATCGATAGAAAGTTAAAAAGATATAATACGTGTTCTAACCCTTCATAGATGAAAACTAGGGTTCACGAATTATACCTGCGGCGGAAAGGAGACAAGTAATTCCTGGCAATCTCGAGCAGACGACCCCAAGATCTTCTGCACGTATTCCTTTCTCGAGTTGGACGTCGTGTAGGCGACGATCTCCCAACCTTTTCTTCTCCTTGGCAGCCCTCTCTTTCTCTCCTTACGTAAATCACGAATTTAGAGAAAGTATTTGATTTCTGATCAGTAATCTGGTGGCTAGAGAATAGAGGATATATATAGGCTACGACAGGGACCATGAGGAGAAATTAGGGTTAGGCCTCTTAACGGATCTGGATATCCCGTGTTCAGCCCGAACACACAATCCAGGCCCATTAACAATAGCTCGGTCCACTGATGAGCTATTGTTGCACTACCTACCTAATCCCAAATTATGTTTGTGGGCTCCTTTTATTATATGCTCGTTTGGCTCCCCATGTTAAGATATCGTATGTCCGTCGATCAAATTAAGTTACTGACAACTATATTGATTCGACATCTTTTATCCTTAAGTAGTACCTCTCAACTTTATTTGTCATGTCAGATATAATCCACCTGCAGGGTTTATATGAAAATCCTTATGAGCTCCTTAAGGGGACATCATCAACCCGATGTATCGGGACACAGGACAGGCGAACCCGTGCGGCTGTGTGCGCGCACGCGTGCAGCCTCGTGGGTACGTGTCGAGCCCCGTGGCTCGCGACACTGTTAGGGTTATATACTAAAAGCACTTTTGTAGTAACCTTATTTTCTTAAATTTTGAATGAGAATCATATGGGTAAATATTTGCATATTGTATTTGTTGCAAGTGTTAATGCAAATGTCTGATGTTCTATATTGTAGATAATATGGTGTGTGGTGTCACATAGAAGATCATATTATCAGTTCACTATGGAGTATATAAATAGTTCACAGCCTAGATGGACTTGGACAATCTATTGGAAAGGTTGTAGTGTAATCTGGTATTAGTCTATCTTGATTATAGGTTTACACTATTACACTTTGTGTGTATTGAACAGGACCACTTGAGTTGTTCTCTTTGTACTGACTACATAAGATAACAAATACCTCTGTTATTATGGATGCTTGTGCTCTTAATCCGGATATAATAACAGACATGTATATGTAGTGTGCATTACTTTAACTCATAAAAGAGTGAGATTCATTATGGATCAACAACCTCTATGAATTTGGTAATAACGTTGTATGTATGCTGGGCTGTTGATTATAAATGGACTATATATATTAATATATAAACTAATGAAGTTCTCTTGGTGCTCCAGCCCCTTCCTGGGAGCCCCTAGGGGTTCTCAGCTAGCTCTCCGCCCCATCGTTCTGAACTCCCCGCCCGGGTCCCGGCGGCCTCCTCCGCTAGTGTCTGATGGTCCACCCCTGGCCAGTCGTCGTGCTGGCGCTGGTGAACCGTCCCCCTCCTACCGCCCATCTCTCCCTCGAGTCCTCGCGCCCTTCTCCGTACTCCTCTTCCATCGGTCTCTGCCAGTCCATGTCCGGCAGTCCAACTCCCCAACCAGTCACCGGTTTCCAACTCCCTCCGAGTAGGGGCCTCGCCCAGCCCTATTCTGCTGATCCTGCCGGTTTCAGTGCCCCACACTTTGCTGACGGGAGCTCTTCGGAGTACGACTCCCGGGCGCTTCAGCCTTCAGCCCCCGCCCACTTTCAAATTTTGAATGGAGCGTTGCTCTCTTCGGGAGGAGAGCCCACCTGCGGTGCAGGTCTCGGGCCCCCCACCGTCAGACCCATCGTGTACGCTACGATTGGCGCACAACACAAGGCGGTTATCCCTCTATACGCGAATGAGGCCTCGCGTAACTCGGTTCTTTCCTCGGTCCACTCGGGTGGACCTCACATCAATCAGCGCGCTCTACGCTTCAGCGGTTATTCCGAGGCCTATGCAACAGCTCCCCATTCGGTCCACCCTTCCGCTCATTATGAAGGGCCCCACCTCCACACAGCTGTAGACGGCCTCTTCCACTCTTAAAAATTTTACGCTAGTTATGAAGGGCCCTACCTCCATGCAGCAGCAGGTGGCCTATCCCACTCTCCACTCTTTTACGCTGGTTATGGGGGGCCCTACCCCCATGCAGCAGCGAGCGGCCTCTCCCAATCTCCTCACTTTTATGCTGCTGTTAGTGGGCCCTCCCACAACCCCCTCCTTTACGCGGAGGCAGGTGACCCCTCCTATCTCTCGCGTCTCTACGCGTCCTCTCTCTACACTCCTCATCTTTACGCAGACCCCCATCCCTCCATCTCTACGCCCCCTCTCCAGCAGCCTCACTCCCCCTCGCAGATCACCGCTCCCCACCTTTCTTCCCCGACGCTCATCCTAGCACCTTCTTCCAACCGCGGGGAACCGGGACCCCAGCCTCCCTTTTTCCAGAACCCCCTTGAGTCTTCCAGCGAGGTAGCAGCTCCCCTGGCTCCAACCCCCCTTCTCTCCAGCCTTCCGCAACTATCTCTTCCGCATCCTCGTCATCCCAGCTCCAAGGGCCGTCCTCGGAGGCAGCCCTGGGAGCACCGCCCCCTTGCGCTCTAGTCGAGGTTGGTTTGCAGCATGAGCTAACCCTTGTGTAGGCAGCGGCCACATCCTTCGTCCCCGCAGCAGATTCGCCGCCACCACCCCCGTCTGGCAGTCCTTCACCGCCCGACCCCTCTACCACCTACTCCACCCTTGTTCAGTCTCGCCCTTGTTCCACTACCGCCTCCCCAAGGGGGGACCCAGGACCCTCCGGCTTCAGAAGATTCGTCGCTTTCTTACGCCGCCAAGTTGCGCCCGGACCTAGCGACTGCTAGAGGACCCCTTCTCCCCGACGTCATCCTCCCGGACATTGTTTACTCTCTGGACTCTTCAGTTCCTTTGGTCCCCTTCTCCGACAAGGAACTAACCTCGTTGTCATCCTCCTTCCCCCGCACATTCGTCCTCAAATTCTCGAATGGTTGTCCCAAGCTATCCAAAGTGCAAGAGGCGATAGCCAGTTGGAGACTCTCGACGGACTATCGAGTGGCACCCCTAGACCCCAAACATATCCTCCTACACCTCTCCTCTGACAGCAACCACAGGGCAGTGTGGGCTAAGGGCACTTGCAGGATCGACTCCCACCAAATGACAATCATCAAGTGGTCTTCAGGCTTCAACACCAAAGACGACTCAGCGTTGGTGGCGGCATGGGTGACACTGCCAAACCTCCCCCTTAATTGCTTTGTCCCTGCTGTACTCAGGCGTATAGCCAATTCCTTCGGGACGTATGTGGCTACAGCTCCGGAGACCAGTAACCTCACCAAAGCTCACTACGCCAAAATCTGCATGGAACTCGACCTCAACTCTGAACCACCAAAGCACATTACCATCGAACTGGGCAATCAGACACACACCCAACAAATCCTCTATGACAACCACATAATGTTCTGCAACCACTGTCAGCTAAGAGGCCACCTACCAAAGTATTGCCACCGTCTCCATCCAGAACTCAAAAAAAAACCCGTCCAGAAAGACTACGTACAGACTGAGGGGAGGACTCCCAAACCACCCCATCTACCGCTTCCGAACTTGCACACTCGATTCGAGTCCAGCAACGAACAGGTAGTCACTAACGAGAACCCCAACAAAGCTCTGACTCCCTTCATCACCCAACATCTCGCTCTCTCCAACCAATTCGACATCCTCGAGTCGAGCGATACGGAAGCATCATCAAAAACCATCTGCCCACTTGCGATCACAGTCATCTCCGAGCTAGCGCCTAACCTTCCTACCTTGGAAGGAGTAGAGGCACCGCCTGACACCAGTATGGCAGACCAACAACTCACCAGCGAGGACACCAGCAAAGGAACACTCTCTATCCTACCCAGCAAAGCCGATCAACCACACATCCCGGTCGAAGAAGCGCTCGCTATCCTCGGGCCAGACCAAGCAAGGAGAGGACTACAGGTCTTAGCCGCGGGTTACCCCCTCCAACAAACTAGCCTCCAAATTGGGACTGCTAGCGACTCACTAGTCATTCCCCCCGAAGACCTATCATTGGACTCCGCCGGGGAACGGATAACCCCCCCGAGGATCCCATCGAGCAAACCACAAGCATTCCCATCACAAAGGCCAAGGAGGAAGCATCCACATCGAGCATAAAATATGCCAAGATTGGAGACGACGAATCGACAACCATGCAAACCAGATCCGCCACCAAGCGGAACAAAAAAAACCCACCACAATCTCATTAATGATAAACATCCTATCCTGGAATGTCCGCGGTCTAGCGAACAAACCGACACTTAGGAGGATATCCAGCCTGCGTAAAATGCACAGGATCGACATCCTCATCATCATAGAACTAAAAATTCCCCTCAAAAGATTAAAATCTATCCAGCTGCAACTTGGCCTCCCCTCGGCCATAGCAGGCAGACACGACATTTGGATCCTCGGCACGAAGAACGTCAACTTAAGAGTCATACAGGACTCCCGACAAGCTATCTCATGCTGGGTAGAACACCCCTTGCTTCCAGAGCGCACCATCCTCTCAGCGGTCCACGGTAGCTGCGATATCGCTGAGCGAAAACACCTATGGAAAGATCTTCTTGACATAAATCTCCACAACACCAACTCCCCTTGGCTTTGCATTGGGGACTTCAATGCAATCATCCGCAGAGATGAGAAAATCAGAGGTCGGCCACCTCCCATATCAGCCATGCAAGACTTCAACAATTTCATCTTCAACGCTTATCTCTTCCCGCTCCAGTTCAATGGAAACGCGTTTACCTGGTGCAACATGCAAGAAGGAGATCGCCGTCAATACTCCCGCCTGGATAGAGCCCTTATAAATGGCCCTGGCACGGAATGGGGACTAACACTAAACTATCCCATCTCAACTCCTCTGAATCAGACCACGCCCCCCTGCTGGTTGAAATCAAAAGCAATACCAACCTACCCAAAAAGAACTTCCAATTCCTCGACTTCTGGACCGAGCACCCCCAATTTTTGGTCATCGTCACAGAAGCTTGGAAGCAGGAAGAATCCCCCAACCCCCTTATAAGGGTGTCCAACAAGCTTAAAGCCACGAGAAAAGCTCTCTCCAATTGGAGCAAAAATGCTTACGGGGACATTTTTCAAGCAGTAAGGGTAGCGGAAGACGACGTCACACGGGCCGAAGCTATCTTCGCAGCAGACCAGTCCCCCGCGGCCAGGACAGCCCTAAACCTCACCAAGGCCATAATCAAATTCAGGCTCAAAGTCGAGACTGACTTTTGGAAGCAGAAAGGGAGGTTGAAATGGGATAACGAAGGAGATAAAAACTCGAAATATTTTCACGCCTGTGTCAACGGCCGCAGAAACAAACTTATGATCCACCACACAGTTGACTAGCAAGGGAAAACCATTACAGACTACAAGAGCATCCAAGCGGCCGCGGCGGACATCTATTCCAAATTATTCTCCAAAGAGACGGTACACAAAGACGAACCCTTTCTGGACCAAATCCCCAAGCTCATTAATGATATCGACAACGCCCAGTTGGAGTACCCCCTGTCCAAACAAGTATTGAAAGATGCAGTATGGGCTCTTAACGAGCACAGTGCCCCTGGCCCGGACGGCTTCTCGTGGGTTTTCTTTCGCACCTGCTAGGATATCATCAAACAAGACATCACAGAAGCGACAGTCGCTTTCCTTGAAGGAGCCACTTACCCCAAAGCTATCTCCAGCGCCAAGCTGATCCTCATTCCGAAAAAGAGAACCCAGAATCCTTCCGCGACTTCCGACCCATAAGCCTTTGCACTTTTACCAACAAAATTATATCTAAGATCATCGCCACCAGGATGACAGGCACACTTCCCAAAATAATCTCGAAGGAACAGAGCGGCTTCGTTCAAGGGAGGAACATTCAGGACAACATTATGCTAGCTCAAGAGTTAATCACCTGCATGAAGTTCCCAGCTAGAGGAGGCAACATCGCCGTCAAAATCGACATGGAGAAAGCTTATGATGGACTTGATTGGCAATTCATGATCTGGATTTTCAGAGCGTTTGGATTCTCCGAAAATTGGACCAACACAGTCTGGAGATCCATCAGCACCTCTTGGTTCTCTACTATTATCAACGGTCAGTCTGAGGGGTTTTTCAAATCAAGTCGCGGAGTGAGACAAGGCGACCCTCTATCCTCCACTGTCTTCATTATTGCCGCTGATGCCCTGAGCAGAAACCTCAACAACATGACCAACATTCTGAACTTCCAGCACTTCCACTCTTCCAGTGGCTGCCCGATCATCACCCACCTGGCTTTCACCGAGGATTTACTGATCTTCTCCTCTGGGGACGTGGGAGCGATGGAGGTAGTCCACAATACCCTGACGAGGTACTCCAGATGCTCCGGGCAGAAGATCAATCAATCCAAAAGCGTTATCTACGCTCACCACAGCATCAAAAGAGAGCACGCAATCAATCTCTCCAACCTCACATCCATCACGGTGGCCCATCCTCCGTTCAACTATCTCGGTTGCCCCATTGTTTATGGGAAATCGAACGCCGGCATCTTTGAGAACTTAATCGCCAGAATCAGAAATAAACTCGATGGTTGGCATAACGCCACCTTATCCCCAGGAGGCAAAATGATCATCATCAAACATGTGCTCACCTCCATCCCAATCCATGCTCTGGCTGCCTGTGCCCCGCCATTGAAAGTTCTTTCTTTGATTGAGCAGATATTCTATAATTTCTTCTGGGGGCACAACAATGGTCAAGACAAACATCACTGGGCTAGCTGGGATTCTATGGCTCACCTCACCGAGGATGAGGGCCTAGGATTTACCAAACTCACCCACATTGTTAAAGCTTTCTCGATGCAATTGTGGTGGAAACTACGCACGAATAAGAATTTATGGACCAGGTTCATGCAAGCCAGGTACTTCAAACACATCCACCCTTCATTGGCCATAGCCAACAGCAGATCCTTAGCAGCTTGGCGTCGGATACTTATCGGGCGAGACCTCGCCGAGCCGGCGATAAGGCTTCAGCTGAGTGGCGGCGAGTCGGATCCCTTCCTTGAGAGATGGATCGGGGACAGCTTAATCTCGAGTATATCGGAGACCCCCAATAACAGTAAGATCAGAGACCTTTGGTGCTCCGTTAGCAACGGCTGGAACTGGGACAAGATCCGCGAATGGTGTGGTGACGAAGCGGTCGACAACATCTGCCAACTCGGACTTTGCTTGGGCAGCGAAGCCGACAAACTTCGATGGTCGCTTGAGACGTCCGGGACATTCTCGGTGAGGTCGGCGAGATTAGCTATTCGAGGGATCGGCCAACCGCAACCGACGATTGCTCGATACTGGCAAGCCTGTATCTCGAAGAAGTGGTCTTTTCTCATGTGGAGAGTCATCACTAAGAAACTGCCGACTGACGAGATCCTCAACTCCATTGGGATTAGCTTAGCGTCAGCCTGTAATTGCTGCTTAGACCGTCAGGCGGAAACCATAGACCACATTTTCAGGAAGGGGAATCTGGCGGACAGGATATGGAGGACCCTGAACCGCCACTACATGATTGTCCCAAGGGGAGGACGCTTCAACGATCTGGCGGACCATTGGAGTTCTGCTTCCCACGATCACCAGATCGTAGCAGCGGCCGCTACATGGGTAATTTGGAAGAATCGCAACAAGGTGTAGAAGCATGGAAAATATTAAAGAAAATAACCCATGTGGCCAGGGAACCCCACGCGGCTCAGACCGTCTATGCGGCACAGAAGGACTATGCGGCTCAGGAACTATATGGTATGAAATATTTCATGCGGCTCAGAAGACACGTGGCGTAACAACGCTCCCCTTCGACCCATGCTGCATTAATTATTGTGACGGTTGACAATTCTAAAAAAGTGACTGCTCTGATACAAAAGAAGTAATTATGACCCTGTCATAATGACAGCCCCCTAGGAAAGAGAAAAAGGTCTCTGACACAAATCCCCGAGATCCATAAAATGCCACGTGGCCTTGATCACGTGGACGATCATATGCGGCTCGAGCGAAGACTTCCCATGCGGTTCAGAATGAAGCCGCTCCATACGGCTCAGGCCGAGACAGCCTCATGCGGCTCAAGCAGAGGCCTTCCCATGCAGTTCAAGAGGACCATTTCCATACGGCCTAGGCGGATGCATCCATATGCGGCTCACAATGATCATCTCCATGCGGTTCAGGGGTTCGAAGGGGGAGAAGCCACTACCCGAGCAGCCATAACACGTGGCCCTAACCTTATGCGGCCCAAAATCATATGCGGCTCAATCGTCATGCGGTTCAGATCCCCCCAGTGGCTTCTAGGACACGTGTTCTAAGCCGATCAATCTTCCAGATTTATTGCAATCAGAGATTGGGTTAAATCTCAATAATCTGGGACACATGGCAGGAGAATAAATCAAATTTATTTGCAGACATCAGAAGATCATTATGAGGAAGATTTATTCCAATCAGTATTAATTGCTGATGAGATTTGGTGTAATCTATACTTAATGGTCCGGATTCATCACAATCAAAAGGAATGGCCTAGATTGACCAATCCACAGGCCGCCGCCATCTCCAAGAAGCAATCATTTGCAACCCTAATGATCACATCCTATTTCTAAAAATAGTACGGTGCCATTCCCCTGCGAAGAGGAGGAGACAAACAGGCAGAGAGATACAGAGAAGAGTACACATATAGAGAGAGAGAGCACCAGAATACTTGGAGAGGAGAAGCAGAGAAAGCAAAAAGAGCATTTCATCCAACGCCAAGCAATCTTCTGGAGCCAAGGCTGTATACCGATCGTCCAAGGAGTAAGGCAGAGCTGCCGTCGCTTTTCCGAGCTTCTATTGTCACCCCCTAGAATCTAAAATAAACAATTGTACTTAGATTGCTGTACCTAGGTTTCCGTCCCTATGCTTTCTTTGTACAAGCGAGTTTGTAACGTGAAGTAAAAGTCCGGTCCTCCGATAATTGTTCTGTTCTTTTATATTTTAGGGTAAACACGATGGCGACTCTGCTGGGGACAAACTTTTCTACGGCTGAAGAGTTGGTGACACAGTCGGATGCAGCCAAGCTTGGCTCCACGCAACAGAAGATGGTCGTCCGTTTCGACCAACAGGCATTCGAAGAGATGCTCTCTGAAGGAAGTGCTGGCCCGATCCAGAAGCGAACCCGCACAAAGAAAGCTTGCTGCGAGTGGAGGCCGAAGTCATTCGCTCCTCCACAAGCTCTGGACGGGATACTCTCTGCTGCCCAAGACGGCGAGGGCGATTCTCATGCGGCTCCACTTCAAGCCATAAAGAACTCTGTTGTTCCCAAGTCCGACAAAGGAAAATACTACGATGCTGGACTTGCAGGGGCAAAGAGTGACTCTGAGCGTCCCAAAAAGAAGCCGAACACTCCTGCCAACCACATGCAGGAGGCTTATGAGGGTGGATCCACCAGCCGCATGAAGAAAATTCATGCGGCCAGATCATCCAGCCGCATAAAGAAGAATCATGCGGCTGAGACTCCCAGCCACATGAAGAAGGCCTATGCGGCTACGCCTGCCAACCGCATACAGACCACCGAAGACAGCCGTATGACGCCTACTCCACGCGGCTCCGTCTTCGACCACCTCTCTTATGGTCCTGATCTCTTGTGCTCCCAAGAAGACATGTCTGACTCTCTCCAGTATCACTTAGACTCTTCCTACTATGTGCCCTCACGAACTAGAGCGAAGAAGTTTAAGGCAGCGCGAGCCTGGCAAGTTAGATCTGCTGATCTGACCTCCGACCATCCGAGCGTCCCGTATACCGTTATGCGGGCCTCAGATGGGAAGTTGTACAGAACCACTCGAGTCCAGCCCCCGGCGGCGGACGGACAGAGAGGTTCACAAAAGTCTTCCAAAATTTCTGGAGCAGAGATGGTCGATCCCGACCCATCTAATTTGCGTGAGGCTATCCTCCACAAACGCAAGGAAAGAGAAGACGCATCGGGGTGCGAAAAGTCCTCTCACGGACGCCACTGCACTCAAGTCATCGTCAACTGCTGCTGCAACAGTGCGACGATGCAAGAAGATCGGCAGTCCATATTTCAAAGACTGCGGCAGCCATCTTCAGAAGACGAGGCACTTCCCGTCGTATCTTGTAACTATGCTCGGAAAGTCCCCACTGATGGAAGGGAGAAGAAGACAAATGTTCCCAGCCCAAAAATCTCAACCACTACGACTAAAAGACTGTCGTCTAAACGGGTGCCCACCACCTGAGTTTTTCATGGCACTCGCTCTAAGACGAAATCTGCTACAGCGGGAGACTCGTCGTCCATAACGCAGGGGGTTGCTGGGGCTGGGGGTAGCACCCCTCCGAGCCTCCACAGCAATCCAATATTCCAAGAAGACGAGCCAGGGGAGACAACTCTCCCATCGGATACAGCAAACCTCGACGTCCCCGACGACATCCACAACTCCCAAGACGAGGCAAACTCGGAGCCTCCACCGCTCCGTCTATCTCCCCTCATGAGAAAACGGTATTCATGACAGACAGCAACCAAGGTGGTTCCAGTGATCGCCAGCACATCGACAGTCTCGAAGCCATACTACTTGCTTTGGTCAAGTCTGTAGACGAGATTAAAGCGGCCCTTCTAACTCTGCAAGGAGGGACGCCTGGCCAAACAAGCGCGGGTCCTGCGGTCAATGCGGACTCGAATTCGGCGGTACCAAACCCGGGCAACAATCCTCCGAAAACAATAGTCCCCACCGCCATGGATGAAGCACGCGAAGCGAGAAGAGAGGTCCAGGAGCTCCGAGCCATGTTCCACGCTCGAGAAAACTCTCAAGACCTCAGAATACGGCAACCATACCCTGCTGCATGGAGGGATGTTCCATTCCCACCAAGATATAAGCCGTTCAATAGCAATCCTTATGATGGCAAGACCTCGGCAAGTCAATACATCACTTACTTCGAGGTCACCACCGACCATCTACCCCATGACGATGCCATTCTCACACGATTATTCATCGGGGCATTGGAAGGAGTCGCCTTCGACTGGTATCGCAACTTGTCGGACAACTGCAGCTACTCCTTCGCCGGCTTCAAGCGCATGTTCTTGGAGAGATTCTACGAAGTAGGGCAGGACATCACCATGTCCACCCTCATGGACGTCGTCTAAGGGGAAAAAGAGCTCACAAGGAACTATATCGAGCGGTTCTGCCAGACCGCCATAAAGCTACCCTCTGGAAATCCAGATTCCTCCTTGATCGAGATTTTCCAAAAGTGACTCCTCCCGACAATCAGTCTCTGGATGGGCGAAAGTCAATTCAAGGATTGCCACAAGCGTCGAAGAACGACTAAAGAAGGCTCGCCAACTGGGATTGTATATCTCGGAAGGAGAAAACAAGGGCAAGCGTCCCAATAACGATAATGGGGGTAGCCCCTCCAATAATCGGGATAGCAAAGGAAAGCAGGCTATGGTGGCCGATACAGCACAAAAACCTGAGCCAAAGCCCGCAGACAAACAATGGCCGCAAATCACTTACTCCTTTGAAGACGGTCACGTCAAGCCCATCTTGGACATGCTCATACAAGGGGACAGAATTCAGCTTCCTCCACCAAGACGGGAACCGCGGCCGGCAGAGATGGAGAACCCAAAGTACTGCCATTATCATCGCTATGTCCATCATGCTACACACGACTGCTACCAGCTGAAACGGTACATCCAAAATCTCATCGATTCAAACGCTCTAGCCATCGATTTCGAAGAGGTAACCGTGGCAGCCAATATGGTGTCCGTACAATTCGGCAGCTTTCCTTCGACGGAAACTCAAGACGGGGTGGTTCCCATCCCTCTGGCGACAATGGAGATTACCAATCTTCCACCTCCCCGAGATCAGGCTGCTGGTCTAGTACCCCTCACCACATCACGAGGGGAGGTCATGTGGATCCATCCAGACTTGGTATCAGAAGTGACTTGGCCCATACCATCTTCCACCTACAAGAAAAAAAGTGGAAAAGTCAGGACCTGCCACACAATCTCGGCAGACATCGAAGAAGCTACAGCCGTCGTCATTCGATCGGGGGCACAATCCCAATCCGTGGTTGACAACTCGGCTGAGATCATCAGCCCACTACAACCGACGCTCCAGGACCGACTCAGCCTCAGACGACCGATAAGCCTAAGCCAAGGGAGACTCGTTTTGACAAATCCCTCCGAAAAGAGGCATCACAGGGGCTGGAGAAGCCCTACAACTTTGACATATTAGCGCAGTTGGCCAACACACCGGCCAAGTTGTCATTATACTAACTCCTGAGACTCTCCAAGGATGTTCGTGCAGCTTTGAGCGATGCACTCCAAAATGCCGATGCGTACCTGGCTCAGGTCAACCTCACGGGAGAAAACCCGCCTACAGATCTCCAAGACAGCGCATGTACGAGAGCAATGCCCAACATTGTCTTCACTCCGCAGGACATGCTCATCAAAACCAACCTACATGATCGTCCGCTATACTACACGGGATACGTCGGCGACGTGAAGGTGGATCGGATATACATAGATCCTGGCTCTTCTATAAGCATCATCCCGAAGGGTCTGCTACATCATCTCCGCATCCCAATAAATCGCCTGACACCCATAAGCACCGCCAATAGCGGTTTCAATTCGGGCAGGAGCTACCCAATCGAGAAGATTCGTCTGAAGTGTCAGATTGGCGATCTCCAATCCGAAGTCACCTGCTACGTCATAGATACAGACACTTCTTACAACATCCTCTTGGGGCGCCCATGGATACACGATTATATGATCGTGCCTTCCACGCTACACCAGTGCTTCAAATATGTCGACAAATACGGCTTCGTGAGGACAGAATTTGCTGATATCGATCCCTTCAAAGGGGCCGAATCCTACTACTCAGACTCCTGTCTATACGAAAAGTCAAAGAGGCACCTTGATGAAGGAGATGTACAAGCTCATACCGAGACAACTACAGGATCAGAAGAACCTCTGACGATCCACCTCCAAGCTCGTAAAGCGGGCAGATTCGTACCCCTTACTGCCACTCTACGGAAGGACGCGATCAACCTCTCGGCGCAGGAGGAGCAGATGATAATCCGACTGCCATGGTCCGGCCAAGTGCCGAGACCCACAACGGGGCCACTAACAATCAGACTGCCGAGAGTCGGTCAACCCCAAACGGAGAAGCTCAATCCCTCCTATAGGCCACTGACGATACGCCTTCCCAAGAAGGGTCGTCATCCCGATGCAAGATCTGACACTTCTAACGAACCAGCCACTCCTCGCTCCATATCAAGTGCCAAACTGGGGGTCGCTAGTCTGCCAACGACTTTACGCTCTGCTCTATCAGCTGAACCTCTGACAATCAAGCTGCCCAGGGCGTCCTCTCAGTCTTCATTTACACAGGGGGTAGCCGAAGAGGAACCGGAGCTAGCCAAGTATGTGGCTGCCCACACTGACGTTCCCTCCGCGGATGATGTAATCCCCCTAGAAAAGATACCTTACTTCATCAATAAAGGGTTATCTTTGAACTACACCGAGCTTAATAAGCTATGTACAATGTATGCTATGGAACACGGTATAGGCACTCACCTACACACATAGGTGACAAATGTGTATACCGTGATCCAGCTTACTCCAGTAGGAGATGCGTACCGAATAATCGAGGAACGGGACCATCCAATCATCTTCGGCTGGAAGGACGACCCGCATCCCTTCACCATAGAGGAAGCCGACCTCGGGTCAGATGCCGAAAGACTGTCTCTGTATCTTTATAGCCCCCAATCCAAATATCTTATGCAGAAACAGGGGTATGATCTGGAGACGACGCCAGGTTTGAACTACGGCACTGGGCGACGATTACCTTTGAAGCCGCCAGTCCCGACGGGCAAACCACGGGACTACTATAGCAAAACTCGATACGGGTTAGGGTATATAACGCCTACTACGACCCCTGAGGGTTCAGATAAAGAATGTGACCGGCAGTCACATTCAACTGGGTTACCAACTTCTGACTCGGATACCAGCGTCGGAGACGTGTTCACACAAGTCTTGTCAGTCAACATGGCATTCGCCGACGCTTACGAAGAAGACGAAGACATCCCCGAGATCCTCGAACTAGAGCCGTGGGCCCAGCAATTGGATGCACAATAGGAAAAACGGTTCGAACTGAGAGAACCTCCTACTGAAGATGAAGTCATACAGGTTGATCTCGGCAGCGAATCTTCTCAAAAACCAATTTTTGTCAGCAAAAGCCTAGCAGGCGAAGAGCGGGAGTCGCTGCTAGAACTTGTCAGAGAATATATTAATATGTTCGCCTGGAGCTATGAAGACATGCCAGGGTTAAATCCCGACTTTGCTCTTCACAAACTCAATATTCGGCCGGATGCGAAGCCAGCCAAGCAACAACAGCGACGCTTCCGCCCAGGCATCATGGACGCGATCGAAGCCGAAGTCAATAAACTGATAGCCAGCGGCTTCATTCGTGAGGAGCAACATCCCGACTGGGTCGCCAATATAGTGCCCGTCCTCAAGAAGAATGGGAAGATTCGAATCTGCATCGACTTCTGCAATCTGAACGAGGCGTGCCCCAAAGATGAATTCCCCCTTCCTATCACGGACATCATGATCGACAATACCTGCGGCTTCGCACGTATGTCATTCATAGATGGCTTCTCGGGGTACAACCAAATCAAAATATCTCCTGACGATAAAAAGCATACATTATTCCGAACACCAATTGGCACGTACTGCTACACAGTCATGCCTTTCGGTTTGAAGAATGCCGGCGCCACATATCAAAGAGCCATGAGCACCATCTTCAGAGACCACTTACGTATGACAGTAGAGTGCTATGTTGACGACATCGCCGTTAAGAGTCGCTACAAGGAAGACCATCTGTAGGATCTAAGGACGGTATTCGACCTAATGCGAGCGCACAATTTGAAAATGAACCCTACGAAGTCCTTTATGGGTGTATCCAGCGGGAAGTTCTTGGGCTTCATCATCACTGCACAGGGTATCCATGTAGACCCTGAGAAGATGAAAGCAATCATGGAGATGGGTCCTCCGAGAAATCTCTGCGAACTCAGAGGCCTTCAAGGGAGGCTAGCTTACATCAGGAGGTTCATTTCCAACCTCTCCGGGCGATGTCGACCATTCACCCATCTCATGAAGAAAGGCGCCTCATTCGTATGGGATGAAGAATATCAGCGCGCCTTCGACAGCTTCAAAGAATATTTGTCGAACCCTCCAGTCCTAGTGGCCCCGGTTTCTGGAAAACTATTCCTGCTCTATGTACGAGCAATGGAACATTCTCTCGGGGCCCTGCTGGCACAAAACAATGACGCAGGCCATGAGCAAGCCATATATTACCTCAGTCGAAATATGATTGGGCCAGAGCACCGATACACCGCTGTAGAGAAGGAATGCCTTACCCTGGTGTTCGCCATTTAGAAAATGCGGCACTATGTCATCGGACAAACGATACATGTGATCTCACGAGTCAACCCTCTCAGGGTCCTCATAACTAAACCAGGGGCACTCAGCTCTCGCCTCGCTACATGGGCAATATTGCTGTCTCCTTATCATATGATCTTCGTCCTACAAAAGGCAGTCAAAGGTCAAGTCCTGGCAGACTTCTTAGCAGCCCACCCAGGCTCGGAGTCCTCCAGAATATATGAAGAGATCCCAGATGAGGTCGCCGACTCGCATACAACCTCTCACGATGATATATAGCGAATGTTCTTCGACGGTGCTTCGAGGACCGGACCTAAAGGCAACATCGTCGTCGGAGTCGGGGTAGTACTGGTCTCCCCTTTCAGATTGGTGATTAACCGCGCTTATTCCCTCACGGAACCCTGTTCTAACAATATGGCCGAGTACAACGCTCTAGTCATTGGTCTCCAACTTGCAAGAGAGCTGGGGGTAGAATACCTTGAAGCATACGGCAATTTCCAACTAATCATCAATCAGATCCGGGGCTCATACGAGGTCCGCCACGAAGACATGATCCCTTATCACCAAATAGCGATTGACATCATTTCGTCGTTCGAGGGGTTCTTCATCGAACATGTCCCCAGACTCCAAAATATCGAAGCTGATGCCCTAGCTGGTCTTGCCGCTTCCCTAGCAGTTCCGAACTATGATCGCCAATCAGTGGATGTGATAGGCCATGAACTGGTCTGTCCCAAGAACAATGTGCAATTCGTGGCAAGTTATTCTGCCCAGACGATCGATGATGCCCCAGGCTGGAGACAACCATTCATCGACTTCGTCGTCTACGACATCCTGCCCGAGAACCCAAAGGAAGCCACTTCCATCAGACGGCGTTCTCTCAAATTCTTCTACGATACAGAGACGAAAATGCTGTATCGTCGCTCCCACGATGGGTGACTGCTTCGGTGTCTGTCAAACGCAGAAGCCAAAGAAGCCGTACAAGAAGCTCATGACGGTGTCTGCGGGGCCCATCAGCCTGGCCCTAAATTGTAAGACCGCCTCCACCGAATGGACTACTACTGGCCCATAATGGTGGCAGATGCGATAGACTATGCAAGAAAATGCAAAGCCTGCCAAGTCCACGCGGACTTTATTTACCAACCATCCGAATTTCTATATCCGACAGTGGCATCCTGGCCATTCGAAGCATGGAGAATGGATATCATTGGTCCAATCACCCCACCTTCCTCCTGAGGACATCGCTTCATACTTGCGATCACTGATTACTTCTCCAAATGGACGGAAGCTGTCCCACTCGCAGAAGTCAAGACTTCAAACGTGATCAGCTTCCTTAAGCATCACGTCATCTACCGCTTTGGACTGCCCCGAAGGATCATCCATGATAACGGTCCACAGTTTGCAAACCACGCTTTCTATCGGTTTTGCGATAAGTATCGTATTCAGAATATTGCTTCGACACCGTACAACCCGGCAGCGAACGGGTTGGCTGAGGCATTCAACAAAATAATCATCAAACTCCTCAAGAAGTTTGTCTCCTCTAACAAACGCGACTGGAACGAGAAGCTTGGCGAGTATTTATGGACGTACCGTACTACAGTCTGAACAGCTACCGGGAACACACCATTCTCTCTAGTATACGGGAGTGAGACAGTTCTCCCAATAGAGACTCAAATACCCTTAATCCGCGTCGCCCTCACTTATCAATTGACGATGGATGATAACTACCAGCGTCGACTACAAGAGTTGGAGGCCTTAGATGAAAAGTGCCTCCTAGCTCAGCAAAGGATCGAGCTATACCAAGCACGCATCTCAGGAGCCTTCAACAAAAAGGTCAAAATCAGAACATTCCAAGTAGGCGATCTTGTTCTGGCAGTCCGGAGGCCAATGGTCATGACTCACAACACCGCCGGCAAGTTCCAGCCAAAATGGGAAGGTCCATTTGTCATCGAGGTCGTGTTCTCCAACGGTGCTTACCGCCTCGCTAAGCAAAACGGAGACTTGCTCATGTTGCCCGTCAACGGCAAGTTCCTGAAGAAATATTATGTCTAAACAATATTCTCCAGATTATTGAGTCACATACCCGCTGGTACCACTGAACTCACCCTCATAGTTTTCCAGATTTTTGAGTTATGTACCCGCTGGTACCGCTGAATTCACGCTCACCATTCTCCAGATTCTCGAGTCATGTACCCGCTGGTACCTCTGAACTCACATCTCGGTCACTCTTTCAGGTAGCAAGTCATGTATGATCATACCTCTGAACTTTCTTCCTGAAAGAGATCCTTTCTCATGATCTAATACCCGCACTCCCAGTGACAAAAAGGGTAATCGATCCACAAATTTCCAAAACGGCCATGTCCTTATTACCTCTGAGTCGTTCTACTTCCACCAAAAACAAATCACCCCTTACATAGAACTTCCATGTCCTTATTACCTCTGAGTCATTCTATGTACCCTCCTTCATTGAGCCCACTCCTGTCATGTCCTCATTACCTCTGAATGGGAAGGCTCCGTCGAAGAAACCTTTATACTTGCCATGTCCTCATTACCTCTGAGTAAGTATGATGATCCCCTTTCGACCTATTATCTGTACCCACAACCGGAGTACGCCAAGGGTAATAGGTCCACAATTGTCCTCTGTTGACCACAAATATCCTCTGTTGACCACAAATGTCCTCTGTTGACCACAAATGTCCTCTGTTGACCACCAATATCCTCCGTCGAGTTCACTCCTGCCATGTCCTCATTACCTCTGAGTAGGAAGACTCTACGTTTAAAAAACTTTCCTACTTGCTATGTCCTCATTACCACTGAGCAAGTATGTCGGTTCCCCTTCATCTTATTATCTGTATCCTAAACCAGGGTACGCCAAGGATAATAGGCCCACAAATATCCTCAGCTAAGTTTCTTAGCACAAACCTACCATCTCATCATGTCCCAGGAGCCCAGCTGCTCTACGGCATTCCTTTTCCCAATACCAAGAGCACCCATGACCACTTTGCCATGGCTGCTTCAGGTATCCTGACCAAAACTTATTATCTGTACCTAAAACCAAGGTATGCCATGGATAACAGGTCCACAAATATATCCCCTATGTGGGGGAGAACATCACCGCAATATCGCAGGTACAACAAACAAACGCAAATGAAGGGTTGAAGGGAAAGTACTCTTTATTTGAAGGAAGAAAAAAGTATTACATATTTCGGGATCACGTCCCTTTCAAAAAGAAAGAAAACAGAAACAAAATAAGAAAAAAAGGCCGACTACAGCTCAGCATTACACAATTCCAGGAGCCGGTTTCTCACTGAGGTGGTCCCCCGCTCAATCCGTCGTCGAGCCCGACGCTCGGCCTCCTGGAATAACCGTTCTCCATTATCCAAGCCCAAGAGCACCTGGCAGTCGTCTTCCAATTTCTTCAGGGCAGTCTCCAGGTCAGTCGAAGCCTGATTAACCCCGTCAGCCTCCTGAACAATCAGCCCCCTGCTCTTTCGGGCAGCCTCAAGTTCAGACTCCAAGAAAGTTAACTTCTTCTGAAGTGCAAGGATCTGCTCCCGCGTCTCAGTAATCTCACGAGAGACAGATTCCTCCCGAGTCGTGACGTTTTCATTCGTATAACTCAGTTGATCATACCGATCAGATAAATCGCTGAGATTCTTCAGTATGGCCGATCTGGTCTTATCCCGAGCAGCCCTGGTCCTCTCTATAACAACAATAAGGGAATCCCGCTCCTCGTTTATAACAACAGATAGATCGGCCTGCCGCAATACTCGAAGCTCGGCCACCAGCTGATCAGCCTCTAACAATTTTACCTCCAGAAGCGAAGCCATCCCTGCATCACCAGGAAGATTCCTAAGGATATTAATTTGACCCTGGGCGCATTGCCGGGCCAAGATGAAGGAGGTCCCTCTTTCCACAGCAGCCCCTCGATTCCCCTCTTCAAATGACGATAAAAACTTGCAACCATGTCCTGTAACGCGTCGTCCAGAACTTCAGTAGAGGATGGCGTCAATGGAAGCAGGGACGGCAACGTCGGAGAAGTAACGCTAGAGCTTGCCACCAGGGGAACAGAGTTTGAGTAGAACGATGCACGAATGGCGACTAACTCATCTTCCGCCGCCCGGAGAGCTCGGACACTCGGTAGAGCAGAAAGGTCTATCCTCGGGGCCACTGGAGCAGAGGATGACGCAAGGACCATCGTTTCCTGCCCCGACTGCCCCGATACCTGGCCCGTTAAACTCGAGCCCGCAGAAAGCCCGTCAAGACGAGCAGGAAGGTGAGGGGGTACACCCCTCTCCACCAATGCCCCTTCGACTGGGTTTGTCTCGACAATGTCCATCCTCGGTACTGGAGAGACAAGACCTGTATGCCCAGAATGACAATCAATCGACGTGACCCGAAGGACGTGATGATAGAGCAGATAGGCTTCCTCACAGGTTAAGATTCGGCTAATCTTACCAGAGGAGGAGCATGAAGGCTGCAGCTCATCCACGGCTAGCATGGTCCCCTCACCCGCGATCCCTGAGTGAAACTCAGCCGCGTCCTCTGTCCCCGCCACCTCGAAAGGGGATACAGATTGATCTGCGTCATCTTGAAGAGGAACAGGCTCACGGGAGTCCCCGTCATCCTGGGTCACCACCTCGGCATCTTGAAACTCTTCTTCTTTTTCTGACACCTAAAAGAGGGAACGAAGACGATTAGAATTGAAGCTAGAAGGAAAGAAGGAAGTAGGAATCGAGAGCGGTTTGGTTACCTCTGACGCAGGGTTGACTTCTTCTCTACTTTCTTCTATGGCTAGCGGGCGGTGCCTAGTCGCAACCAGCTTCCGGGATCGAGAAACACCGCCAAAAGGAGAAACTTGCCTGCTACGTTTCGGAGTAGGACCAGGCGCAACGAGTGACTGATCCCCCAACATCTCATCTGATAAAATAGGCAGCTGATCCACCTCTACGTCTGCCACTGGAAGGATAGAGTCATCTCTATCATGCTCGTTGCCTTCATCACCCTCGGCAGCAGAATCCAAATCTGGCACTTCGACTCTAGTCTTTCTTTTCTTGGCCCCTTGAGATCCTTCCTCCAGACCGGTACCAACAATAAAACTGGTACCTGGGTTAAAACCGACCGGGGGTTTGTTCGCCATGACATGATACAAAGTCGCCATATACAAGATCTCCACCGACTCCTTAATGGCAGGGACCGAGAAAATGGTACGAGTATGGAATGAATCATAATATTGCCAAGCCCTGATACCATCAAGAAGGCTACCTTCATAATCCAGACAAGAGCTGGGGCTGTTTAGACAAAGTTGGCTGTATCCAAACTGCCGGGCAAACATGCTAAGCAGATAAGGCTCCAGAAAAATGGTATTGCGGTTACGATACACCAGATGTGCGGGTCGGATATTACGCAGCCACAGGAGCATCTGGCCGTCCAAAAGTTGAGGGGGCGCAGTACCGTCAAGATGTACTGCCTCTATGTCCCTAGCAGTAAAGCGAGGGACGGATACGAAAGTATGGTACATATCTGCCCTCGCCAATGCCACCCGGCAAGCCCGTATGGTCTCATACTCCCAAGGCTCATCACGATAATGGAAGATGAATGCGTCGTCATCAGTTACACCGTCTTCAGAGCCCGGTCTTATCAAAGACGGATAATGTATCAACAGCCACCCCATCAAATAATGATAGGGCAACTCAGTCCGTTCGAAATCCTTGGTCACGTCGCGAACGATGACCTTAGATGTGAAGGTGCGGAGGCCACGATAGATGTTGCATACCATGGCCGAAAGGAGGGCTAGCCTGATTCGCAAAACTAACTTCACAGCCGGAAGGATGAAGTTACGACTAATTCTCTCAATAGAACCGGCTCCTACCGAGACTACAAAATTCCGTAGCCAGATCACCAAAAATCCTGCCAGAAGCGCCTTCTCGGACAGCTCTTGGATATCCTAGTAAAAGTAACCAAAAGGGTCAGTCTTACTCCCGAATCTGTCACTGGTAGTGGCCACTCTCTTAGCCGACGACACCAAGTCCTTAACCGCTTCCCGAGATCGAGGGCGACGAGAGGTAACTTGACCTGAGGCATCTGTCGGGAAGAGATAGTGCACCCAGTCCTTGGTGTAGGGAGCATTCCCTTCCGAGTTACTATCCTTTCGGGTTATCTGATGACATGTGCTATAATGGCACAATATCTCTTGGTAAAGAGCCACGAAGCTAGGATACTGTCGTTCCAAATCTTCGAGTTCCTCATTAGTGGGAGTATACGCTTCAAAAGCTTCGTCCCCCCAAGGAAGCTTGGAGACCGCGTACATTTTATGGAGCGCGAGTCCTATTTCCCCTACAGGTGTGTAAAAGGTTCCCGTACGGCAATTATACATCTCCAGCAGAGACATGAACAGCTTCTTGTTTATGGACAAGCCATGACTGGTGCCTCGGATAGCGTGGTAAAGGCCAATCTCACACAAAAAGGCCTCATACTTCTGCAAGATCTACGTAGACAGATTGGTCCACGAGGGAATAGGATGTACCCAACGAGGGAACATCAACCGGCCAACGGGATAGGAGCCCTTCCGAGCAAGTTGATTTATAAAAGTATCGGCGGTAGAAAATGTGAAGTTAGGGCCCGCCACATTCAAGAAAGAACCTGGGACCAATCCCGTCACAGAACAGCTAGTATGCACCTTACCGGCAGTTACGGACTTCAGATTGTTATTATAATGGATGTTCTCCACGAACATCCCACTTCTGGTAGGGGTTAAAGTCTCCTCCATCTTCCGGTCCAATGGGAGCATATTGAACCAAGATAATGAAAAGTGTCGCTCCATCTGGGGGATACGGATCGCCATTTCGTTAGAGACAAAACTCCAATTCTCCGACACCTCCAGAACATGACTGTTCTCCACGGTCAAGGCATCTCCAAAAAAGAACGCAGGCTTCAAATACTCCCCTTCAAATTTCCCGGAGTTCATCATAGCATTAAGGAAATGGAAAGACTGATTCTTGATGACATTTAGTCTAGCCGAGGGTTCGTCACTTGGCAGTTGATCTGCCATATGCTGAACAATATGGTCATACCTATAACCCAGGGCAGCTTGGGCACTACCCACCAGGAGTTCTCCAACAGCATTTACTGGCAAATTCACTGAAAAGAAGACAGAACAAGGGGTGAGTTAAAAAGATGGATAAAAAGAATGGTTGGAGGCTTTCAAGTCCCATGCGGCTCGGGAGAGCACCCATGCAGCTCTAATTTAACAAAGCCTCATGCGGCTCAAGCTCAAGAAAACACTTATGCAGCTCGGTTCAGTGAAAGTCCATGCGGCTCAGCGTCGCTTATGCGGCTTCGTCAGTAAAGTACATATGCGGACACAATGGATATTCTTATGCGGCTCGCAGCTCAGCCATAGGATGAACATACGGCTCGTAAAGGCTCGTGCATAAAGTATGCGACATAGCCATAGCGGTTAGGGTTTTTTTTCAACTCATACAATCTCCTTACCAACAATGGGGGGGGTGAACGTCAGGATGAACATTGGGGACGACGACCGGAGGAAGAGCGGCCGCAGTCGAAGTAGAAGCAGCCTTGCCCTTCGACGAAGACGCTGCCTTCTTTGCCGCAACAGTTTTCTTGGGAGCCATCTACTAAAATCGAAGAGAGAAATAAGATCGGGACAAGGAAGATTTACAGTAAGAGAGAAAATAAGAAGTTCTCTCTCTCAAAACTCTCTTATTTATAGGAAGGAGAGAAGGGGAAGACACGTCGATTAGTAACCGCCTCGTAGAAGGCGCAGCCGACTCCCCGAATTTTATCCCCAAGATTCACCCAGGGTATAGTATCCAAAAAAAGATTTAATGAGCCAACCCTTGGGATTCTCCCCTAAAGACGGCGTTAAAGAATTCGAGGCAATCAAAGGCCCGCGCACGTGGCAGAGAGCTATGCGACTGACACACCCCTGCTGCTGAAACATTCATTCAGCCAAAACATTTATACGGCCGAGTTATCCATGCGGCCAGCGTAGCATATACGGCCAGAAGAATACGACCATGCTTCTTATTCAATGTATTTCAATTTTGCAAATTGAAAACTTTGAAGGGGGTCTTGTAGAAGAATGGAAAATATTAAAGAAAATGACCCATGCGGCCAGGGAACCCCATGCGGCTCAGACAGTCTATGCGGCACAGAAGGACTATGCGGCTCAGGAACTATGCGGTATGAAATATTTCATACGGCTCAGAAGACACGTGGCGTAACAGCGCTCCCCTTCGACCCATGCTGCATTAAATATATATATATATATTTATATATATATATATATATATATATATATATATATATATATAAATATATATATATATATATTTTTTCTTTCTTTTATATATATATATATATATATATATATATATATATTTATATATATATATATATAAATATATATATATATATATATATATAAATATATATATATATATATATTTTTCTTTCTTTTATATATATATATATATATATAATAAATAATATATTATTTATTATATATATATATATATATATTATTTATTTATTTAAGAAACCCCTCTCTTTATTGATCAAGGCTCAAAATGTCGAAGCCTAACGCGTATACAAGTCAGAACTGTACAAGTATACCACCAAAAAAAGAAGAAAAGAGGGGGAGACTACTGGATCGCCTTGGATTAGACGTAGGAAAACCAAAATGATGTCGGGCTGTGGGAACACAGAGTGCTCCTTTTGCGACATTGGCGAAAGATCTTCCGGATGAGCTGGTCAGCATAGTATTGGTGATCTTCGTATCTAGCCTTATTGCGATTCTTCCAAATCGCCCATGTGGCGGCCGCTGCGACGATCTGGTGGCCGTGGGAAGCTGTACCCCAAGATACTACTAGATCGTGGAAGCATCCGTCCCTCAGCTCGATTCTGTAGGATTGGCTGAGGTCCCTCCAAACATTGCCTGGCAGGCTTCCTTGGTAGAAGATGTGGTCGATAGTCTCGATCTGACGATCAGGACAGCAATTGCAAGCGGATGCCAAGCTAATCCCTATGGTGTTGAGGATATCGTCGGTCGGCAGTTTCTTTCTAATGACTCTCCACATGAGGAAGGACCATTTCTTGGGGATGCAGGAGTGCCAATAATGATTAATCGGCTGATGAGGCAGTCCCGGTCCGCGGACAATGCTTCTCGTCGACCTCACCGAGAAAGCTCCAGAGGCCTCACGCGTCCATCGCAGAGCGTCGGTGTTGTGACCGATTTTTAAGCCGCTCGCAATAAAGTTCTCCACCGTGTCATTACTGGCCCATTCTCGAATCTTGTCCCAGTTTTAGTCATCGCTAAAGTTGATTCACAAGTCTCTGATTCTGCTGTTCGTCGGGATCTCCGTGAGCCGCCTGATCAAGCTATCCCCAATCTATCTCTCCCGGAATGGGTCCGACTCACCGTCGACATCTTTTATCCTTAAGTAGTACCTCTCAACTTTATTTGTCATGTCGAATATAATCCACTTGCAGGGTTTACATGACAATCCTTATGAGCTCCTTAAGGGGACATCATCAACCCGATGAATCGGGACATAGATTTTATTTATAATCAACAGTCCATCATACATACAATATTATTATCCAATTTATAGAGGTTGTTGATCCATAATGAATCTTACTCTTTTATGAGTCAAAGTAATGTACACTGCATATACATGTCTATTATTATATCGGAATTAAGAGCACAAGCATCCATAATAACAGAGGTGTTTGTTCTCTTATGCAGTCAGTACAAAGAGAACAACCTCAATTGGTCTTGTTCAATACACACAAAATGTACTATTGTAAACCTATAGTCATGATAGACTAATACCAGATTATACTACAACCTTTCCAATAGATTGTCCAAGTACATCTAGGTTATGAACTATTTATATACTCCACAGGGAACTGATAATATGATCTTCTACTTTCTCTAAATTCGTGATTTACGTAAGGAGAGAAAGAGAGGACTGCCAAGGAGAAAAAAAGGTTGGGAGATCGTCGCCCACACGACGTCCAACTCGAGGAAGGAATACGTGCAGAAGATCTTGGGGTCGTCCGCTCGAGATTGCCAGGAATTACTTGTCTCCTTTCCGTCGCAGGTATAATTTCTGAACCCTAGTTTCCGTCCATGAAGGGTTAATACACGTATTAGATCTTTTTAACTTTCTATCGATCAATACGCACACCAAAGAAAGGGTCCTGGGAATCCCCAGTTCCATCAATTGGTATCAGAGCCACTTTGGATCTACGTATTGATTGATACGTCCATGTTGTCCAATAAAACTTGTGCTGTGTAATAGTCAGTAGATATAGATCTGTTCTAACTCGGTTTTTCAGGCATCTTAGATCCAACTATTATAGTCCAATGCATGTTTTTGAATGTGTTGTTTAAACCATAGACATGTCGTGGATGTTGTTGTTGCTGTGGATGTAATTAAAATCACGAGGGTTGATCATGGTTATTATTTTAATTTTTCAATCTAGATTATGTGTGAACTCCTTCGGAAGGCATAGGATTGATGTAATTTTAATTATTTTTGATCAATCGTGATGGCGGTGGTGGCTGTTTCTGACGCCGGACGAGATGCTGGTTTTAAGCAGTCCAGAGACAGACAGATGATTTTCGATGAAGGAATAGATCTGCGCAGCGGCAGATTTTGGATTCGGATAGTTGAGGATGGAACAACAAAGATGACCATAATAGTTGGATATTTTCTCTTATTTTTGTCATTTTGCTTTTTCTGATTATGCATGTTTATTATTGTGTGCTTATTTTTTGAAAAACCAAGCCTATATATATATATATATATATATATATATATATATATATATATATATATATATATTTATTTATTTTTTTTTGAAAAACCAAGCCTATCAATATATATATATATATATATATATATATATATATATATATATATATATATATATATATGTTGTATATATTATATATTATTGATTTCAGTTCTGAATTTATATTGGGTTAGTTGATTTGATTTTGATTTTATATAGATACTTGGGTGTATCCATATATATATATATATATATATATATATATATATATATATATATATATATATATATATATATATATATATAATATATGTATATATATATATATATAGAAAAAAAAATGTATATATATATATAGTTTTCTTATATATATACATGTATAATTTACTTGATGCATATAGATATATTATATGTATAGTTGAGATTTTTGTGTTTATTCTCAGGTTTTAGTCTCAAAACAACAACTCTCACACAACACCCTCGCACACACTCTTTTCCCCTTTCTTTGCATGCCTATTTTTATGTGAATGTGTATATACATATACATATATATATATATATATATATATATATATATATATATATATATATATATATATATACATATATATATATATATACATATATATATATATATACATATATATATATATATATATATATATACATATATATATATATATATATATACATATATATATATATATATACATATATATATATATATACATATATATATATATATATATATATATATATATATTATATTATATATTATATATTATATATTATATATTTTATATATATATATATATATATATATATATATATATATATATATATATATATATATATATATATATATATATATAGTGAATGAGTGGAATATATATGTATATGTTGATATATATATATATATATATATATATATATATATATATATATATATATATATATATATATATATATATATAGTGAATGAGTGGAATATATATGTATATGTTGTGATTGCTTTGAGATATAGTCTAAGGGTTAGCTAGTCAGTTTAGGATTGACCCAATGAGCCTAATTTGGTCGAGTCGACTAGCAAGTTGACCAAGTTGACAAAAGTCAACTTTGAGTAAAACATGATCCAAATCGACTCAAACGGACTTAGAATGACTTGATAACTTGTGGTTGACCTAAAAATTAGTAAACTGACTAGTTGACTTATAGTTGACCAGGTATGACCAGAGTTGACCAAGGGTTGACTTTGACCTAGAAGGACCTAGAATCATGTCGAACTCTGCATTGTAGACCTTTCTTATGATTTATTTTAGACCATGTTATGACTTATGATTATTTTAAATAGGATTACATCACTCCAGTTATGTTACACTTCCTTATCAACAGCTTGGATTACCAGGCGAGTATATTCTCTGACCGTTTCATACTTGTTTGAACATATTCACTTGTTATAGACTAGTTTACTTGATGCTGTCACGATGTTATCACGGATTAGTACTATATGGATCTCTTCATGCGATGTTATCCCCTCGGATACATCGGGTATATTGTGCTCATGTAGTTTATCATGTGCATCGTCTACTCCTTGTATTCGTATTTATTCATGTATACTCATGTGATATTCATGTACACTCATGATCATGTGAGCCTTCATGTATAAACCAGTGGTACTCATGTGGACTAGCTATCCATGTAAGTAACTACTCTTTCATATGCAATAACTGTAACGCCCTAGTCCCAAAATACTTAGGACTAGGTATGTATCCATGCCAGCTGTATATATACGAAGTACGCTCCAATGTATGGAAATCTTGTATGTATACATAAGCTGTAAAATATAGTAATCCAAGACTAAATCTCATCCACAAAGATAAATAATGATATAAAAGCAACTTTAAATTTTGTCATGTATACAATCGTTGGGCGGAGACAAATCCACTACCAACTAATTTAAATAAGGAAAAAATATACAAAAAAATAATTTGGTCAAACGAAGGAGATGACAATCCAAAACCAACATCTCGAAGAATAGAGCGCAAGTCATGGCCTTAGCTAGAGCACCTACAGAAATCATAAGACACACCTGAAGAGATAACCAGGTCCTTAGAGAGATGTAATAAGATACATAAAGAACATGCCACGTAACTGAATATACATACTATGTCATAAATCACAAGTAAAGTAAATAGTCCCACTCGTAACAAGATCCAATACCTCATCATCGAAATAGTGGACTACCCCTGCAACCAAACAAGGACAAGGGGTAGTACACTATACCACGATGCGACATTGTCCCAAGCTACTAATGGGACGGGGTGATATGACATTGACGAGGGTTACCTGACCATTATAATGTGTTTATGCAGTAAGAACAATCGTTCAACGTATGGGCACTCTGGCTCAGGAGCAGGAACTCAGGTATGGTCCCATCAGGATATCAGGGACCTCAAAGCATAACATTTCTCGAATGTCAGAGGCCAGCAGGAAATCAGGTATCGGGATCCAGGACCGTATCTCCCGCGGAGATAACCGACAATAGGGAAGTGCATACGTGGCCCATACGTTAAGGAACTATTCTTTCCACCCAATGCCTAACAGAGTCACATCCATGACTCATATACCTCTACTAACTACTAAGTCTCCTAACATGCCTCTATTAGCAGTTAGCCCCAACACATGCACATGGGGGATCAGCCCCACTACCAGAATAAGGTACTTTAGCGACGCCTAAAGACGTCGCTAAAATGCCAAAAGACATCGCTAAACCATTGTAGCGACGTATTTAGCGACGTCTTCCTCTTGTCGCGGAAACCTTAGTCGCTATTTGGAAAGACGTCGCTGATCGTCGCCAACATCGACGTTTACCGACGCAAAGATACGTCGGTAATATACCGACGTTTACCGTCGTTTCGTCGATAAAATAGCGACGTTTATGATGTCGCTATACGTCGGTATTCCCTGGGAAAATTACCGATATTTTTGATGTCGTTATGCGTCGGTATATAGTACCGACGTTTTGTGTTATCGCTATACGTCGGTATATCCTGGGTAAATGAGGTAAAATCCTGGGATATTTAGCGACGTCTACCGACGTTTACCGACGCATACCGACGAAACTGACGTCGCTATACGTCGGTAGCCTGGAAATATATGCCAGTTTAGCGATGACTACAGACGCAATATGCCATCGGAAAGCGTCGGTAAATGTCGGTAGACGTCGCTAAATTCTGAAAAAAAATAAAAAAAATTGTAGTATACAGTTTTCTCCACAGAATCATTTTCTCCCTGCAGTTTAATCTGAAACACAATACACAAGCACATTTTATCCCTGGGTTCGCCGACCCCTTCGGTGGAACAACACCACCGATAAATTAACATCCAAATAAAATGAATAGTCTAATACAAAAACAACCCAATACAATCTAGAGATTGACACAGTACTAATTCATATATTCAGTCCAATACAAATAGTCCAATACAAAAACAACCCAATACAAATAGTCCAATACAAATAAGTACTAATAGCTAATGAGAACCACGCAGCTCACGCAACCGCTCAGTGATATGATCACGCAACCACCTCGAATAAGTGGAATCGACGGCGGCAGGAGAGATATAGTCCATTGCAAGTGCTGGATGAATAGAACTCCCGGTCTCACTAGCTACCGGTGCTGGATGAATGGAACTCCCGGTCTCACTAGCTACCGGTGCCACTTCCTCCTTAACAGTAGGAGGAGCCACCTCAGCAATCTGTGTTTCTCTCAAACGACGTGCCGCTGCTCGGGTCATGGGTGCCATCTGGTAAAATCAATATTCACAACGGAGAGCAATTGAAAATGAATGAGAGGTTCCTGACAGCATGGTGGTCTCCTTTGTCAAAGGATTCTTGCTCGTCCCATAACCAATCGAAAATTTCTTCATTTCTAATATCTTGAATATGAAACCCTGTTTCACATTTGGTTCTTATATACCAGAAGGTAGAGCCAAATGTGAAGCAGAGCTTCATATTCAAGATATTAGAAATAAAAAAATGATTGGTTATGGGACGAGCACAGATACTTTAACAAAGGAGACCACCATGCTGTCAGGAACCTCTCACTCGAGCTCTACACGAAGGATGTCCACTTTAGCTCCGGGGCAAAGTTTTGACTTAGAGCAAGAATGTGTTGACGGAGCACATCTACCATGCTGTCAGAAAAAAATAGTAATGGTGAGAGACCCATCCGAGTAGGACGTATACTCTGATAATATCTCCTCCAATACTCAATCCCACTACTGGTATCATTCTTGTAAAGGTGGTCTCTCAGAGTATACGTCCTACTCAGATGGATCTCTCAGAGTATCCTCTCCGGTTGGTTGTCGAGCCATAGGGTACAGTCTCTCGCGGCCGAGCCAGCCCCACCGGTGATTACATGTCATTACCTAAATTAATGCTTACCTATACATTATATTTCATATGTTATCCAAACATTGCATTTATAAGTTGCATATATCTATGTATTCCCATTTGCATACATATCATAGGCACTGTATAACATGTGTATATGGTAGCCTGTAAATATCGATTTTTTTTTCTTTTCTTTCTGGCTTTTAGCGCTTAACTGCTTATAACATTATTCGTTTGTCAAGTACATCCATTTTTTTCACTTTGATTTCACTTGATCCAGGGTTGGACATGTCTGATTTTTGTATATACAATCAATTTTGGGATGTAGATGAATAGGAACACTGCCTAGTATCTTGAATTCAACTTTCTTTGACTCTAATTTGGAGAATGTTAGAGCTGAAATGTTCGATTGTAATTTGGAAGCTCAACATTTATGTCGCATGTTATCCTGCAGCTACCCCCTACACCTTGGGCATTAGGGACAACTGTTATCCATGGGGGCTTTGTATGTGAAAGAGCTTTGTTTATTGTGCGAGTCCCATGCTAATGTGGTAGTCTTAAGAATTGGTGGCGCATGACAAATATACATTATTTTCAAAAGACAAAAATAAATAAATTCTCTTATTCAAGACTTTGAGCTTTCATACATGTATGATTCTTGCAATAGATAACTCGTCAAATACTGCTAAAGTGTATAAAAAGGGCTAGATACCACCAAAGTGTAAGACACGGTCTTCCAAAGAATACGATACTTTCCTGGGTTATAATCTTCACAAATATAAAGAGGAATTTTAAGGTCGACCCATTCAAAAGGTTAATCAATTTGTACACTACCACCGTCATATTATATTAGACCCGTTGCATTTCTTGGTGATGTAGAATACAAATGAAATAAAGTCCCTCGCAAATCCAAATTCAAGTTTGATAATAACAGACCTGACAATGATCCTTTTATGACAACAGCCATCGTTCACTCCTTCTAGAACATAATTCACAATAAAATGGCCTAAATAAAATAAATCCACATGTATCGTAATAGGTGCATCTCCAATGTTAGCATAGACTCTATTTCATGCTTAACCAACTTCTTACCACATACGCCCAATTCATTAGACAGAATAACACTTGCACAGCACCAAAACTTTTGATTCGTTGTAATTTCCTTAATTAAGAGTAAAGCCACAAAATCGGTGTCACTGTTCTCAGATTTCAGGTTGAAATGTGTGTGTGTATCAAATCGATATTCACAGGTTAAAAATGTTTATGCCGTGTCAGTGGGAGATAGGGTTAGGGTTAGGTATACCTGGACTGGGTCGGGTAGGGGTCGCCGGAGTGGAGCAAGGGACGAGAGGGTCGTCGGTGAAGGAGCGACGACGAGGTCACCAGGGGGGAGCGGTCGCCAGAGACAAGAGGGAGAGAGGCAACGTCGGAGGGAGGGGGAGAGAAACGAAAGGGAGCGATCGTCAGGGGGAGGCAATGCCGGAGGGAGGGGTCGTCGAGGAAAGGCCTCGCCGGAGGGGAGGAGCTCGTCGGGGGGAGCGGTCGCCGGAGACGAGAGGGGGAGGGGGAGAGAAACGAGAGCGCTCGACGGGAGAATGAAAATTTGGGAAATAAAATGAAATCGATCGGGTTTCCAGAACCCTAAATGAAAGTTTTTCGCGACGTCTAAGTGGTACGTCGATAGACGTCGTTGTTTAGTAACAGTATAGCGACAGACATGATTAAATGTTGCCAAACGTCGCTGAATAAAATACATCAGCGACGTTTTGCGACTACATAGCGACTTGTTCTTACCAAACTATAATTACAGTCGCTACTCGTCGCTAAACGTCGCTGATAGTAACGTTCAGCGACGTCATTTACATACGTCGCTAAATACACAAAACATAGCGACGTTTTCAACTGGCGTCGCTAAATTCGTCGCTAATTTGATAGATTTTGGTAGTGGCCACACGCAAGAACCTCTACATGCTGCTCATCTCACACATCCTCGTGGTACAACTGTGTCAAGGTATATGCGTTACACTACAGATGATAGTCCCCTAACTCTAGGCTCATATGCAATAAAATGATAATAACAAGTAAACTAATAATCACTGAGCTGGTAGTAAATCAGGAACTGTAAGAACCGGAAATAATGAACATTAATATATAATAAATAAATGCAGACTGAATATAAACAGTTTAATGGCAAGGTATCTTGCCTGTTAGGACGCCTAGAGTGCTGCAATGATCAATGTGGCACGAACTGTGACTTTGGTGCAACAGCTATGCAAAGTGATCTCGGATGATGGCACGGACGGTTCTATTGGGTCTAGAACAGACGAATTAGTTATGGTGGACATAAGGTAGACCAAAATTGGTCGAGGGAATGGTGAAAAGGATAGTCATTGGCAGAAGGATTTAATTAAAGAAAATTGGATAATAATATATACGATTTTAGAAACTATTTATAATCTTAGAAAATATAGAGTTTTATTTGGTTAAAAATAATTTAATTAAATACTTAAAATCTAGAATCTTTAAGAACAAAACTCTAAGTTTTGTAAAAATTAATATCTTTATGTTTGAATCTAGTTTTATTTACAAAAATGCTTTTAGGTATACATACTCGAAAGTTTCAAAAAATATCTTAATTAGGAAAATACTACAATAATATTTAGATAAAAAAAACTTTATTTAAATTGTGACCTCAATAAACTATAAGCTTGTGAAATTTAGTTAAAATTATATATAGGGTCAAGTCCCTTAATTTATTCTGTTACCAAATAGTTATTAGAAAAAGATAAAAATTAAAAATAATAATACTAATGGTGTACTAAAAAATAATACTAGTTGTAGTGATTAAATGTATATATAACAGTAAGAATATATTTAGGTGGTAAAAGTAAAGTGACACTACTTGAGAGAAGTAATCTGTAAAACAAGATAGTAATAGTTTTAATGATAATAATAATAACAATAGTAATAATAATAAGATAATAATACTTGTAAAGACAAATAAAATAAAAACCAGGGGACTAACAAATATCACCAATGAAACAACCAACCAAAAACAACAAAAGTAGGGGTAATAATAAACAAAGAAGAAAAGAAAGAAATAGAAAGAAAATGTTAATCAACAGCACTGCTGCTGCTGCTGCTCTTCTTTAGAGAAAGGGGGAGAGAGAAGGCTTAAGAATGAAGAAAGAAAGAAAGAAGGAAGGAAGGAGAAGACGAAGAGAGAGAGAGAGAAAAGGGTAGTGGGAGCTGGAGAGGGAGCGGGGAAGAGCGGGAGGAAGAGGAAGGGGTCTCGGTAGTCGATCCGGAGAGAGGAGGGTCGAGAGGAGTGGGAGGCGAAGAGAGGGATGGCGAGGCGGACCCACAAGAGGCGGTCGGGAGGCATGGCCACGGCGGCGTCGCCTAGAGGCAGCACATTGGAGCCGATGGATAAGGGGGTCTCAGCGCGGACGGCCTTGCCGGCGGTAGGCTAGGTGCGGAGGAGGTCTCGGGTCGACTGCTTGGTCACGATGGCGCTTGAGCGGTACTGTCGCGATGGTCGAACGTTTTGGTGGGTTTGGGTGAGGATGGCCGGAGTCGAGGGGTTCGACGAAGCAGCGTAGTGGTTGTGGTGGTTCTGATGGTGGTGGTGCTCGGTTGTTCGGGTGTGGTGGACGGGTCGGGTGGTGGTGTTAACGGGTGGTACCGAGGAATCGGCTGGGTCGGAGGAAGAAGTGTAGGGAATCGGGCACGTGGTTGTCGTCGGCTTCGGACGTAAGATGGAGGTGGCTGACGGAAAGGAGGGTGGTGATGGTGGTGGTGACGGTGGTCGCCAGGGATTTGGGGCTGTGGGTGTTTGGTATGGTGGGCGGCCGTTCGTGGCTGTGGCCGTGGCGATGGTGTGGGGGTTTTAGTCAGGAACTGGGGATGGTGAAAGTGATGGTCCAGGTGGTGGTCGGATGACGGCAGCGTCTGTGATGGAGGTTGAGGAGTGCAGGACTGGTGGTGTCCATGGGGAGTGGGGACGGTGGACGGTGGCTGACTGGGTTAGGTTAGGGATTTGATGATGTCGGGGTGTGTCCAACACGGGAAATGAGATAATGTAGATGTAATATGGAATAAGATATGGACATGGACACGAGGCACTCACTTTGTGGTGGAGAATATAATTTTATGGATGAGTGCCTGCCTTTTATAGGATGTGGGAATCCCAGTTGGATAAGGATTTGGAGTAATTTAATTTCCCATTAAATAATCCATCTATCAATTTAAATTACTTTAATTTAATTCAAAATATCTCTCCACATATAACTAGCTAATCTTATCTTTTAATTTAAAAACTATTTAGTAAAATCAATTTCGATTTAAGTCACCATAAACAAATTTAGAAATATCTTTTTATGACTTGTAAA
This sequence comes from Iris pallida, assembly GCA_029216955.1. Lineage (NCBI taxonomy): Eukaryota > Viridiplantae > Streptophyta > Magnoliopsida > Asparagales > Iridaceae > Iris > Iris pallida. Next base: position 50,718,888 of record JANAVB010025196.1, read on the forward strand.
AATAATATAATATTAATTTCGAAAATTAGCAATTAAAATTTATACATGAATTAGATTCATGTACTTGCATGCAATTATTTATGCTATTATCATATTTGAACTCTAAAATAGATTAATTGTTTTGGAAAATTTTGACGAAATCTTTTTATAACTTTAGGCGATATAAAATATTTAGCATATATTATTTTGAAACTATATTTCTATAAAATAAAAATATTTTCTAAAAATATGTACCTCGCACATATTCGCACTCGACGAGCAATACGTAATGTATATTGCGCGCGCGACGTACAACACATTATCGAGACGTACAAATACAAGAAAAATATTCGGTACCAATTTATATAATAAAAAAATATATAGTAGAAATTTAGGGGTTTTACATCCTACCCAACTTAAAAGAATTTCGTACTCGAAATTAAGAATTAGTAGGGAGTAAGAAGACACAAGAGGGTATCGATGGGGGACAATCAATTACAATGTTCAACAAAATCATGCTGTAAGGAATCATGATCTAGATCATATAAAATAATACGGGTATGACCGTGGATAATGAATGAGGGTCATGAGTTTAAAGCAACAATTAAAAGTTAAGGGTTAAAGTTAGTCATGATAACATGCAAAGGAGTAATATGGTATCAAGAGAATAAATGAAAGACCTAAAAGTTATGTTTTGAAAGTAGGTTGAGGGCATGATTTAAGAGAGCGGATTAGGTTCACCTCTAAATTAAACGATTAGAGGGTCATGGTAGTAAATATAGGGCCGAGAAAGAGGACGAGGAGTTTAGGATGAAGACATAGCAACCGTGAGTGGTGATGGTCACAATTGGTAGGATAGCTGGAGGAAATCCAAGTACAAGTGCCTTCGTCCTTCCAAAATCGGTGAAGTTGAAAGCGATATAAGGAGTTCAATGACGACATCATCAATTACGAATACGTGGTTCAAAGGCGGCCGTATAAATTTTAAAGGAATTGTCAAGGCAGTCGTGGATGGGATTCTAAAGGCCAAGTTTAATTATGTTCCATCCACGTAGAATAATAGACAAAAGCGAACCAAAGTGCACTTGGTTGATCAAACCATTATGCATCGATTCTGATTAGAGAATATGTTAGTGAGCGCTCAATAGCATATGTCATGAACAAGTTCGATAAAGAATTGAGCTTGCAAAAACTAGGCTACATTAGCATCATTAGTCTAGATAGTGAAAACATGGGCAAGTGAGATTAAGATTGAAAAAAAGCAGAATTAGTTTAAACTCTTTACGATTCTAAGTCATATCCTGTGTTGGTCTCTATACAGTCTTCCTATAGTCTTCTTGTCCAAGTCCTTGGTTGGCTAGATAGGTTAGGGTCCAACAAATTCTATAATCTAAGTAAGCTTATTCATATGGGTCATAAGGGCAAGGGCTTGTTAGGTTGTAGGTACTCTAGCCAACTTACAAGAGTTAAACTAGTGGTGTGATGGGACAATGGATAAGGCACAAAGTTAAGCATTTAAGGAATCAAGTAGAACACAATCATATATCGGTCGAAAGATTTGAGTCAATGTTGGACCCTAATTGAAGGCAGAAAGTATTTTGGTATCATGGTAAGGGTTGTAGTTTAGTCTTTATAACCCGAAAGTCGTATCATAAAAATAGAGTACAAGGGAACGTGTTTTAGTGGGACATGATATACCTACATGAAGGTGAGCTCGTCTAGGTTTTGCATGTAAAATTTGTTGGAAGGAAAAGTCTAGTATTGTGCTCCAAATATCAAAGTCACGATAGGAAACGCCAAATGATCAAAATAGGAAGCAGGTTCTCATGTGGTACTAATTATTGCACAAAAAGGATACAGTTAAAGTACGAAATAAAGGTAATTTAGTGAACCTCGGGGGTCATGGTAAAATAGTTAGGGACACAATTTCTTATAGAGAAAATGGTCTCATAGATAAGGGTATGGTCAAGGGAATGATTGTAATCATTTCTAAGTTTTAGATGGTCATGACAAAAGATCTAGATTTGAGGAAAGGTCGAGTGGGTCAAGATTAAGATATAGTTATACAGTTTGGTCGATGACTAACTATACTTGTGTATATGTCATATCATAATCGTAGGTGGTCTGGCAACCTATTTTGGAATACTTGTATCTCATTAGGGCGAACTTGCTTGTTTCTTGGTCCTTCACCAATATATGATCTAATCAAAAAAATTTAAGTTCCTCAAAAGTTTCTCAATAAAATTCTCAAGATACTCCCCTAAAATTTTTAATTATCTTAGGCTGCCAAGTTTAATCAATATTTGAATCTCTAATCAATCTCGAAATAGCCCTTGTATCAAAAATTGAACATACTTTTTTTACCAAAATTTAAATATCCATAATCAAGGGTTTAAACTTGAAATCTAAATAACCTTATAAATTACAGATCATAGGACACAATTTAAATTTTGAATTTTTCCTTCAAAGTTGATTTTATATCTTCCAAAATATTTTAAACAAATTTATTTAATTTTTTTTTACCATCATCTCTTCAAACTCAAAATTAAATAAACTTATAAATCGTACGACTCAAATTTAAAACCTCAAGCTCTCTAATAAACCGTAAATCATAAACCCTCCACATTCTCTAGTCGTTTACAAAATCATAACTTATAATTTTAAAAAACATATTACAATCCAAACTTGAACTTAACCGTAATTCATGTGTCACAATTTTAAGATGTTTCTCAAATCGGTTTCATATCAATAAATCATAAACTATTTCGCTATTTCCAAAAATCATAAATCATAAATTTGTTTTCTCGATCTAGCTATCCTCTTGTGTATACCACCATGTAATAGCAAAATAAAATTCCAACTATCCTTTGAAGGCGGTAATATGCTACTACCCAACTTGGAATTAACTAATCCTTAAAATCACACTTTTAGGAAAAATGTCTTTATAACTCAAATAAGACCTTAATGTACACTAATTGCCAATGTAATCTTCCTAGCTATGTGTTTGACCAATGTGCATATAATAGTGTAGTCATCTTCATAACTATCACTAAGCACGAAAGACAAGAATTTACGGTAGAAAGAGTTCAAACAGGATGCAAATCAAGGATGGCAACGAGAGTTCAAAACTTGAAACAATGAAGGAGGTCAAGCTTGTAGATGAGATTTCTAGACACTAATCTTATATTGCAGGCTCACATCGGTACAATTACGTAACCAAAGTGACAAGCTCGACCTGCATGGGCCACCACAAAAATATGTAACGCTCCAGTCCCAAAATACTTAGGACCAGGTAAGTATCTATGCTAGCTGTATACATACAAAGTACGCTCCAATGTATGGAAACCTTGTATATATACATAAGCTGTAAAATACAGTAATCCAAGACTAAATCTCATCCACAAAGATAAATAATGATATAAAAGCAACTTTAAATTTTTCATGTATACAATCATTGGGCGGAGACAAATCCACTACCAACTAATTTAAATAAAGAAGAAATATACAAAGAAAATGATTTGGTCGAACGAAGGAGATGACGATCCAAAAGCAATATCTCAAAGAATAGAGCGCAAGTCATGGCCTTAGCTAGAGCACCTGCAGAAATCACAAGACACACCTAGAGAGATAACCAGGTCCTCAGAGGGACGTAACAAGATACACAAAGAACATGCCACATAACTGAATATATATACTATGTCATAAATCATAAGTAAAGTAAATAGTCCCACTCGTAACAAGATCCAATACCTCATCATCGAAACAGTGGACTACCCCTATAAACAAACAAGGACTAGGGGTAGTACTCTATACCGTGATGCGATATTGTCCCAAGCTACTAATGGGATGGGATGATATGACATTGACGAGGGTTACCTGACCATTCTAATGTGTTTATGCAGTAAGAACAAACCTTCAACGCATGGGCACTCTGGCTCAGGAGTAGGAACTCAGGTATGGTCCCATCAGGATACCAGGGACCTCAAAGCATAACATTTCTCGAATGTCAAAGGCCAGCAAGAAATCAGGTATCAGAATTCAGGACCGTATCTCCCGCGGAGATAACCGGCAACAGGGAAGTGCATACGTGGCCCATACATTAAGGAACAGTTCTTCCCACCCAATGCATAACAGAGTCACATCCATGACTCATATACCTCTACTAACTGCTAAGTCTTCTAACATGCCTCTATTAGCAGTTAGCCCTAATGCATGCACATGGGGGATCAGCCCACACGCAAGAACTTCTACATGCTGCTCATCTCACACATCCTCGTGGTACAACTGTGTCAAGGTATATGCGTTACACTACAGACGGTAGTCCCCTAACTCTAGGTTCATATACAATCAAAGGATAATAACAAGTAAACTAATAATCATTGAGCAGGTAGTAAATCAGGAACTGTAAGAACTAGAAATAATAAACAGTGATATGTAATAAATAAATGTAGACTGAATATAAACAGTTTAATGGCAAGGTATCTTGCCTGGTAGGACGCCTAGTGTACTGTAATGATCAATATGGCACAAACTGCGACTTTGGTACAACAGCTATGCAAGGTGATCTCGGACAATGGCACGGACGGTTCCATTGGGTTCAGGACAGACGAATTAGTTAGGGTGGACATAAGGTAGGCCAAAATTGGTCGAAGGAATGGAGAAAAAGAATAGTCATTGGCAGAAGGATTTAATTAAAGAAAATTGGATAATAATATATACAATTTTAGAAACTATTTATAATCTTTGAAAATATAGAGTTTTATTTGGTTAAAAATAATTTATTTAAATACTTAATATTTAGAATCTTTAAGAACAAAACTCCAAGTTTTGTAAAAATTAATATCTTTATGTTTGAATCTAGTTTTATTTACAAAAATGCTTTTAGGTATACATACTCGAAAGTTTCAAAAAATATCTTAATTAGGAAAATACAACTATAATATTTTAGATAAAAAAACTTTATTTAAATTATGACCTCAATAAAATATAGGCTTGTAAAATTTAGCTAAAATTATATATAAGGTCAAGTCCCTTAATTTATTCTGTTACCAAATAGCTATTAGAAAAAGATAAAAATTAAAAATAATAATACTAATGGTGTACTAAAAAATAATACTAGTTTTAGTGATTACATGTATATATAACAGTAAGAATATATTTAGGTTGTAAAAATAAAGTGACACGACTTGATAGAAGTAATCTGTAAAATAAGATAGTAATAGTTTTAATGATAATAATAATAACAATAGTAGTAATAAAAAGATAATAATAATACTTATAAAGACAAATAAAATAAAACCAGGGGACTAACAAATATTACCAATGAAACAAACAACCAAAAACAACAAAAGTAGGGGTAATAATAAACAAAGAAGAAAGGAAAGAAAGAAAGAAAGAGAAAGAAAATGTTAATAAACAGCACTGCTGCTGCTGCTCTTCTTTAGAGAAAGGGGAGAGAGAAGGCTTAAGAATAAAGAAAAAAAGAAAGAAGGAAGTAGAAGACGAAGAGAGAGAGAGAAGAGGGGAGTGGGAGCTAGAGAGGGAGCGGAGAAGAGCGGAAGGAAGAGGAAGGGGGCTAGGTAGTCGATCCGGAGAGAGGAGGGTCGAGAGGAGCGGGAGGCGAAGAGAGGGATGGCGAGGCGGACCCACAAGAGGCGGTCTGGAGGCATGGCCGCGGCGGCGGCGCCTAGAGACAGCACATCGGAGCCGATGGGGAAGGGGGTCTCAACACGGACGGCCATGCCGGCGGTGGGCTAGGTGCGGAGGAGGTCTCTGGTCGACTGCTTGTTCATGATGGTGCTTGAGCGGCGCTGCCACGATGGTCGGACATTTTGGTGGGTTTGGGTGAGGTTGGTCGGAGTCAAGAGGTTCGACGAAGCAGGGTGGTGGTTGTGGTGGTTTTGATGGTGGTGGTGCTCGATTGTTCGGGTCTGGTAGACAGGTCGGGTGGTGGTGTTGACGGGTGGTGCCGAGGAATCGGTTGGATCGGAGGGAGAAGTGCAGGGAATCAGGCACGTAGTTGTCGTCGGCTTCGGATGTGAGATGGAGGTGGCTGGCGAAAAGGAGGGTGGTGATGGTGGTGGTGACGGTGGTCGCCAGGAATTTGGGGCTGCGGGTGTTTGGTATGGTGGGCGGTCGTTGGTGGCTGTGGCCGTGGCAGTGGTATGGGGGTTTTAGTCAGGAACTGGAGACGGTGAAGGTGATGTTCCGGGTGGTGGTCAGATGACGACAGCGTCGGTGATGGCGGTGGAGGAGTGCAGGGCTGGTGGTGTCCATGGGGAGTGGGGACGGTGGACGGTGGCTGACTGGGTTAGATTAGGGATTTGATGATGTCGGGGTGTGTCCGATACGTGAAAGGAGATAATGTAGATGTAATATGGAATAAGATATGGACATGGACACGAGGCACTCACTTTGTGGTGGAGGAAATTATAGAGAATTGAAATTTATGGATGAGTACCTTCCTTTTATAGGATGTGGGAATCCCCAGTTGGATAAAGATTAGGAGTATTTTAATTTCCCCATTAAATAATCCATCTATCAATTTAAATTACTTTAATTCAATTCAAAATATCTCTCCAAATATAACTAGATAAGCTTATCTTTTAATTTAAAAACTATTTAGTAAAATCAATTTAGATTTAAGTCACCATAAACAAATTTAGAAATATTTTTTATGACTTGTAAAAATAATATAATAATAATTTCAAAAATTAGCAATTAAAATTTATACATGAATTAGATTCATGTACTTGCATGCAATTATTTATGCTATTATCATATTTGAACTCTAAAATAGATTAATTGTTTTGGAAAACTTTGACAAGATCTTTTTATAACCTTAGGCGATATAAAATATTTAGCATATATTATTTTGAAACTATATTTCTATAAAATAAAAATATTTTCTAAAAATATGCACCTCGTACATATTCGTACTCGACGAGCAATACATAATGTATATTGCGCGCGCGCGACGTACAATACATTATCGAGACGTACAAATACAAAAAAAATATTCGGTACCAATTTATATAATAAAAAATATATAGTAGAAATTTAGGGGTTTTACAATAACATAACTTGGGCAGATCCTTGTGTATTGATTGGGGGCAGAGGGAGTATTTGTTTGGTTATGTGACTTTCACACATCTCATGTGCAACTCCAACCTAGATTTAAGTCATGTACAACCTAAGCCTGTTTACATAACCAAACATGTGCTCTAAATCATGTAGTTAGTTCAGTTTTCTTATCTATATCATGTATATCTATTTCTATTATATCATGTTCTGCTTTTTACTGTCTCTCTACTATTTCTTTACAGTATTTTATGTATATTATTCTATAGCTTGTTCATATTTTTCTTTTATGTTATGAACTGCGTGAGAGATATGTATTCGTTCCTGTCCTGACTGAACCTGTTGAAAATATTACAGATGATGAGGATTGCTGCGATACTTACTATAGAGCAGGCCTGGTTGACACATGTGACCTGGACCCTCAGGAGGATCCAGTAGTCGCTGAGGACTTGCCATTAGCTTAGTCTAGACTTATCTTATTATCTAGCTTTATGAGACATTTGAGGTTGTATTGAGATATTGTTTATGGTGTGGTTTACATCGAGACTTATTATTCATATTTGTGACTCTCTGTTGAGATTATCTTATCTTCTATTCCATCTTAGATATTGTGATTGAGTTGTACCTTATATATTGTTCTCCTTTCGGAGCATATTCCATATTATGTTAGATGTTGTGACCTAGGACAGTGTTCTACCGCTGACACTGCAGCGTGGACATACCCACCTCTCGTGCCCTTACACTGGGTGTAGGTCGTGACATCGGGTCAGGGTCGTTTGCTGGGGACGGGTTGGAATTGGTCGATTAGGCTCAGTGGTCTTCTGCCATAGAGATGACAAGGGTGGTTGGGCGACGGTGGTAGTATTGGTAGGCTGTGGTGGTAGTCGGGTGTCGGATGTCGGGTGTCACGAAGGAGGGGTGATGACGGTGGCGGTGTTGCCATTGGGTAGTGTTTGTTGCAGGGCTCGGGACCAGGGAGGTTGGGGGATTGAAATGTCGGATTTGGTTGCGTCATGTCGGGAGTATCCGGCACGACATGGATGAATGTCCGGATTTGTCGGACACGTAAGAATGTAATTGTAGAAGACAAAATATAGAGGAAGAAAATGGCGACATGGACACGATGCACACCTTGGATGGAAATTTTAGAGTTTATAAAATTTATGGAGACGAGCAAAGGAGCCTCTCCTTATATAGGAGGGGGTGCTCCTAGTTCGATAAGGGTTTGGATTCATTTAAATTCCCCACAAAATAAATATCATATTTTATTCAAATTAATTTAGAATATTTCAATCAATTCCAAATCAATCTAAATCTATATGGATATCACCTTTAGTTTAAACTATTAAAAAAAGGTTTATAAGATAAATTCAATTTGAATTACCATATAAATTAAACATTTAAATCAAACGAAGTTTTAAAATATCTTTTTCGAAGAATAAAATAATGACAATAATACATTTCGAAAATCATGAATTTAATTTCATGTAATGCAAGCAAAAAATAATATTACATAAAACATAATTTTTTTTCTAAATTACTATTTATACTTTGCGCAATAAAATGAAATAGTATTTTTATCATAACTAAATAATAAATAAAGTTGCCAAAGCACGATGCGACGCGCTTTACAACTTTAAGAAATTTAACATATTTATCATGTATTATTTTAAAAATCATACTTATTCTATATAAATAAAATCTATAATAAAATTTGATTTTACAAAATAATATGTACCCCGTATATACATACTTATTCATATTCCCACGCGACGTACAATACGAGAAATAAAAATCAATACCAAAATTTAATTTTAAAAAATCGTAAAAAATTTATGGGGTTTACATCCTACCCAAGTTACAAGAATTTCGTCCTCGAAATTTAGGAATAACTAGGGTAGGTAGGGTCGAAGAGATCGAAAGAGTTTGTTGGTGAAAAATTCACGATCCATTTGTTTGGCGAAAAATATGCATACATGCAATTTGAACAATCTCAATTTTGATAGAATATAAGGGCACGGCGTAGTATAGATGCTCGCGAGCATGCCAACCCATCAATGTATAATTCGATTCAACACTACCATTGATCCTTAAATGTGTGACCCTTAAAATAGGTTAATAATATTCTTGACCCCCTTTAGGATCAATAGCTCGATACTTAGTCGTGTTAATACCTTTGAATCGTCACTGTCCTCTTATTCGTAATAACTCTTCAATAGTTTGATTTCCTCTCAAGTTTCATATTCCAATAAACTTAAATTTCTTCAAGACGCCCTTTTCTTTTCTTCTTTCTCCAATTGAACTTAAAAAAAATTTCTACTTCAAAATATTTACGTTTAAAATCCAATATCTCACATTAGGAATTTAAATAAGTCCAAAAGTTTGAATTCAATAATCTCTAATATACATCTTCTCAACATATCTATATCTTTTCTCAAATAATTTCGTCGTTTGTAATCTCCTTAAAAGTAGGTATTCCATAAATCCTTCTATATAATTTAGGCGAAAATTAAATCAACTTTTCTTTGTAGGAAATTCATAATTTTCCTTTAAAGTACCAAAATAAAAATACCACCTTCAATCTCCAAAAGCTAATTTGCCAATCGGAAGTGTACCCTTCTTTGCTCATATCTTTATAGCACAATATTTTCTCGTCATAAATGAAGAATCCCTCAATTCTTTATTTGTTAGTGAGAATCGGAATTCAATAATCTCTAATTCATGATGGTAGAATGAAACTCATCTTAAATTCTTATTCATAATCATCTTAGAAATGTATTCCTTAAAACATTAAAATTAGAAAGTACTCGCGCTCAAAGTTTGATTAACTATTTGTTGTCAACCCGTGGAGTTTATTTAACCTCGACCCACCTCACATTCCTCAATTCACCTCGTAGGATTTACCCTATCTCAATTGTCACATTGCATATATACTTCGAACCCTATAATCGTCCTAACTCACTATTACAAAAAAAATTCGTGGGATTTCCTAATGTAGTCGCATATAACTGAAGGGTGTCATGATACGATGTTCATTTTTGCATATGGAAATCAAATAAGAAACAATGTTTGCATAAATTATGGTGGAGAAAAATGAAATCCTCAATGAGTGAGGCACTTTGGAAAGGTATGGTTAGGGTAATGATCGTGGTAAAGGTTTGGCTCATAATAAGGGGTCGCTAATTATCGCACGGAACGTAGATATTGTTATGGGTCCACGTAAGTCATGATAAGCACAAAATAATGAATATTGAGAAATCAAGTAGATCAAGGATTGAAATAAGTTGGGGCCACGGTTTCTAGGGAGAAGATAGTCAACTAGGTTGGGGGAATGATTTAAGGAGCAATTCTAATCATTCTAAGTTTCAAATGAGTAGGAGGTGATATGAGTAGACCAAGAGTTTGTGGAAGGGTGAGTAACTCGAGATGAAGATATAGTCATACAGTTTGGTCGATGACTAACTATACTTGAGTATTTACAACTATCATGGTCATGAGTGATATGGCTATTTATATGGAATACTTGTATCCCATTAGGGTGACCTTGTTTGCTTCTTGGTTCTCTATCACGATAAGAATTAATAATTTCGAGCTACCCCAAAAGTCTCTCAGTATAATTCTCAAAATAATCTACCACAATGTCTAACTGTTCTAAGCTGTCAATATAATCATAACTTAAAATTTAACTTCCTTTAATCAATCTCAAAATAACCCTTATTATAACACTAGTAAAATTTCACCATTTTTTTCAACATGCAACACAACTAAACTTTCCACGTTCTCTAGTCGTTTGAGGTCTTACAAAATCATAATTTTAGAATTTTCAAATTTCTTAAGCCACCTCGAGATGAACCCTTAGTATATCAACAATCAAATCTACATACCCCCTTTTTTCCCAAAATTTTCATAACCGAAACTTTTGAACTCGAAATTTAAATAACTTTATAATCGTAGTTCATATGACACAATTTAAGATCTTAAAAATTTACTAAATTTTATCAATCGCACTCAAGGTTTGGTCAATCGTAATTCATACTGCAACATTTAAAATTTAAGATCCTTTTCAAATCAAAATTAAAAGCCCTCCAAAAATGTATAGCTATAACTCAACAAAGTATTTTCAAGGACTCAAAAATCAAATCAAATTGTTTTCTCCATTGTGTATATATTCTACTATCCCCTTGTGTATACCACTTAGTAGTATCAAAATAAAATTTTAACTATCCTTCGAAGGCGATAATATCGTTACTACCCAACTTGGGATTAAGATCATGCCTTTATAACCCAAATAAGATCTCAATGCATATTATTTGTCAATTTAATCCTTCTATCCATGTGTTTGGCCTAAGGGCATATACTAGTGTAGTCGTCTACCTACCTATCACTAAGCACGATATAATAAGAATTTACGGTAGAAAGGAATCAAGCAAGATACAAATCAAGGAAGTCGGACAAGATTTGAAAATTAGAGTCAAGGAAGGAGGTCAAGTATGTGGATGAGACCCTAAGCTCTAATCCTATATGCAGTCCCGTTCAATACAATAATGTAACCGAAACGGCAAACTGACCTGCATGTGCCATCACAAAATTATGTAACGCCCCAGTCTCCAAATACTTAGGACTAAGTATATTGACATGCCAGCTGCATACATACGAAGTAAACTCTAATACATGGAACCATCGTATGTATACATAAGCTGTAAAATGCAGCAAACCACGACACTAATCTCATCCACAAATAAAGAAAGAAGAATTTATAAATCAACTCATGAATTATCATTTACAAATCGTTGGGCGGAGACAAATCCACTACCAACTAAAAAGAGAAGAAATACATAACAAATAAATTTGTTGAGCGATGCGAAGGCGATCCAAGTGCAATCACCTCGGAGGAAGAGAGTAAAACATGGCCTTGGCTAGAGCACCTGCGAAACATCACAAAGACACACACTTGGAGAGATCACCAGGTCCTCAAAGGGATATAACAAAATACAGAAAGAATATGCCAAAATATTGAATATAAAATATGCCACAAATAAAAGTAAGTGACAAGACATCAATAAGGTAACCAAACCGTACTAAAGTGAATATGCAGTTGAGAAACAATCCTTCGACACATGAGCCCTGGCTGAAAATAGGATCAGCTTGGTTCCCGTATAGGGCACCAGGGGCCTACGTCCATAACGTCCGAAGATCGTCAGAGGGCATCATGTGCAAGGGGTACGTTCATAATGCTCTGGAAAACATCAGAGGGCACCTGGAGCCTGCGTCTCCGGAGGAGCGCACGGGTAATCAGGAAAGTGCAAAGAAGCCCATACGTCAGGTATTGCTCTTCCCACCCAATGCTCTTATTTAAGTTGCATCCACAACCTTGTACCTTTACTAACTGCTAAGTCTCCTAACATGCCTCTATTAGCAGTTAGACCTAACGCATGCGCACGGGTGATCAGCCAACACGCAACGACCTCGACATGCTACTCATCTCACACATACTTGTGGTACAACTGTGTCAAGGTTTATGTAGATGTGCTAAACAAATGGTAGTCTCCTAACTCTAAGTCCATATGTACTTCAAGGACAAGCAGGAAGCATATTGTGAAAGTAAGTAATTAAATCATGAACTATCACAATGATAAAATAGAGGAAGTGGAAATAAAGACGGGAATATACAATAACTAAAATCAAATACAAAATAATTACAAACAGTAAATAATGGTAAGGTATCTTGCCTGGTGTGACGCCTTGGTGTGGTACGATGATCCGACAAGTCCTAATTGTCCGATAGCCATGTTCGATGTGTAACGGTCCGAGGTCGCAGGAAAAATAGGAATGAACGATTTGTCATGAACAATGGGGATAATCTAGGAGATTTTGGACAGTAAGTACTTATAACATTTTATGATAACCGAAAACTTTATTCCACTATTCCCAACAATATATAATTGAAAATACGTTTTAATTTACCTTAAAAATGATAAAATATCATAATAATATTTTTAGAAAATTTTGTATTTTAGGTTATATAATAATAAGTGCATAATATTTATAAATCCAAACCAATACAATTTTATGAAAACAATTAGTATTACTTGGCCTAGCCCAATTTCCATATATTGCCCTTACCCAAAAATTATCTACTAAGTATATATGTGTTAAAGCCAAAATATTTAGTTTAACGTAAATTACTACATCCCCAAATCCAGTTGAGCCCCACTAAGCCCAAAATAAGGTTTACAAAACTATTTAGCCCTAAGCCAGATAGCCCAAAATATAGAATACTATTATAATTATCCCGACAATAGTAAAATGACAATAATAGTAATAATAAAATTATTGCAAATTGTGTTTATATGTACTACTATATTAGAACATACTGGGATTGTCTTTTTCTATAATATAAACATAATACTGTATTACAAACTTGACTTGAATATTATTGTATATAAATATAATACTATAGTAAAAATATTAATGAGTATATAAATATAATACTACAGTTGTCTTCTCCTGAAGCACATGAGAAGAGGAAAACAACTGTAGTAAAGGAAGAGAGGGAGGTGAGAATGAAGACCAAAAATAAAACAAGTGAGGAGGAGCGGAAGAGAGAGGGAGCAAGGGGCAAGAGGGAGAGAGAGTGAGGCTGGAAGAAAATGAAAGAGAACTATGCGGAGGAGGGTAAGATCGGGAGAGGGGATTAGGGAGAGTGGATGGAGCGTGGTCGCTAGGCCGGGACGCGGTCGTACGGGTGGAGGAGACTACACAAGGGTGGTGCTCCTGGCGGCATGCGGTCGTCGGGCGACGCGACCGCGAGGTAGGCCCAGCATGACTGGGGTTTGGGTGCGGCCAGGAGAAGACAAGCGACCCACCTGGCCACAGGAGGAGGCTCGGAGGAGCTGGACTTCGTGGCGGGGCTCGGCTTCGACGCTCTCCGACCATGGCGGAGGAGTGCTGCGGAAGCTCGATGCACTGCGGAGGCGGCTCATCGGGACTGTGGCGTTCGATAGGTGCCTCGACGGCGGACAGGTGACGCGACGGAGGGTACGGCACCGCTCACAGGGGTTCGGGGTCCAGCGTCGGCGGTAAGGGTTGTTTGGGTTTGTCCCATTTTCTTTCTTGTTTCCTGGTTTTGGATGGGAGGTGGTTTGGTGATCGGCTAACCTGGTTGTGGTGGCTGGCGCGGAGTAGCACTGGTGGTGGTGTTGGAGGATTTTTGCGGGTGCGGTGGCAGAAGTTCTGACGGTGGTGAAGGGTTAAAGGTGATGGTAGTGATGATGATGATGACGGTCGGGATGTCATTTGTGGTGGAACACCAATGGGTGTGGTGTTGGCATGGTTGGTGACGGGGTTCGGAAAGGCATGACGATGAGGAGGAGTATGTGAGCTATGGATTGGCCCGACGATCGACGGGTTTGAACTATGGTGGAACGGCTGCTGTGGGTGGCAGGGCTGCGAATATGGTGGTTGTGTCGACCCGAGTTGGTCGAATGCAGGGGTCGTTTAGTGGAGACGGGTTGGAATTGGTCGATTAGGATCGATGGTCTTCTACCAGGGGAGATGATAAGGGTGGCTGGGCGACGGTGGTAGTATTGGTAGGCTGTGGTGGTGATCGGGTGTCGGTAAGGAGGGTGATGACGGTGGCGGTGTTGCCATTGGGTGGTATTTATTGCAGGGCTTGGGACTAGGGAGGTTTGGGGGATTGAAATATCGGATTTGGTTGCATCCTGTCGGGAGTGTCCAGCATGACATTGATGAATGTCCAGATTTGTCAGACACATAAGAATGTAATTGTAGAAGACAAAAATATTGAGGAAAGGAATGGCGACACGGACACGATACACACCTTGGATGAAAATTTTGGAGTTTGTGAAATTTATGGAGAAGAGCAAAGAAGCCTCTCCTTATATAGGAGGGGGTGCTCCTAGTTAGATAAGGGTTTAGATTCATTTAAATTCCCCACTAGATAAATATTATATTTTATTCAAATTAATTTAGAATATTTCAATCAATTCCAAATCAATTTAATATATACGGATATCACCTTTAGTTTAAACTATTAAAAATAGTTTATAAGATAAATTCAATTTGATTTACCATATAAATTAAACATTTAAATCAAACAAATTTTTAAAATATCTTTTTCAAAGAATAAAATAATGATAATAATAAATTTTGAAAACCATGAATTTAATTTCATGTACTGCATACAAAAAATAATATTACATAAAACATTTTTTCTAAATTACTATTTATACTTTGCGCAATAAAATGAAATAGTATTTTTATCATAACTAAATAATAAATAAAGTTGCCAAAGCACGATGCGACGCGCTTTACAACTTTAAGAAATTTAACATATTTATCATGTATTATTTTAAAAACCATACTTATTCTATATAAATAAAATCTATAATAAAATTTGATTTTACAAAATAATGTGTACCCGGCATATACATACGTATTCATATTCCTATGCGTCGTACAATACACGAAATAAAAATCAATACCAAAAATTAATTTTAGAAAAAAAATCGTAGTAAAAATTTAGGGGTTTACAAATATGATAAAGAAATTTATAGTTTTCAAAACCATGTGGTTGTTTTACAAAACTTCTTCTTTAATAACACCATTGAGAAAAGCACTTTTGACAACCTTTTGAAAGAGTTTAAAGTTTCAGAAATTTGCAAAGACACAAAGCATATGGATTGATTCAAGCCATACAACAGGAGCATAAGTCTTATCGTAGTCGATACCTTCCTCTTGGTTGTATCCTTGAGCTACGAGACGTGCTTTGTTACGTGTGACTGAACCGTCCTCATTAACTTTGTTACGAAAGACCCATTGAGTACCAATGATCGAATAGTCAGCAGGTTTAGGAACAAGTTTCCATATCTGATTTCTTTCGAATTGGTTGAGTTTTTCTTGCATTGCAGATATCCAAAATTCATCAGAAAAAGCTTCTAAAATATTTTTGGGTTCTATTTGAGATATAAAAATAGTACTATCTATAGAACCTCTAACAGGTGAATGAGTACTTACTCCTCTTGATACCTCACCTATTACCAAGTTTTTTGGGTGGTCTGGTGTGAAACGAAACTTCTTTGGTAAGCTTTCCAGATAACTGGTTCCAGATGTTGTATCTTTAAAAGTTATTAATTTGATATATACGTCATCATCGTCATCAAGAACAGTTGTTGTACTATTATTTTCACCAAAAGTAACATTAGTTGGTTCTTCAACAATCATAGAGCGTTTGTTGAACACTCTGTATCCTTTACTCTTGGAAGCATATCCAAGAAAAAAACCTTCGTCAGATTTGGCATCTAATTTGCCTAAGTTGTCTTTGGTATTCATGATAGATCAGCGACAACCGAACACACTAAAAAGAAATAGTTAGAATTCTACCAAACCAAAGTTCATAGGGAGTTTTTTTTTGAAATAGGTCGAATCAAAACCCTATTCAAGACGTGGTATGCTGTACTTACAGCTTCTGCCCAAAAATATTTTGGAAGTGAAAACTGATTCAACATGACTCTGGTCATATCGCCAAGAGTTCTATTCTTCCGTTCCACAACACTATTTTGTTGGAGAGTTCTAGGACAAGAAAATTCTTGATGAAAACCATTTAAATCACACAACTTTTTAAAATTAGAGTTTTCAAATTCGCCGCCATGATCACTTCGGATTCGAGTAATCATGAAACCTTTTTCGTTTTGTACCTTTTAGCAAAAATTTCAAAAACATAGATAGTATCACTTTTGTTTGAAAGAAAGAAAGCCCAAGTAAAACAAAAAAAGTCATCAATAATCACAAAGGCGTAGAGTTTTCCACCAAAACTGACTACTCTACTAGGACCAAGCAAATCCATATGAAGAAGTTGCAAGGGCCTAATAGTACTTACAGAGTTGATGGATTTAAAAGAAGATTTTATCGCCTTATTTTTCTCACATTCGGCACATACCGTATCCTTTGTGTATGTGATATCCGGTAGTCCTCTTACTAGATTCTTGGTTGAAAGTCTTGATATGGTATCCATGATTGCATATCCAAGACGCATATGCCAAAGTAACCTTTCATCCTTGTGAGCGTTGAGGTATCTTTCTGCATTGTTAGTATCTTTCGAGAGATAGAATACATATATATATATATATATATATATATATATATATATATATATATATATATATATATTCTATCTCTCGAAAGATACTAACAATACAGGAAGATATATATATATCTTCCTGCGCAGTGGCGCGGGTTCGAGCCCCCTTGGAGGCATGCCTCCAAGCACCATTAAGAAGTGGACACCCTCAAGAATATATATATGTATATATATATATATATATATATATTTTAATATATATATTTTAATATATATATATATATATATATGTATAATTATCTTCCCTTATCCCTTCAAAAGTGATGTCTCAAGATGATCTCATATATAGAGCATTTATTTTTCCTAAAGTTAATATCATATCCATTGTCAGCAAGATGACTAATACTGAGCAAGTTATGCTTTAACTCTGTTACTAAACTGTAACTCCTCTTCCCAAAAGTTTTTGAAATTTTTTTTATTTATTTTAAGTAAATGGTGATTTTTAGAATTTTATAAATAATTATTTAGTCAATTATTACGGTAGAATGCTTTAAGTCATGGTTGAGTTTTGGGGTGCAAGAAGACTAGAAATCGTGGCACGGAAAGTGCGATGGCGTGCCTTGACTAGTATTTTAGCCTTGGTGGGGAAGACCGAACCATGGTAAGGTCCTTACTAGGAAAATCAGACCAAGTTGCGACTTAACCGCTATAAATAATTTAATTATTTACTATTAAGATATTTGACCTTTAGGAGACCCGGTTGTACCAATTTAGCTTGGACTGGACCCGAACCAAATCCAAGCCCATGTAGTCGAGTAGTAAGTCCGAAGACATCCATAAGATGTATTTATTGACTATAATTATATTGTCATTTATGTTTTGGTCTAGAGTGTATATTATTTAAATATATTAAATATGTTATTTCTATTTAAATGATATTTTACTTAGAAAATAGGATGATGATTTCCTTAGAATAACATTTTAGTTTTAGGAATTTTATGTTATGAATACTTATGTGTATAAGTGGACGTATTAGGCTTTGTATAAATATTTATAAATCAATAGAGTTTAACTATATAAATGTTAGTAAATATATTAACATATATTATAACCATGTATATGTAAAATTTCTTTTTATAATACTTTTATAAGATTTATATATTATAACATGTATTATAACCATGTATATCAATAGAGTTTATCTATATAAATGTAGTAACATATATTTATAACCATGTATGTCTATATAATATGTAGAGGTATCTTCCTGCATTGTTAGTATCTTTCGAGAGATAGAATATATATATATATATATATATATATATATATATATATATATATATATATATATATATATATATATATACATGTTATCTTCCCTTATCCCTTCAAAAGTGATGTCTCTAGATGATCTATCATATATAGAGCATTTATTTTTCCCAAAGTTAGTATCATATCCATTGTCAACAAGATGACTAATACTGAGCAAGTTATGCTTTAACTCTGTTACTAAATAGACATCTTTAATGACAAGAGAGGGAGGATTACCAATAGCTCTATTACCTATAATATAACATTTTAGATTATTACTGAAGGATACATATCCTTCCCTTTTCATCGATAGTGTTGCGAAAAGATTTGTATTTCCAGTCATATGTGGCGAGCACCAACTATCGAGAATCCATTTGCTTCTAGAAGATGAAGGAAGGTCCATCTACACCACGAGTAGATGTGACATTTGGTACCCAAATCCTTGAGGATCTTCAAATGTTAGTCTTTGGTACCCATGCATACATGTTTAAATCAACTAATCTTCTAATTCTACATTATGGTGAAGTGTGTCCATATTTACCACAATAGTAACATATAGCATGCATGTTTGTGTTAGGAGTAGGATGACAATGATGTCTATGTGTGGGTGATTGTCGTGCTGTATGAGAATATGTGTACATAAAAGCATGTTTGTGTGCAGCATGGTATGTGTATTTTTCTTATGTCGTGTACTATTGTGTTGGGCAGCCTTGTGTCTCGTGTATGTGTTGTGACCTTGAGACTGAGTTTGAGTTTGAATAACCTGTTTGCCCAGCCTGATCTCTAATCTTTTAGAGGCAGTATACATTTCATCATATTTGGCAGTCAAAACACTAATTCTTACAGCTACAATATTGTATTTCTTTTTCTCTTCTGTAAGTTCTTTATTGAGCATGGTAAGATCATGTGTTTGTTTCTCAATTCATGATTCAACATCTTGTAATCTTAATTTAAGTTTGGATAACTCCTCAGTGTTATCTGTGGATGATGTGTCTCTAACATTATCAAGTAAGCATGATAGTCTATGAATCTCAGCTTCATGAGTCATAATCTTATCCTTTGCATGTTCGTATTTACTAAGTAATTTCCTATGATCTTCTAGTAGATCACTGAAAGCATCTCCAAGTTCAACAAAAGTAAAGTCATCAAGTAGATCATTTGTTACCTTGTCGGAAGTTTCTATTAGGCAAACGTTCGTAGTATCTTGGGGAGTGTCCTTTTCTTTTTCTGAGTCACTGGCTTCGCTTTCATGCCAGATGCTTGTGTTGGCATAATTTCGAGAGGATGGCTTCTTGTATGATTTTTCATATCGGCTTCCTTTCTTTGCTGCAGGGCAGTCTTCCTTGACGTGCCTCGTGTTCTTACAACCGTAGCAAATAGGCTCTTCATCGTCATCTTGTTGGTCCTTCTTTCTTCGGTTGAATCGTAGTAACTTCTTGAAGTTGTGAACCATGAGTGCTTGATCATCACCTTCGGATTCATCATCGTCTGTTTCATCTGGAGCAGTCTTTCGGCGATGAACTCTTAGAGTGATTTTTTTTCCTTTGGAGCAGATTCTTCAAAGTCCTTGAGGTCAAGCTCATGTGTCATTAGTTTGCCCATCAAAGTCTCCAGAAATATGGTAGTGAGATTGTTGCCTTCGATGATTGTCGTGGCTTCGAGGTTCCAGTTCTTCGTTAGTCCCCTTAGCACTTTGCGTATCTTCTCATGGTTGGAGTAGTTCTTTCTAAGGAAAGATAAATGGTTGACAATGTCAAAAAATCTGGTAAACATCTGGGTGATCATCTCGTTGGGATTCATCGTGAATGCTTCATACTCCAGTGTTAGCCGACTGGTTTTTGATTCCTTGACATGAGTGGTTCCTTTATGAGTCACTTTTAGAAGCTTCCATACTTTATGTGAAGTAGTACACGTAGATAACCTCTTGAATTCAGTCATGTCTATAGCATAGAAGAGAGCATTAATAGTCCTAGCATCTAAACTAACCTGTTTGTTTTCTGGATCAGTATATTTGTCATGAGGTTTCTCTATGAGGTTCCCATCAACAATAATTCTAGCAGGCTTCTTATAACCATCTGTAACTATGGTCCATAAGTTAAAGTCTAGAGATTTCAGATAGAAACTCATTCGTGTCTTCCAATAAGTGTAGTTGTTTCTATCAAGTAGTGGTGGCCTATGAGTGGACTATCCTTCACCGTGGTTGGTGAAAATGGGTTGTGTGATTGCCATAGATCAGCTTTAGGGTGTTAATCCTTTATCAAGTGACCAGAGCTCTGATACCAATTGAAGTAGCGTGTAGGCAACTCTAGAGGGGGTGAATAGAGTTTGTGTCTTTAATGACCAATTAAAAATAATTCTATGCTAAGTCCAGAAAGCAACTACTAAGAGAATATATAATCAGAGAGTAATAATACGAAAAGTAAAAGGGTTTAGAAGAACAAACGCAAACACAGCGATATATCATGGTTTCCCTCACGGAGGACTAGTCCAGGTCCGAGAACTCTTGCTCGGAGTTGAAATCTACTATTCGTGAAATATGGCACGCACATGCCTTTAGCCCGAAGAGCATACCGCCTTCTTACAGACACGAGCCTTTGAAGCGCTCGACTACTTTAACTTCGCAAATGCTTCCAAGTGACTTATTTTCAACTCTTGTATAGAACTTCTAGCTGAATCGTACTGAGCACCTTGGGGCTTAGGAAGTTTTGTGGCTAGGGGATTTGGAAGAGTAAAGTTTAGAGCATATAAAGCTTAGAAGATTAAAAAGCTTGAGAGTGAGAGATGATTTGAAATGAGAGGAATCAAGCTCTATTTATACTGGACAGGGAAGGTAGAGTTCAGCCAAAATTACATCCCAAATACTCAAAAATTTGAACGTTAGACAGCTCGCAGCAAGGTGGTCCTAAAAATTAGGTTGCTGATTTTAAGGACGCCGAGTTCGGCCCGAGTTCGGTCTACCTCAGACTAGAAGTCTTATATGGTGAGGGTGGTTTGCTTTGTTTTAGAAATTGGTTTGTTTGTTTGGTGGAGCTTGGAAAATTATGTTTAGGGGTTGAGATGACACAGTGCAACTCAACGTACATATTTTCCTAGACTCAATAAATCAAAAATTACAGACCGAGAACAAATTACATTTGTAATACAACAGCTTGTAGACGATGTTTGTCTTGAACTTGATGTGTCATATTGGATCATAGGTGATGTTCTGTCTTGCGCTTGAAGTGTCGTATTTGATCATATCAGATATTAGTTGTTAATTATCTAAATTAGGTTGACTGTGATCCAGTTTGGGTCAACATAAAGTACCTGCGGAGAGCACGAAAAAGGGCCAAGGGAAGCGGCCGGCCACGGAGGCTGTCGATGTTGATGACTCTTCGATTACTGTTGCTAGAGTGCAGGGGGACGTGCGGCCGCCAGTTGCAAGTTGGTGTTCGATGAGCGTCGACGCCTTATTTTGTTGATGCACATGAGCGTTTACTTTTCGGAGTAGCATTTTTAAGATGTGCTAAAGCTCCTCCCGCTGATGCGCATGGGCACTACTCTTTGGAGTAGTATCTATAAGATGTGCTGAAGCTCCATATATCGATGCGCACGGTCGTTACTTTTACGAAGTAACGACTATAAGATGTACTGAGGTTTCAGCTGACGCATAGAGTTACTAAATAGTGTCTGCACGGATGCTTGCTTGCTGGCGTGCAGTGCCACTAGACATAGCCTACGCGGATGCTTAAGAAGTTACGCGTACCTGTTACCATCAGAGTACCTGCGCATTTTACTTCTTGCAGAAAATATTTGTGCTTTTCTGACTCTTATTTTGTTCATGTGCAGTTTTCGTAGCTATGCCTCTTTTTGACGAGGTTCTCTTTGTAACGCCCCAGTCCCAAAATACTTAGGATCAAGTACATAGATATTCCAGCTGCATACATACGAAGTATACAAAACTCTCGTATGTATACATAAGCTATAAAATGTAGAAAGCCATGAAATTAATCTCATCCACAAATAAATATCTCATAAAATCAACTTATAAATGTCATTTATACAAAAAATTTGGCGAAGACAAATCCACTACCTACTAAAGAGAGAGAAATACATAACAACGATGGAAGAGTCGAGCGAAACGAAAGACGATCCAAGAGCTAGCATCGCGAAGGTAGATTGTAAACTGTGGCCTTGGCTAGAGCACCTGCAAAAATAATAAAAACACACCTGGAGAAATCACCAGGTCCTCAGAGGGACGTAACATGATAGAGGAAGAACATGCCATTATAACTACAAAAGTAAACACTATAAGACTATAACACAGCTGGGTCCCTAACCGTCTATGTGATATGCACTTTTGAGGACAACATTCTACGTAGGGGCTGTAGGATCAGCAGAGTAAATAAAGAGTGACAGTAAGTAGCGCTCATCCGAGTCACTATCGGCCATGGGCAGTAAGTAGCGCTCATCTGAGTCGCAATCGGCCCTGGCAGTAAGCAGCACTCATCCGAGTCGCTATCGGCCCAAAATGTGTATAAAAGTAAATGTAGTCCCCATGCTAATAGCTGCCCTCTCCCCCCAATAATACTATACATGCATCGTAACCACGACACACCAACACATGTCGCTTCCACAATATTGTTTTATACCTAATAACTGTCAAGTCTTCTAACATGCATCTATTGACAGTTATTTCTAACGCATGCACACGGGGGATCAGCCAACACACAAGTGACCTCTATATGTTACTCACAACTCACACACAACTCGTGTACAATCGTGACAAGTTAATGAGACACACTAAATTGACGGTAGTCCCTTAACTCTAGGCCCACATGCAAAAAGGAAAATAATAAACTGGAAATATAAATACAATAACTGAATAATAAAATGCAACTAAATATAAGCAGTAAATATGACAAGATATCTTGCCTGGTGTGGCGCCTGGTGTAGTGCGATGGTCTAGCAAATCCGACTGTCTGATAGCCATGGTCGATGGGCAAAGGTCTAAAGTAGCGAGGAATTAGGAGTAGGAATTAGTCACGGTTAGTTACGACCAACTTGATAGTTAATGGAAACTCATGGAGAAAATACTCAATACCTATCTTTGGAAAATATCTATAATATTTGAAATATATATTTTTAGAATTACTAGAACTCATAAAAAATTATGTTAAAGTTTAGAAAAGCCAAATTATGATTTTTAGGTCAACAACTATAGTTAAAATGGATCGAGAATACTTTAGAAATATTTTTGGTGATATTTCAAATTCTAGGAAATTAGTTATAATACTTGTAACGGTATTTTGTTTTTCAGTCAAATAATTTGGGTAAATATATAAAAATCTAGAAGAATCATTTGTTTGGGCTAGACGCCATTTTCAAATTAAAGTTATATTATGTATAAAATATAGTTGTAATTAATATATTTATTAAGTTTTTAAAATCATATATCCTATAGATCCCCATAAAATTATACAGTAACCATGTATATACATTTAAGAATAATAATAATATAAAAAATTCTTCTTTTAAATCCTACTATCATATATATATATAAATATATATATATATATATATATATATATACTAACAAAATGTTAATAATACAGTAATAACACAATTAATAATAATAATAATACTATGCTAACAGCAGCTATACGGCTGCTTACTATCAACTCAAAATATATAAATAAAACAAAAAAACAAACATGAGCACACACCAATAACAAAGAACAAAAATTAGGGGGAAGAGAGAACCAGAGGGGGAAGAAAGTGAGAAGCGGAGGAGTACTACTTGAAGTGGCCACTGGCTGTGGGGCAGTGCCCATCCGCGGGATGGTGGAGGCACGGTGGTGCCACGGAGGCGCTAGGCTCACAGCGGTCGGTACGTGCTGCTGTTGGGGAGACGTCGGGTCACGTGGTGGAGGTCTTGGCACGGTCGGAGTCGGAGGTCGGCGGCAATCTGTGCGGAGTGCGTGCTCGCGCCGGCGCGTGGAGATGTTGGTCGGGAAGTCGTTGCTTGGTCGGAGGCTGGGTGGATCACGGGCATCCAAGGGAGGCAATACGACGCGCGAGGCTCCCCTTAGGTGGGGACGAAAGGGGTACCGGGGACGCGCTGTCCGGAGGTCGTGGTGGACGGCGCTTGGCTAGGGCACGCCAGTTGCGATAGGCAAGGGGTAGTATTTTCCCTTTTTTTTAATTTTTTTCTTGTGGTGGAGATGGTGATGATTTCTGGTGATGGTTTGTCGTGAGTTGGCCGAAGTTTGGGCCGAAAGGAGTGGTGTCGATTAAGAAGATGGGGGTGCTGCTGGTGGTTCTGCCTTAGTGGTGGAGGAAGAGTAGGGTGTCAGCAACCGCGGGCGGCGGCTATGTTGTGGTGCTCGACGGTGTGCGGGACAGCAGCGATGGCCATAGTGGGGTGGTAATGGTGGTCCGGTGGTGATGGTGGAGGAGTTACGGAGAGTAGGAGTTTTATCGCTGGAAGGCGAGGGTGGTGGTGATGGGGTTCAAGACCGGGGAGGCGGCTTGGCGAGGCTAAGCTAGAGTTAGGCTAGGGATAGGATTTGATTGTGTCGGAGGTGTGTCCGACACAAGAATCATGTAAATCTATAATATGGAATAAGAACGGTAGACACAGACACAATGCACATCTGTGGTGGACGTTTTGGCTTGAGGAATTTATGGAAAAAAGAAGGTATAGAGCCTTTCCTTATATAGGTGGTGGAAGCTCCTAGTTGGATAAGGCTTTGGATTGTTTAAACTCCCCCATAGATAATTCACATAATAATTTAAATAACTTTAAATAAAAATATTAATATCTTTCTAAGATTTAAACTAGCAAATTCTTATATTAAATTCAAAACCATTTGATATTTATTTTAAAACTCAAATTTTGATTTAAATCACAAGTGCTACATTTATAATACTTTTTCATAAAGATTTAAATAATAATAATTTATTAATTTCGAAAATCACAGAAATATTTTTAATATTTGAAATAAAAATAATTTCATAAATCAATTTTTTTCATAAATTTCATTTTCCGTATTTGCATAAAAATAATATTTATGAAACATTATATTCGCACAATAAAAGTAAATACCACTTTAAAGTAAATAAAAATAAATTAAAATACTTAACTCATATTATTTTGAACCTATATTATAGCTATAAAATGTTTTCAAACAAATATGTACCTCGCACATATTCGCACTCGATGGAAAATTATGAAACACAAGCTCGCACACTACGTAAATTACGACAAATGTGAACTCGTATGCGGCGTACAAATTCGAAGTACAAAATAATTATCAAATTTATTTTAAAAAATCATAGTAGAAATTTAGGGGATTTACACTCTTTGAATCATCGGTCTGTGCACTAGGCATAAATGTTGATGAGGCGCTTGTCAATCATGTTAAGAATTTGATTGCGCAAGGCCAACTAAAATGACGACTGGCTAAGATACATGATCAACAGCACCCCTGCTTCCTTCGTATGATGGACCGAGGCAAGTTATCTTTTTCCTCTGATAATGCCGAGATGCTAAAGCTTGTTCCACTTCTGTGACCAACTAATTTTGAAAGAGACCGACCTCCTGAAGATAAGAAAGGATTGGTACTTTAAGACGGCTTCATCTTGTATGTTCCATCTATCGATCGGCACATTCCACTCTTATTTTTCTTCTACTTCGTCGAAAAGCGACGTATGGAATGGGAATTGACCCCGGAGCAGGGGGGTTACTGACAGGCAATTTCAAATTGGACAAGTACTCTAAGAGAAAGGATACTTTCAAGAGTATACGTGATGGTCCGTCGTAAACTTTGCGGGTGTTGCTCCATGGTCACCTGCTCAGCGATTTTAGCTCGGATGTACATTCGTTCGGGGCTTCTCTTTTTGCCAATCGACTCTTAGCAATGGGATACACATATCCGAAAGGAGCCTTCTGGGTCGAAAGCTGGATTCATCCTGAGACTAAATGGCATAAATTAACCCAATGGGTATTGGGTAGGTTCAAGAGAGAGCTGAAAGGTACTGGCTTGCGCCGTGCCATCAGGGCTACTGAACGTGGTATAGAGATTAATCATCCACTGTTTGCGGCTTTACTAGAGATGTATAATCACCTCACCTGGACTTTCTACACTCCTTGTAGAGAGATGGGGCTGACCCTCCATGAGATGTATGCCATCTCGAAGCTGCCTTGGGGTGAAGAGTTGTATGAGGAATATACTCCTAACAAAGAGGAGTTTTTGGGGCTGGAGAACAAGTATCCTGAAATGATGGCAGTATACAAAGAATTACTTTGTTATCATCAGGTATGTGTACGCCAGGACTCTGCGAAGACTCATCCCAACATTTTTCCTTGAAAGGACTATATCTTTATGCAAGAACTGTCGAATCCAGGGAAGGTCCACTTTACCATGCATAGGGCATACACTACTGATGAAGTAGAGGCCATGATGATCGAAACGAAGGTGTCAGCCCCTTCCGTAGATGTTGAAGGAAAATCCACTTCCATAGTTCATAACTATTTTTGTCAGAACTTGACTGCTTTAAGCAAAAAAGTGATGATGGCTGCTTTTCTGATGATATGGCTGCAGAAAGTTGTGGTTCATGGAGGCTCTGGATCCGTAAGGCAGATTAATTGGGAACTCATTATACCGGTTATGAAGATGGTCTTTGTACATTCATTGGTATTACTCCAAGCTATGGAGTATAATACCTTACGAGGCATGTGGGAGCTCTCGAAGAAAACAATTGAGCATCATGGAGGAGACATTGAATTCCCTATGGCTGAAATCTCTTACCATTATTTGATGGCTTGGTTGGCGTTACACCGCCTAGGTTGGATATCCCCTGACACCATTGATGGTTATGACGAGGGAGATGTGACGTTGCGCAACTTTCACTGGACAAAATAGCTTCACCAGGGCATCCCATCTGTAGGTGGATGTTAGGGCACCTGAATGTCTATAATTTCAACAGGGTTTCGCCCTCTTACAGGGATTATCTCGCAGACAAGGAGCTAGTAGACTGGGGCGGAGAGGAGAGCGATCTGACTCTCAGTGCTTTCTATTGGTTACAGTCCATTCGTCCCTTACACTTAGTGTACCAAAATCAGAACCGGGTGTATCTGGAGCCCTATCAGCCGAGTCGGTTTATACGACAGTTTAGCTATAGCTGGACAATGATGAACAACCTAAGCACTTGTCTCGATTATGAGGGCAGTCTGCTGGATGGTGCTCGTGTATGTTATTATTATAATACTGGGTGCACTAGGGCAAAATTTATGATCCCTGTAATGCACGGAGAGACCCATATTTGTATTCTGCCGTAAAGTTTCACTACTTGGCGAATAACTTCTCGTCGGGCTATGATCAATAGCGAAGTCTGATTGAGGTGACGAAGTTGGAGGCGCCTCAGTCGGCCCTTGTGCATCTTCGAGAGCTTACATCATATGACGCCCCAGAACCAGAATACTGGAGAGCGGGGGCGTACATAGCCAGCTACGTATATTAAAATGGAATCCACCTCGCTATACGGTCACGACTGTCTAGATATATGAGAGTTTACTACAAGCCAACGGTCTCTTATGGTCAAGCCTATTGTCTCAATCTCAAGCAAGTAATATAGTTACAAGATGTTAGATCACCAAATATACAATAAAAGGCGTCCCAAATATTACATATTCAGCTGATCATGAAGCTAGTCATACAAAATGCGAGGACTAGCAAGGGTTAAGTCATACATGATCAACCCTAGGATTTGTTAATCATGATTACAGCCCGTAGGCCGACAGTAAGTAAATATGCATCGAGCTAACAGGTGCTCGTCGTCTAAACGCCTCAAAAGAATAATTTTACAATGTAGTGAGTGAATCAAAATGAAAAACCCACTCGTAACCCGGGTTCCTTCTAGTCGCCACCATTGGGCTGGAAGTTCAGTAGATCCTCGGGTGCTGCTCCGAAATCTGGCCACACAAAACCAGCTGGGTCAAACCCTAGAAAGAGCAAGTGCCACAAGGGAGGCCACGAAATAAGAATAAAAGCCAGCATATCAGAAGATAAGAAATAGAAGAAAAAGTACAAGTAATAAAGAGTACAACAGGACAATAAACGACTAGGGACGTGTAACCATTCCGGAAGCCAGATTACAACCCGTAAACCAAACAAGGACCGGGGTTGTAACCCTTCGCCTAAATAGCACTTTGTCTCTATCCATTTGTTGTTCAAGATAAGTAAAACAATCATGTTCAGGAGTAACAGGTACTCGGACTAGACGAGACTTAGACAAGGCTGGACACCATCCATTCACAAGCGGCCAAGCAATTACTACGGCTTAGTACTTAACTAACTAGGGTTATCACAAGCCTAGTTACTAGCAAGATGCAAATGATAAATTCCCATTCCCAAGCCCTCAGACTATCCAGTTGTCCTTCATCAGGTTGAGAGTATGGTTGGGTACATCGCCCAGGAGACGATATACCCTTAGGTGACTTAGAGAGTGTAACACGTAATAGTGTGCTGGAAATGTGCCCTACTCGTCGGCAGGCTACAAGTCCGTTTAAAGCTCCCAGATAACGAGATCGCCTGTGACTGGAAATTCTCTATGAACTATAGTTTGATCTAGTCATTAGCCTAATCCATATTCAGTGTGAATCCCTGACCGTGGTAACCAGGGAGTCACGTCCTAGACATGATACGAGACAAGATAAGTGGATTGCACAAAACAGCAAGAGTGAACACCCACGACGTCAGATTTGATTATACGAGTCAAGTTAGCCATCGCAATAGCATCAGGTCAGGTCAAGTTACAAGTTACAGGTTACTAGTTAAGAGCGCACCCCATCGGGTCACTATCAAGAAGATCAGAAAGTACTAGAATCATACTTCACAGAAATTACGAAAAACCGTACTAGTCATAAGCAAAATACTAAAAAACCGTGCCAGGTCGTGTTGGGTCGAGATAGTCATGTTATGTGGAACAAGATCTCAAAACTCCAACCCACAAAAGAGAAGCAAAGTCCAAGGAATAAAATCCAAACCATCATGGGAAAATAGGTTGCGCTGAGGTTAGATTGCGCTAGGGTCGAACTGCGCATGAGTTGAACTACACAGGAAATGAACTGCACATGAGTTGAACTGTACAAGAAATAAAATACGCATGAGTTGAACTGCGCATGAGTTGAACCGCGCAGGAAATGAACTGCGCATGAATTGAACTGCGCAGGAAATTAACTGCGCATGGCCTTGCGCTAAAGAGCGCTGGCCGAGGGTCATCTTCTCTATCAGGCCGAGGGAAAACCCAAGAGTCACCAAAATTTACAAATCTCATAACTTAGCCAAATCAAAACGAAATTTGGATTTTCAAAGTTCTAACTTGTGTAAAATTGAATTCTATTCCACATAGAAGCCTCAAAACAAGCAAAAATCTAAGTCTAATAGATCAAAACCAAGAAAATCCGAAAATGGTTAAAACTTAGATCTAGAAAAATGGAGGCTCCAAATCACAAAATGTCAAGTTCAAATGTTGTTCACCATGGCCTAATCTAGCTAATGGACACATAAAATGGGGCGCTTATTTGGTGGTAAGGTGTACTTGCCTATGGTGTTGGTGGAGGAAGGAAGAAGAAGATGAAGAAAATTAATGGAAGTTATGCGGAGAGAGAAAGTTAGGTGGGGTTTTAATGAGGGAGGGTGTGTTGTGTTGAGGGTGGAGGTTAGCTAAGGTAGTCCAATGCAAACCAAACCAATTCCTTCTCCACAAAATAAAACCAAGCCAGGTCCAAAACCCGTTTTACGAGAAAACCAAAATTCGCAAGTTAAGCCAAAACACAATTACAGGCCAAAATCTGAGAAAATAAAATACAGGTCCGAAATACATATAAGCCTAATTAAAATATGTATCCCAAAATACGGACGTTATAACTCTACCCACCTTAAAAGAATTTTTTCCTCGAAATTTAAATCAAGATGCTTAGAGATGTAAGAGCCAGCTATACTATTCACAAATAAGCTACACTAAGTAAACAATCAAACAATCATACATGCAAGCAAGGGATGGAGGGCATAAGGAAGACATTATACCTTATGAGTCAAACAAGTCGGGATATAACGATCGGATGTCGTCCTCACGCTCCCACGTTGACTCACCTAGAGAGTGATGACCCCAAGCAATACGGACTAAGCTAATAGTCTTGTTCTTGAGTATCTTTTCTCTCCGGTCCAATATAGACACGGGCCTCTCCTCATACGAAAGGTTGGTACCAACAACCAGTTCCGAATGGTCCAGGATATGGCTCGGGTCCGGGATGTACCATCGTAATTGGGACACATGGAATACATCATGCACCTCACTTAGCGACGGCGAAAGAGCGAGACGATAGGATACATCTCCTACTCGCTCCAGGATATCGAACGGCCCTATATAGCTAGGACTAAGCTTTCCCCGTACGCCAAAGCGAATGACGCTGCGGTTAGGCAAGATCCTAAGGAATACATGGTCGTCGATAGCAAACTCTAAGGGACGTCGATGAGCATCGGCCCAATGGCGCTGGCGATCTTTGGCAACTCGAAGACGATCTCTGATTCTTCTGACCACTTCAACTGTCTGGGCAATCATTTTTGGGCCAAGCATCTGCCTCTCTCCGATGTCGTCCCATGCTAGCGGAGATCTGCACTTCCTGCCATATAAGGCCTCGAACGGGGCCATCTGAATACTGGCCTAGAAACTATTATTGTACGAGAATTCTACCAGGTGCAAGTGATCCTCTCATGAACCACCGAAGTCAAGGGTACAAGACCTCAACATATCTTCAAGAGTCTAGATTGTGCGTTTCGACTGGCCATCTGTCTGCGGGTGATAAGCTGAGCTAAACTGAAGGTGAGTTTCCAAACTCTCTTGTAAGCTACGCCAAAAGTGTGACATAAACGTTGAATCTCGGTCCGAGGTGATACTGACGGTCATACCGTGAAGCCTGACAATCTGCCTGAGATACATCTCTGCTAGCTGAGCCGTCGACTGACCAACTCTGAATGGAAGAAAATGAGCCACCTTCGTAAGCCTGTCAACTATAACCCAAATAGCATCTTGACCAGCTGGGGATCTAGACAATCCAGTCACAAAATCCATGGTTACATGCTCCCACTTCCATTCTGGAATCGGCAAGGGCTGAAGAAGTCCAGCGGGCCTTTGATGTTCAGCCTTAACCTGCTGGCAAACCAAACACCGAGAGACAAACCGGGCTATCTTCCTCTTCATGCCATTCCACCAGAAGTGCTGACGAATATCTCGGTACATCTTCGTGCCACCGGGATGAATAGAATACTGTGAACTGTGAGCTTCGGCCATGACCTCCTGTCTGATATCTCCACTGGGTACACAAAGACGAGTGCCATGTCGAAGTGTATCATCTTCATGAATGCACAACTCTGGCCTTCTTCCTGCCTCACACTCTGCTTTGAGTTGCTGAATCTTAGAATCTGTAGACTGTGCCATCCGAATCCTTTCAACTATGTTGGACTGAACCTGTAGACTGGCCATCAACGCCTCGTTGGTGGAAGAACCACTTCAATTCCTATATTCTGAAGATCTGCCAATAACTCTGGTTGCACCGCCAGGAAGTAAACTCCGGCTCTCCTGTTCAATGCATCTGCTACAACGTTGGCCTTCCCTGGGTGATACTACAAATCCACATCGTAGTCCACCAGCAGCTCGAGCCATCTTCTCTGCCGCATGTTAAGGTCCTTCTGGGTAAAAATATACTTCAGGCTCTTGTGATCAGTAAATATCTCCACTCTATCTACGTACAAGTAGTGCCGCCAAAGCTTAAGTGCAAACACTACTGCTGCCAGTTCCAAGTCGTGGGTCAGGTAATTCTTCTCATGATCACGAAGTTGACGTGATGCATAAGATATTACCTTCCCATGTTGCATCAAGACACACCCCAATCCTCTGCCTGAAGCATCATAATAAACTGTAAATCCTCCGGTCCCATCTGGAAGGGTGAGAATGGAAGCCGTTATCAAACCTCGCTTCAACTTCTCAAATGATTCCTGACACTCTGCTGTCCAAGCAAACTATACATCCTTGCGGGTCAACTGGGTCATCGGCGCCGAAATCTTTACAAAATCTGAAACGAATCGCCGGTAGTAGCCGGCTAATCTAAGGAAGCTGCGAACCTCTGCCACTGAGCTAGATACTGGCCATGTGTCGATAGCCACAATCTTCTGGGGATCCACTTCCACTCCTCCTCGGGTAATGATGTGACCCAAGTACGAAATGCGATCGAGACCGAACTCGTATTTACTGAACTTGGCGTACAACTGGTGTCCTCTAAGCGTCTGAAGGACGGTTCTGAAATGCTGCTCATGCTCTACTTCGCTCTTGCTGTAGACCAGGATATCATCTAGGAACACGATTAGGAACTGATCCAAGTAAGGCATGAAAATGTGATTCATGAGGTCCATGAATACGGCTGGCGCATTGGTTGCTCCAAAGGGCATAACAAGGAACTCCCAATGTCCATACCTAGACCGAAAAGCTGTCTTCGAGATGTCCTGCTCTCTGACTCTGATCTGGTGGTATCCTGACCGCAAGTCTATCTTCGAGAACACTGAAGCCCCTTTGAGTTGATCAAACAAGTCATCTATCCTTGAAAGAGGGTATCTGTTCTTGATTGTCACTGAGTTCAAGGTATGATAATCTACACATAACCTGGACGTACCATCCTTCTTTTTATAAGAAGCATCAGGGCTCCCCAAGGCAATCCACTTGCACGGATGAATCCCTTGGTCCTGAGTTCTTCAATCATCTTGTACAAAATCTCCAACTCTGAAGGCGCCATCCTGTAGACTCGTTCTGATACTAGTGCTGTCCCGGGGATCAAGTCTATAGTGAACTCAATCTTCCGCTCTGGTGGCATCCCTGGAAGTTCTTCTGGGAAGACATCTGGAAACTCTTTAACTATCATGGGTAACTGTACTGCTGCTACAGCCATCCGCAATACTGGGAAAGATGGCTCCACTGCGCCTCTGGAAAATGAGAACTCTAGCTCGCCTGGAATGCTGAAAACAACCCTGCCAATGTGGCAGTCTATCCTAGCATACTGGTTCCTCAACCAATCTATGCCTAAGACTACATCATAGTCTGCCATAGAGAACTCTATGAATCTAGCGGGGAACTCTTTACCGCTAACTACGATCCGACACGAGGAAAACACTCGATCTACTCCCACAAGACCATTACCAGTAAGTATATTGAGCCTCACTGATAATGACTCTGGCTCCAATCCTATCCGTGTCGCAAATCGTGCAGACATAAATAAATACGATGCACCAGAATCAAATAATACTAATGCTGGAGAGGAGTTGACGAGAATAGTACCTGCCACTACCTCACCTGGTGCAACTTCTTCTTCTATAGTCATCATCATTGCCTGACCTTGTCCTCTAGCTGCGGGTCCTCTCTACTGGAAACCTCTTTGTATGCTCTGCACTTGGGCTTGGGTATACTGCTGCTGGTTCTGCTGATGAAATACCTGGGCCTGAGGCAACAATGGCCTTGGGTACTGCTGCTGCTGCATAGGTGCTGGTCCCCTAACCGATGGACTGGTTAGGTTAGAAGAGGATGAACTACCCCTATTCGGACAGGCTCCTAACTTGTGATCTGCCGCTCCACAAGCCAGGCACAATCCCTGCGCCCTGCGACAATAAGCCACCACGTGCCCTGGCTTCCCGCAATCAGAACATCCCATCGCGGAAGTCTGCTTCTGCTTCTGCTGCTGCGGGTACGTCGGGGTTGAATATTGAACCGACGTCACTGAGGCCGCCCGCCTCGGAGTTCCAATGGTCAAACCCCTAACTGCTGGGGCTGGAGCTGATGATTGGTGAATCTGATTGTGGGACAACTTCCTACCTCCAGTCCTATCCACGATCCTCTGAAAGGTGTACTCGTGCCTCCTAGCTGCCCTCAATACTGTATCGAACGTCTGGTGCTCGAACTGCTCAACTGCCAACAAGATCTCCAAATACAGCCCCTGCTGGAACCGCTGGGCCCTATCAAACTCGGTTGCCACCAAAGTGGGGGCAAACCTGCTGAGTCTAGAAAACTCAGATGCATAACCGTCGATCGTTCTGCCTCCTTGCTTCAAGTTAGTAAATCTCGTCTGCAGGTCGTACCGAGCTACAGTATCGAAATACTTCGTCTGGAATCTTTCTCTAAATACCGCCCAAGTAACCGGCGCCGCTAATCCCATGGCCTGCGCCGCCCACCAACTGCGAGCTAAGTCTAGCAAATGTAGGCGTACCACTGCCACCTTCTCATTCTCAGGTGTCCTAGCTGCTTCCAGAACCACCTCGGTATCCTGAAGCCAAGCATCCGCGGCAATCGCATCTTCGTTGCCGTCGAAAAATGGAGGGTTCAAGCGCTTGAAGCTGTTGGCCGCGCTGTTCCCTGGATGACCGCCTCTGGTCAAAGCATCTGCCACTACCTGGTGCAAGGCGTCTCTTCTACGATCCTGGGAAGCTATCAAGGTCCTGATGAGACCTACCAAGGTGCCATCGTCAGGCTCGGCGGGCTGGATGGTCTGAACTAGGGGCACTCCTCCAGTAGGTACAACTCTGGAGGCTACTCCGGAATGCTGGGCTTGGTCTCCGGGTTGGTGCTGATCCACGGGAAGTGCTCTACCTTGCTAATCAGCCGGGTCAGGTACAGTGCCGCTGAAGAAGATGACACAGGAAACAATAAGAAAGGACCAGGACAGATCAATGATACAAGCATGTGATCAGGTCAAGATTCTCAGAGATTTGAAGATACGAGCAGGAATCAAGGGCGAATACTGATTGAGATATCTATTAGGTAAACCCTCACATTCTTAAATGGCAAGACCTGTATGGGCCACCACTTAGACCATGTGACGCACCAGAACCAGAATACTGGAGAACGGGGGCGTACATAGCCAGCTACGTATATTGAAATGGAATCCACCTCGCTATACGGTCACGACTGTCTAGATGTATGTGGGTCTCTTATGGTCAAGCCTATTATCTCAATCTCAAGCAAGTAATATAGTTACAAGATGTTAGATCCCCAAATATACAATAAAAGGCGTTCCAAATATTACATATTCAGCTGATCATGAAGCTAGTCATACAAAATACGAGGACTAGCAAGAGTTAAGTCATATATGATCAACCCTAGGATTTGTTAATCATGATTACAGCCCGTAGGCAGATAGTAAGTAAATATACATCGAGCTAACAGGTGCTCGTCGGCTAAACGCCTCAAAAGAATAATTTTACAATGTAGTGAGTGAAACAAAATA
Source organism: Iris pallida (assembly GCA_029216955.1). Taxonomy (NCBI): domain Eukaryota; kingdom Viridiplantae; phylum Streptophyta; class Magnoliopsida; order Asparagales; family Iridaceae; genus Iris; species Iris pallida. The sequence continues at coordinate 50,754,665 of JANAVB010025196.1, forward strand.
GAAAACCTACTCGTAACCCGGGTTCCTTCTAGTCGCCACCATTGGGCTAGAAGTTCGATAGATCCTCGGGTGCTACTCCGAAATCTAGCCACACAAAACCAGCTGGGTCAAACCCCAGAAAGAGCAAGTGCCACAAGAGAGGCCACAAAATAAGAATAAAAGCCAGCATATCAGAACATAAGAAATAGAAAAAAAGTACAAGTAATAAAGAGTACAACATGACAATAATCGACTAGGGACGTGGAACCATTCCGGGAGCCAGGTTACAACCCGTAAACCAAAAAAGGACCGGGGTTGTAACCCTTCGCCTGAATAGCACTTTGTCTCTACCCATTTATTGTTCAAGATAAGTAAAACAATCATGTTCAGGAGTACCAGGTACAGGGACTAGACGAGACTTAGACAAGGCTGGACACCATCCATTCACAAGCGGCCAAGCAATTACTATGGCTTACTACTTAACTAACTAGGGTTATCACAAGCCTAGTTACTAGCAAGATGCAAATGAGAAATTCTCAGTCCCAAGCCCTGCAGACTATCCAGTTATCCTTCTGCAGGTTGAGAGTATGGTTGGATACATCACCCAGGAGACGATATACCCTTAGGTGACTTAGCGAGTGCAACACGTAACAGTGTGCTGGAAATGTGCCCTACTCGTCGGCAGGCTACAACTCCGTTTAAAGCGCCCAGATAACGAGATCGCCTGTGGCTGGAAATTCTCCATGACTATAGTTTGATCTAGTCATTAGCCTAATCCATATTCAGTGTGAATCCCTGACCGTGGTAACCAGGGAGTCACGTCCTAGACATGATGCGAGACAAGACAAGTGGATTGCACAAAGCAGCAAGAGTGAACACCCACTGTGTCAGAGTTGATTATACGAGTCAAGTTAGCCATCGCAACAACATCAGGTCAGGTCAAGTTACAAGTTACAGGTTACTAGTTAAGAGCGCACCCCATCGGGTCACTATCAAGAAGATCAGAAAGTACTAGAATCATACTTCACAGAAATCACGAAAAACCGTACTAGTCATAAGCAAAACACCAAAAAACTGTGCTAGGTCGTGTTGGGTCGAGACAGTCGTGTTGTGTGGAACAAGATCTCAAAACTCCAACCCACAAAAGAGAAGCCAAGTCCAAGGAATAAAATCCAAACCATCATGGGCAAATAGGTTGCGCTGAGGTTAGATTGCGCTAGGGTCGAACTGCGCATGAGTTGAACTGCGCAGGAAATGAACTGCGCGTGGCCTTGCGCTAAAGTGCGCTGGCCGAGGGTCATCTTCTCCATCAGGCCGAGAGAAAACACAAGAATCACCAAAATTTCCAAATCTCATAACTTAGCCAAATTAAAACGAAATTTGGATTTTCAAAGTTCTAACTTGTGTAAAATTGAATTCTCTTCCACATGGAAGCCTCAAAACAAGCAAAAATCTAAGTCTAATAGATCAAAACCAAGAAAATTTGAAAATGGTTAAAACTTAGATCTAGAAAAATGGAGACTCCAAATAACAAAATGTCAAGTTCAATTATTGTTCAACATGGCCTAATCTAGCTAATAGACAAATAAAATGGGGTACTTATTTGGTGGCAAGGTGCATTTGCCTATGGTGTTGGTGGAGGAAGGAAGAAGAAGATGAAGAAAATTAATGGAAGTTATGAGGAGAGAGAAAGTTAGGTGGGGTTTTAATGAGGGAGGGTGTGTTGTGTTGAGGGTGGAGGTTAGCTAAGGTAGTCCAATGCAAACCAAACCAAACCAAACAAATTCTTTCTCCACAAAATAAAACCAAGCCAGGTCCAAAGCCCGTTTTACGAAAAAACTAAAATCCGCAAGTTAAGCCAAAAGACAATTACAGGCCAGAATCTGAGAAAATAAAATACAGGTCCGAAATACATATAAGCCTAATTAAAATACGTATCCCAAAATACGGACATTATACATCATCGGGTGGTAAATCCTCGGATGGTTCTAGTACTTTCCTGGAAATGAAAGAGGACGCGGCGCCTTTGAATACCTCGTCGAAATGTTCGGCTCCGTCGGAAGTGAATTCTTCTCCTACTAAGAGAACCAATCGGGCTGTACCCCTGTAGTGCAGATCTATGTGAAGGTCTTTGCCATGGCAGAATACTCTGTCTGTAAAATCTTCTTCACCGGTATACCTCATTCTTTTTATTCTCGTTTTTATCCCAGACTTTTTGCTTATTACTGTTTTGCTAGTGTAGGTAAAGAGGATGCCTGGATGGTCGGAGATACTTAGAGAACTTCATGAGGAGCCCACCCCTGGGGTTCCCCTTCGGGATCCACTGCATCCGACGGTTAGAGTTACCATCCCATGTCGAAGGTCCTTCTTTGAAAAGGGAAGAAAGAATTGCCTCTGTCGTACGTCCTTCAAATATCGAGGTACCAAAAACTGCAAGAACTGGGGTGGCTAGTGTTCCAGAGGAGAACCTGGCGACTACAACTACTGAGGCTGCTGACTCGTAAGATATTTCTCCTCATGCTCTTTTCGAGTATGAGACCCAGGACTTTTCAGAGCTAATGGCTTCACATCATCGAAAAACTTTCATAGAGCCGACTGTAGACGAACCCGTCGTGATACCCGAGATTGATCTTACTGCAGCCAAAGGCTTGACCCCAGAACCCACATCCATGATGGGCCGAACAGTTGGGGATACCGAAGGCACTACCCGAGATTTCTTTATTGTACTTCCTCATCATATTGAGAAAGCAGCTGAAGAGAACTCACACATTCCTGGAGGTGAGGAGGATCAAACAGCCAACGAATTACCCATGGAGAACATCAGAGCTCCATACCAAAGGTTGATCGAAGAGACCATTGAAAGCTTGACAACGGAGGCTGTTGAAGAATTAGTCGACAAAGCCATCGAGGAGTCGATAAAGTCGACCATTGAACAACTGGTCGAAGAGACCATTATGAAAGTAGCCGAGGATGCTATTGAAGAATGTGCTAATAAGACCATAAAAGAGCCGGTCGAGGGAACTACTGATGAGCTGGTCACAACTAAGGAGTCGGTCGATATGGCCACTGAGATTGTGGTCGAGGAGGCTGCTGATGAGCCCGTTGAAGAGATCATTGACAGCCCGACCAAGGAGACCGTTGAAGAGCCTGTCGAAAAAATTGTTAAAGAGTTGGTTATTGTGGAGTCTGTCACTGCAGTCACTACAGAGCTGATCAAGGAGACTGCTGACGAGTCAGTTGCTAAAGAGTTGGTCGAAGGGACTACTGACGAGCCGATTACAAAAGAACCAGTAAAGGAGACTACTGAGGAGTCGGTCGAGGTGCCTGTTAAAAAGTAGGTCATGGAGACCGTTGATGAGCTTGTTGCGGCAATCATTTAAGATTTATTCCATAAGGCTGCCCAGAACTCATTCATGGAGACTATTGAAGAGCCGGTAAGGGAGCTCGTTGAAGAGCCAGTGATCCACGGGGCTACCTCTGAACCAGTGTAACTCCTCTTTCCAGAAATTTTAAAATATTTTTATTTATTTATTTGATTTAAATGGTGATTTTTGAATGTTATAAATAATTATTTAGTTAATTATTACGGTAGATGCCTTTAGTCACGATTAAATTTGGAGTGCAAGATGACCAAAATTTTTGGCACGGATAGTGTAGTTGGGTGCCTTGACTAGTGTTTTATCTATGGTAGAGAAGGTCAAGCCATAGGTGTGTTCTAACTAGAAAAAGCATGACAAGTTGCGACTTAACCCTTACCGATGATTTATTTATTTAATTATTAGATTATTGACTTTCTAGGAGACCCAGTTGTACCAATTTAGTCCCGACTTGACCCGAACCAAATCTAAACCTAAATAAACATGTAGTACTCTTAAATACCTTCATGTTTATATATATTTTATTAATATTGATATATTTTCAATTTTGGAAAGTTTCTATTTATAGAAAGTGTCTACGTGTAATCCTAGTTGGCATTAGTTTATATTTGACCCAAAGTCCAACCCAATCCTAAGCAGACATGTTGGACATTAATAAATATTAATAAATATATATATTTTGTATTTAATTCAGATTTTGGATTGTATTTATATAGATAGATTTAGTTAGTCTATATTAGGAAAGACCTTTTTAATCCTCAATCCAATCAATTAGCCAACTCACCAAACCACCACCCCAACCAAGTAGGAGCACTCTTGGCCGACTAAAGCAGCCCCTCACTTGGATATTCGGCCAAGCATCTAATTAGGAATAGGATTCCTACTCCTTTTCATGCATGCAACCCAAAAGGCCCATATATGTACATCAACTCTCACCCAAACCCTAACTTACTTAATTTCTTCTTTTTTTCCTTCTTGGCCGACCACTCCCTTACTCCCCCCTCATATTTGGCAGCACCTCTCCCCCATAGCCCTCCTTACATTATCTTTTCTATTGCATATCTCTCCATCATTCACAAAAACTTATCTCCTCCACCATACATCCACCCAACCACTCAAAATAAATCCTAAAAACTCCATCTTCTCCATCCAACCATTTATAGCCATTGCCAACCCTTCCAAACTCACCAAGAGAGGATTTGAAGAGCAAAGATAGCAAGAAAGGTTGGAGCTTTGGCAAGGAGAAGTCTTCACAACCTCTCTAGCAAGGACTTTTGGTAAGAAACCCTAATTTTTCTAACTCAAAACCTTACTAAATTTTTGCAAAAATATGTTATTAAATCTGTAAAAAATCATATTTTGATGGATTTTTCTATGTATAATCATCTATAAATGTTTCATGATTTATAGTCGTAATATTCATGTTTCGGTAGGATCAAAATTAACCCCGTTGTGAAGGAACTATAAGTTATTGGTAGTTATTTTCAAAACTGAATTTTATGTGAATTCATATATATAAATTAGTATTTTTAATTATTTTTCTAAGAATTTATCAACTCAAATCTGGTCGAAAAAATTATAGGTCAAAAATAGCTAATTTCGGGTAATCGGCTGACCTAGAATGTCCCAAACTTGTAGTATAACTTAACCCTTGTACCCATAATGTTATTCTGAGAAATAAGATATTTTAATTCTGTTTAAAATATATTTTTGATTAGTTTAGCAATTTTGAGTAATTGACTATGTTCCGGACGAGTTTCGGGTAGACTAGCTGACTTAGTAATCAACTAGTCATAAATTTCTTTAGAAATATTAATTCTGGAATTTCAGAGATAAATTGGTAGAAATTTGTTTAATTATTATTTTTATGAAATTTATATGATTTACAAGTATGTTATTGAAGTTGGGGCATAACCGACCAATTAAGAGTTGGAAACCCTAAAACTGTGTTTCGATGCCTCGTGGAACCTGTGTGCGATTTTATGAATCTAAATGGTTCCACGGGAGATTTGAATATAGTTAATATATTTTTTAAATATTACTTTAACTAATTAAGTCGTATCATAAGTTTCATGAGTAGTGACTTAAACTAGCTAATTAATTATCTAGGAGCGTCGGGTTCCGGAGGCGTGGACGCGGGAGCAGCGTTTCATGTTAAGAGCGCAGAATCAGGCAAGATACCTTGCCTCCCTCTACAGTTCATTTTCATGCTTATAGTTCTTCTTCTTTTTATTGTGTTATCACTTAGTTACTCTAGTTGATATGGATTTATATGTTTTCTTCATACCATGTTTACCAGTTTATTCTCTTGCTTCACTACAAGAAAAAAGACGATTCATGACGGTTTATAAATTGACGGTCGTCAAAAGCCGTCAATAATAGTGTTTTTCTTGACGTATTTAGGCTTACGTCAAGAGAGGCCCTTTTATTTATTAAATTAGCAATTTTATACCATGTATGTTGACGGTTTCGGAGGATCCGTCAAGAAACATCAATTTATTTATTGATGGTTTTGGTGATAACCGTCAATTAATGTATGTTCCAAAAACTTAGCGGGATTTTTTCAACTACCATTTTAGTAAATTTTTCAAAAATTTTATGTGTTGACGGTTGTGGTTCCTTTTAATGGATGAAACCCAGCAAACTTTCTCCCGATCGCACCCTTCCTTTCCTCCTCTCTCTCTAACTTTTTCCTCCTTTAGAGAGAGAGCCCCCCACTCCTCTCCTCTAAAGAGCCCCCACTCCTCTCCTCTTCCACAAATTTGGATGCTCTATGGAGGGCCAGGAGAAAATAGAGAAACCCTAATCCTAATTCTTCGACCTTATCCCTAGAGAGGAACTGGACCATCGAGTCGGAGGTGGTATGCGAATCCATCCGCTCTCCGATCTCGGTCGTTGGATCTCCGACTTCATCCACTCCTACGTCGCCCGCTCGGATGAGGTATCAACGGCTCTGGATGGATTTAGGGACGGACTCGTTAGGCTCTGCTCGAGTACCTCCGGACCAGGTTCTGGTATTTTCTAGGGTTAGGGTTTTGGTTGGATTTTAGGAATTTTAATTCCTGAAGCTAAAATTTTACTTTGGGGGTGTAGATAGAGGAGAAGGGAGCAAGAAGTTCCTAGCGGAGGAGCTGGTGGTGCTCGCGAAGGAGGTCGCGAGGGTCAAGATGGTAGGTGAAATTTCAGATCTCGAAAGAGATCCGGTATGTTGCGCAGTCACTAACAATGAATATGACACTACACGACAGGAACATGGTACCCATTTAGAGTTCCTAGTGTATTTTGTAGTTTCCAATACAATAGATTTAGTCGTTTATGTTTTTTTGTTGTTCTCTTCGAATAATTGTTGGTTTCATTGTCGATTATCCATTCTGGTTAGGGTTTGGGATAGAAATTAGGGGGAACTATATGATAAATTATGATTTGTCGAATACTTAATAAATAGAAGAGGAGTGGATTATGTCACTTCTTGCATTTTTCAGTAGCAGCTATGAACGTTCATTGTTAAGCACATGTGTTAGCATATGGGACTCTTCGGGGTAAGTTTTGATGTCTTGTGTGTAGTGTAGGTCGACCTAACAGAGTACGTTGAGAGACATGAATTCGTAGAAAACTCAATAAGAGTTTATGCAGTGTGTAATTCATATACATGTATGTATGTTATTACTGATTGTATTATCAGATAATATGTATGCATGGAGCAAACAGAAAAAGTGCAAAAGCAGCAAAACTTGCATTGAAGTAACTGCACATATCTTCAGTCAGTGATTCCTCAGTTATAGGATTACTCTATTTGTTTGTTTAGTTCTATCCAGGTAAAATAATGTAAATGATGTAGCATTGCAAGGTAGATAAGAAATGGAAATGATTGTAACTTTTGGAGAACTCGTTTTGGTCAATTAAGGATAAGAAGAAAAAATTGTCTATGGCGATTTTGGCACGTGCAACACATATCAGTAGATCCAAAGATCGGGAGGAGCCATAGGATATTAATTAAAGAACCTGCTACGACTAGTTAGGCCTAAACAAACTTGGATTTTTGTTATCGTTAGAGAAAATGGCCGTAAATTGACCATAATGAAAAATATTCAAATTTATAGAAGATTGGGATGGGATAATGGCTCGATTGTTATAAATCTTCGCTTAAACATTCATAATGCATGCCATGCCTGCAAATATGACCAGACTCATGCTAGTTTTATTCCCAATGGATTACTGACTGAGTGATCTTAATATCTTTAGAACATAGCAAGAAATCTAAAGGGGTGATGATCCCATATATACCACTTGATACTTTAAGGTAACTGCATTTTTAAGATTACATGTTCCCATATGTACCACATCTGATGTCTATCCTCTTGATTTTTTTTGAAGCCAAGTTAATTGCTTACATTGGATACTTATGTCTCCGTATAATATAAAGGACCATTAGAAACAAATTTGCCTTTGTTTACTTTTATTGTATTATAGATAGTTTGATGCATTCATTCTGGTATGCACCTGTGAGGCACAACCAACCCCACATTTTATAAAACCCCTAAATTTCTACTATTTTTTTATTATTAAATTTGGTACTGATTTAAAATTTTGTATTGTACGTCACGTAGTCGTATTGTACGTCGTGTGCAAAATTTCATTTTTTTCGTAATTGCTCGACGTGTGCGAATATGTGCAAGCGTATATATTTTTGAAAAATATTTTTTCTATTTTTTTGAAGTAATATATTTCTAGCTATCATTTTCAAGTTTATGATTTTATTTATGAAAATCTTTTCATTTATACAGTTATAATAATAATAAAAAATTCCTATAAAATGGTATATTAGAAAAGTATATTTATGTAAATATTATTTGTATATACATATATATTCAGTAATTATTTATTAGTTTATTTTAAATAATAATATAATTTCGAAATTATTATTATTAGTATTTTTGGAAAATATATCTCGGAATTATTGTGGCAATTTAAACCTTGATTTGAAATTTTGGATTTATTTAAATAGTTAAATATTTGAAATTTGATTTATCCCATTGAGTTTAAACTAAAAATTTAATTTGATTTAAATCGGATTTGTACTTGGATTTATTGATTTTAAATTAGTAGCAATTATCTATTAGGGATTTAAATCTTTTCCTAATCCTATCTAAATGGAAATTCCCACATCCTATAAATAGGCAGGTACTCCTCCATTATTTCTCCATAATTCATCCTCCACAAATTCTACAACCTAAATAGTGCATCGTGTCCGTGTCTCCATCTTATCCACTATTTTCCCGTCATTACAATTACATTATTATCTTCTTCATGTCCACACACGGACACATGTTCTCATCCTTCCCTGACACCAAGCCCTAAACCTAAAACTCAATTTCTAGCAAACCCAAACCCTAATCCTATTCTAATCCTGGCCGACTGTCCCTGCCCGTCCTCTCCTCGTCTCTACCTCGACACCTGCTGCCCCGACCAAACCCATAGTTTCCACCGCCACCGCCCGACTCCGTTCCCTGCGACCACACCATCACCATCCGAGTCCGCCAGCAACTCTGCCATCGCTAAGGCCATCATCGTCACCCAAACCCAGTAGCCTCCACCACTGCCACAACCTCCACCACTTCCCGTCTAAACCCAACCGCCGCCGCCACGACCGGCCACGACCGGCCACTTCCGACTAATTCCTCCGAACTCCACTCCGGCCAAACCACCGCCGAAACCCCGGCCAACCCACCGAACAACCACCAGTAACCACCTCCATCCCTACACAACCACTAGTGCCACAATAATTCCCACACCAAAACCAAAAGAAAAGCCTAACCTTCGTTGGGACCCGTGCGGCCACCTCATCAAGCCGAGCGTCCCGGATCGTGCTTGTCGCCAGATCCGACCCCGTATAACGTTCGATCGAGAGTGGTTCAGACCACTGCCATGCTCCTCAAAGCCGCTTGCGCCACTCCGCCGAAATCCCCGTACTCATCCCCGGCCGCCACGAGCAGGCGCGCCACACACGCCCTTGGCGGCCGCTCCGAGTGTTTGCCACCTCAGCCGTACAGTTCCCCACCTCGGCACCGCCGCCGCGCAAGAAACCCCCACCGGTGCCATCCACCGTCCATCGAAACCCCCGCTCCACCTCACTCCGGCGCCGCGCCCCTTGGACCGCCGCGTCCGCCTCCTCCACGCGGCGCCCTGCAAAACCCGACCGACGGACCACTGCTCACTCCGTCTCTCTCCCCGTGTGTGCACCCTAAATTACGGGTTAATTTTTTTATTTTATTTTATTTTCTGATTGATTGGTTTCGATAAATAATTTATTCTGTTCTTTTCCTTAAGTGTGCTTTTCCATGCCTTTGATATTTGGAGTGTCAGGGATGTTCAACTCTGGAAATCTTCTTCACGAGTTTTGGAGTGGACAGGATTACCTTCATGACGGTATATAGTGTTCCACTCAAACTTGTTCCCTTGTGCTCTTTTTGCTTTACAGAACTTCGGGTCGAATTAGACCATTTGATTATTAATTAATTTTTCTACTCTTTTCCTTGATCATTATTAGCACGTTACCGTGACTTTTAATTTGGAACTGCAAGACCAGTCAGTTTCTTGAAACCAACTTCTCATGCATGATCTACTCGAGACGCTCGTCATCCATGACCTTCGTGTCCCACTCAGACACGCCATTTTGTGCTCCATTTGCTTCGTACAACTTTTCCGATACGTGACCCGATTTTATTTCACCTCACGGTGTCACATTCATTTTCCAACTTGATTTGTGGATCCCTGTCGACCAAAACCTGTCAGCCCCAATTATGGACATGGCCCACATTGAGCCTACTATCCGCCTGCCACTTGTGTCCCATTTATTGGAATCCCCATGTGCTACTTATTTACCCAGGATCATCAACACCTATTTTTAATTCATTTATTTCGTAATGTCCGATTTTGACCCAGTCCGGCTCCACTAAGTCCAGCCCAGCTTCGTGCTACCCTCCATCGTAACACCCTCATATTTTTTTGCCCAAAAATATTAAATACCCTATCTACCTATTTCAATATTTATTGAAATTTCCATTTATTTAAATCTATTGGAATTACCTATTTTTTCTTATGTTCAATCCTAGCCATTAGATAACCTAATTAAATCATCACCATTCATTTCCTAAATACCCACACAAACTCCTCACAGCCAACATGGTCGGCCCTAATTTCTAGGGAGGACTTTTTCTCTCTCCTCTCTCTCTCTTTAATTAACTTATCTCCTTCTCTCTCTCCTTCTATTTTTTTCACCAACACACAACAGCAGCTTGGCACCCGACCACCACTCACTCGGCCTCCTCCTCCTCCTCACCGGAGCTCTGCCGGCCACCCTCCTCCCTGGCCATCGGCCATCACCGCCACGACAGCAGCCCATCTCATCCTCCTACTTCCCTCCTCCACTTCTTCTTCAAAACTGCACCACCACCATCATCATCTAAGCCAACGCCACCACCAATCGAACCACCACCACCCCGACTCCGTCGACATGCCTAGACCGGCCGAGCATCGCCGTCGAGCATTCTGCAGTAGGCCAGTGCACGCCGCAGCATGCCAGCGCGAGCGCACAGCGCGAGCGCGCATCGGCAGTTGCACGGGCGGCCCTGGCCACGCGCGTGCGAGCGCCACCGCCGGCCGTCGACGCCCTGGCTGGCCTCCCCCACGACGAACGAACTTCGACGACCCGCCTGGGATTGTCGTCTCACCCTCCGGCGCGACGTATAGGCGATTCGTGCGTTTCGCATGAATTTCCGCCGTGACGCGCGCGAAATCAAGTCCATTTTGGCGCCCCGTCGCAGCAACTTCGCGCGTATTTTTTCGGGAATCCGACCGTTGGATCGGTGATTTCTTTTCTCCGTCACAATCTTGGTATATCCACCTTTACTCCTGTTAATTTTCGTCCGTTGATTTTATCGTTTGATACATCAAAATCGGCCACCAAGTTGACCGTTTAAATTGTATTAATTTTGGACAGTTTTGCGGGGTCAACTTCGTCAGCTTATACCTCCTCCACCACAGCTCCGTTTGGCATGCTACCAGTTCCTATATGAAGTTGGTATAACCCTCTTGCTACCACTCCAGTTTCGTTTCATTGTGAGCTTGTTTGATTGGTTGAATTCGACGCCAAAGTTAGCCGTCCGAATTCGTAATTTTCAACTTGTAAAATTCTATTTTTGAATACGGAACTCCAGATTTCATTTCTGACACCACCATTAGATTCGTGGCGTCGTTCTGGCTTGTTTTCATATAAAATTTGTTAAATTTGGAGAGTGTGGGCCCTGGCACGTTTTTCGATGCAAAGTAGATCCCACATTCTGGGTCAACGGGACTTTTTGACGTCGGCTCATCGAAATCCAATTCCGGATATCCCGTTAAGTTCGTATCGTCATTCTGGACTCGTTGATATATAATTTGCTAGGTTTTGGTGGACATTGGATCCGGCACGTATTTCGATGCAAGTCGGATACCAATATCCGGGCCAACGGGTCATTTTGAGATCGGCTCATCGGAATCCAATTCCGGAGATACCATTGAGTTCGTATCATCATTCTGGACACGTTAACAAGTAGTTTGCTGAGTTTTGAGAACATTGGCTCCGGCACGCATTTTCGTACAAACCAGAATTCCAAGTTCGGGTCAACGGACCAAATTGTGATCGGATCAACGGAATCCAATTTTGGAGATACCGTTGGGTTCGTATCATCATTCTGATTTCGTGGATATATAATTTATTATATTTTATAGACTTGTTTTCTTGCACATTTTTCGGTGCAAAACGGCTCCGACACGGACACCGTTTTGACCTGAAATTACATTTTTGCCCTTGTGTCCAAATTGGACCGATGGGTAGGCTATCCTAGCTAATTTGACCATTCTGGACACGTTGGCGATGTTTATTTCATCGTCCGATAATGTTTGTTGATAATTTCTCTGAGTTTAACCTTTTTATAATTAATTAATAATTAATTCTTATAATATTCGTATTTCCGGATTAGTACAACGAAACTGAGATTAGTCAATTTCAGTGATCTCACATCGCTGAAATTGATAAGATGAACACGTGGATCACTATAATAAGATTATCAACCTTACCATTGATCTTCTTATCTCGATTTACGTGTCGTAAGTTTCGACGTACGAATAACGAAGTACACTTTATATATTTAATAATTAGATTAGAAATTGACCCTGTTTGACCAGAGTTGACCAGTTGACCCAAACTCAACTGTAAGTCAACACTTGACCTAGTTTGACTAAATTATTGACCGGAGTTGACCTAGAGTTATTTTGACTTAGAAGAACCTAGGATAAAATAGACTATTTGTAGAGTTTTATTTATTACAACTTGAACACCTTGTAACCTGTGTTGCTTTAAATATGACTCTGTGGCTTCAGTTGGACCCCCTATACTTATCAGCTGTTCAGGTTATTAGGCGAGTACATTCTCTGATCATTTCAAATCCTGCTTAGAATTATTTCCTGCATTAAATTACTTTACTTGTTACTGTCACGTTGGTCACACGGATTGGTACTATACGGATCCCTTCTTGAGATGTTATCCTTAGGGAGTATCGGATACTACATGTTCTGTGCGTTTCACTTACATGACGTATCACTATGCTTCACAGGTTCTTTGATCACTTATGACTTATATCCTTATGATCACAGAGTCTCCTAGAATCTCTTATCCCACTTACTGGGTATCCTAGAATCTCCTAGAATCCCCATTTTTGGGACATCCATCTATCACCCTTCGGGGGCTTTGCGTAGAATCATAACATAACTTGGTTGGATCCTTGTGTATTAATTGGGCGTACGGGGGAGTAGAAATAGACATGTGAATAATATCCAAGTGGTATCTTATCAGAATCTCTTCCATAGTGTCTTGTCAGAATCTTCTATGCCATTTACATGTCTATATTGTACTCTGACTCACTAGCCACTGTTAGTCTCTATTTATAGTAGATATTTCTATTACAGCTCTCTCTCTGTTTACATACAGCATTTCTTTCAGTACCTGTATCTTACTTTACTGCATGATTATATTTTCTAACCTACTATGAACTGTTGAGATGTATTATGCTCGCTCCTGTCCTGACTGGACATGTTGATAAATTTTACAGATAGCCTGGGATTGCCTGCTAGCCTAGAGGAGACACAGTAGAGGTTGTTTAGATAGTTTTTCATTGTCTGCAGTTGTATTATTTTATGGATTACTGTATTTTTGAGATTTGAGATGTATTTCTGGGTTTGTGTATCTTAGATACTTAGATTTTTCTCTGCTGTATCTCTTTTGGATTTTATATTTTATCTATCCTTATCATGCTCTACCTTAGATGTGATTGAGACTGTATCTGCTATGTCACCCCCATTCCGAGAGTATAAACTGTTTATCCTTATACTGCTAGATACATGAGACCTAGGACAGCGTTCTACCGCCGACACTGCGGCGTAGGCTTGGCGTTGTTACGTTCTCGTGCCCTTACTCTAGGGTGCGGGTCGTGACACGTTTTTAGTGGTAGCCCATGTAGGTCGAGTTTGTGTAGTGGTATTCGAACTAGAGTACCACTACAGCCTGTAGTAGGATTAGGATATATTTTGAAGATACTCAATCACAATTAGGATCCCTTGAGAGATTCCTGGGACGACCCTTGAGAATCTTGTTTAACTCCGATTTGAAAACTCTTTTTCCTTGATTTGATTTATCTTTACTTTCTGTTGTTGAATTTGATTTTGATGTATTATTATTGAATTTGAGTTTGTATTTATTAATTTTGATGAAGATTGTGGAATTTTGAATCTTGATGTTAGCTGTAGCATCCGAGTTTGTAGTTATATGATTTGAAGGATTTTGTTCATTTCTGAATTTTGTTGTTCGTTGATAAATTTGATTTTTTTTGGTATTCATTGTTGATTTAATTTAATTTTTGGCAAGATAAAATTATATGGGCTAGGTCATCTAAGTTATGGAAATCTAGGCTTCTATAGTCACATTAGCCAGCATGGTGAGGACATATAGTCTGATTTTGGATATATTTCTCGAGTGTGGGAATTTAAGGTTTTTGCAGCCAAGCTAGCGGTATCGCAAAAATATTAAATACCATGATTCTAGAGGTATGTGCATAAGTCAAGGACTCTGTGATTATCGTAGCCTTGCTCACTAGTATGACGAGGATTTAGAGTACCATGATTTTGGATAGACACATATGATTATCAGATTGTACCTTAAATGTTTTTGAACATGTTTTCTCTACTTTTGTTTCAGTCATTCAAAAAAAAAGAATTATTGTTGTTTTGTTTTGTTTCGCTTCTCATTGTTTAACTTAGGATGTAGCTTTAGCTGTTTTTATAAACCTTGTGTAACTTCCTGCTATAAGTTTTTCATAATACAATGAAACGATAATTTTGCTAAAGGCCTCATGTTGGATTGATATTTTAGCTCTGGATTTTAAAATGGTTCCTTCTTTTAAACTGATAAGCAGGACAGATTCTATACCATTTTTCCCTGCCAATATTTTTATTTCTATCATTCTTGTCTTATAAAACTGTCTTGATTTCGTCAATCGCCTGCTTGCAATCTTGGTAGGAATCTAAATGTTGGTCTTAATGTAGAATTAAATTTTTATATTGGGACATGAGAATATATACATATGAATATATATAGTGGATATTTTGCCTGATACATATGCATGCTACACTTGATTTTCCACCTAGCTAAATACATATTAGTATGTCGTTAATGTTTAAATTTTCAAAACCCCAATATTTTTGGTTTTCTGCTTTTCCTTGTTTAAATTCATAATTTAAATATAAATTCATGTTATTAGTTATGTTTACATCACTGCACATGTATGTTATACATAGAGTTTTAATTCAAATTTTTTTTTTGGGTTGAGTTTTGTGTTTGAATTTGTCCAATCTGAGGCTGTATACATATTAACCCTTAATACTGAATTCCAAATGTTTAGTTCAAATTGCTGTTTTATTTTTTCTTAAATGTAATATTTTGAGCTATATACCTTGTGGTAAGTGGGATATAAATTTAGGTTTCATATTCTTACATGATAGGTTGTGATAAACATTGAGTTGGTTTCAATATTCGAAATTCTCCAAAATCCTGAAAACTGAATACATGTTAACATTTTTACATTGATTTCCATGTTTAGTTCAATTTCAGATTTAACATGTAATATTGAACTATATGCGTAGATAAATGTATGGATAATATGTTAGGGTTTTATTTCTATTATGTTAGGATGTATTGGGAGCATTGAGATTAGTTGTGATGTTTCAAACTCCTAAATTTTGAAATTGCATTATGTTAATATTGTACTGGTTTAAATGTTAGCTTATTTTCAGATTTTGTATTTAAATGCTGAACTAAAACTGGGTTTAACCTTTCAATACTAAGCTATAACCCTGTACAAGGACACACACACACACCCTAACTTAGTATACACTGTCATGTAACCTAACCTTTCCTCTCTATGTTATGATCATGTATCTATATAGATATATATATATATATAGAGTTTATACGTACATGTTATAATATATATAGATATATAACTAAATCTCTACCTCTTTACATATATATATGTACATGGTTAGCCATACATATTA
The DNA here is from genome assembly GCA_029216955.1 of Iris pallida. NCBI lineage: Eukaryota > Viridiplantae > Streptophyta > Magnoliopsida > Asparagales > Iridaceae > Iris > Iris pallida. Next base: position 50,770,669 of record JANAVB010025196.1, read on the forward strand.
TGAGTAAATAAGTTGCGTATTGTAGATTGTTTAACCAATATACCATGATTAGTGTAACTCGATAGCCGTTGTTTGAAACCCAAATCCTCACATACAATTTTATGTATATTTCACCTACACACATGCCTACTATCTAACCATATGAACATGTCCACATAACCTTATATAATGCTAGTTTTCCCTCTCTAACGCTCTCTATATTATATATCGTGATTGGATTTTATTGTAATCGACTTTCGTTAATTAAACTTGTGATTTTGATTTTCTTGGGATAGTACCCATTTTAGATGATTGGTAGTTACCTTTCTTTATTATTACTTTTTTTGGATGAGCACCAGTTTTCATATAGGATGGTAGACTGCCTTACAGTTTTGATGGTTGTTATTTCTGTATCTTTTCTAGTTTAGCACCCTGGATTGCTTGTGTGTTTTGATATCATATGACCATTTTGGTTTAGCATGACTAGTATACCTAGATGAGACTTAACTACCACCGTATGCCATGACCCTGTATGCCGTTCTTTTTTTTTGATGGTATGATTTGTTTAAGTTCTGGGACTTGATTGTGGGGGTTTGACCTAGAGGGAGTATGGACATTTTAATTTCGAGGACGAAATTTTTATAAGGTGGGTAGGATGTGAGAACCCTGAATTTTGGGTTAATTTTTTTCATTTTAATTTATTTTCTGATTGATTAGTTTCGATAAATAATTTATTCTGTTCTTTTCCTTAAGTGTGCTTTTCCATGCCTTTGATATTTGGAGTGTCAGGGATGTTCAACTCTGGAAATCTTCTTCACGAGTTTTGGAGTGGAGAGGATTACCTTCATGATGGTATATAGTGTCCCACTCAAACTTGTTCCCTTGTGCTCTTTTTGCTTCGCAGAACTTCGGGTCGAATTAGACCATTTGATTATTAATTAATTTTCTCACTCTTTTCCTTGATCATTATTAGCACGTTACCGTGACTTTTAATTTGGGAGCGCAAGACCAGTCAGTTTCTTGAAACCAACTTCTCATGCATGATCTACTCGAGACGCTCGTCACCTATGACCTTCGTGTCCCACTCAGACACGCCATTTTGTGCTCCATTTGCTTCGCACAACTTTTCCGATACGTGACCCAATTTTATTTCACCCCACGGTGTCACATTCATTTTCCAACTTGATTTGTGGGTCCCCTGTCGACCAAAACCTGTCAGCCCCAATTATGGACATGGCCCACATTGAGCCTACTATCCGCCTGCCACTTGTGTCCCATTTATTGGAATCCCCATGTGCTACTTATTTACCCATGATCATCAACACCTGTTTTTAATTCATTTATTTTGTAATGTCCGATTTTGACCCAGTCCGGCTCCACTAAGTCCAGCCCAGCTTCGTGCTACCCTCCATCGTAACACCCTCATATTTTCTTGCCCAAAAATATTAAATACCCTATCTACCTATTTCAATATTTATTAAAATTTCCATTTATTTAAATCTATTGGAATTACCTATTTTTCCCTATGTTCAATCCTAGCCATTGGATAACCTAATTAAATCATCACCATTTATTTTCCAAATACCCACACAAACTCCTCACAGCCAACATGCCGGCCCTAATTTCTAGGAAGGACTTTTTCTCTCTCCTCTCTCTCTCTTTAATTAACTTATCTTCTTCTCTCTCTCCTTCTATTTTTTTCACCAACACACAACAGCAGCTTGGCACTCGACCACCACTCACTCGGCCTCCTCCTCCTCCTTACCGGAGCTCCGTCGGCCACCCTTCTCCCTGGCCGTCGGCCATCACCGCCACGACAGCAGCCCATCTCCTCCTCCTACTTCCCTCCTCCACTTCTTCTTCAAAACTGCACCACCACCATCATCATCCAAGCCAATGCCACCACCAATCGAACCACCACCACCCCGACTCCGTCGGCATGCCTAGACCGGCCGAGCACCGCCGTCGAGCGTGCCGCAGCAGGCGAGCACGAGCGCACAGTGCGAGCGAGCATCGGCAGTTGCACGGGCGGCCCTGGCCACGCCCGTGCGAGCGCCACCGCCGGCTGTCGACGTCGTGGCTGGCCTCCCCCTCGACGGACGAACTCCGACGACCTGTCTGGGTCTGCCGCCTCACCCTTCGGCGCGACATATAGGCGATTCGTGCGTTTCGCACGAATTCCCGCCGTGACGTGCGCAAAATCAAGTCCATTTTGGCGCCCCATCGCAGCAACTACGCGCGCATTTTCCTGGGAATCCGACCATTGGATCGACGATTTCTTCGCCCCTCACAATCTCGGTATATCCACCTTCTCTACTGTCAATTTTCGTCCGTTGATTTTATCGTTTGATACATCAAAATCGGCCACCAAGTTGACCGTTTAAATTGTATTAATTTTGGACAGTTTTGCGGGGTCAACTTCGTCAGCTTGTACCTCCTCCACCGCAGCTCCGTTTGGCATGCTACCAGTTCCTGTGCGAAGCTGGTATAACCCTCTTGCTACCCCTCCAGTTTCGTTTCATTGTGAGCTTGTTTGTTTGGTTGAATTCGACGCCAAATTTGGCCGTCCGAATTCGTAATTTCTAACTTGTAAAATTCTATTTTTGAACACGGGACTGCAGATTTCATTTCTGACACCACCATTAGATTCGTGGCGTCGTTCTGGCATGTTTTCATATAAAATTTGTTAGATTTGGAGAACGTGGGCCCTGGCACATTTTTGGTGCAAAGTGGATCCCACATTCTGGGTCAACGAGACTTTTTGACGCCGGCTCATCGGAATCCAATTCTGGATATACCGTTGAGTTCGTATCGTCATTCTGGACTCGTTGACATATAATTTGCTAGGTTTTGGTGGACATTGAATCTGGCACGCATTTCGGTGCAGGTCGGATACCAATATCCGGGTCAACGGGTCATTTTAAGATCGGCTCATCGGAATCCAATTCCGGTGATACCGTTGAGTTCGTATCATCATTCTGGACTCGTTGACAGGTAGTTTGCTGAGTTTTGAGAACATTGGCTCCGGCACGCATTTCCATGCAAATCAGAATTCTATGTTCTGGTCAACGGACCAAATTGAGATCGGGTCAACGGAATCCAATTCTGGAGATACCGTTGGGTTCGTATCATCATTCTGGTTTCATGGACATATTATTTGTTATATTTTATAGACTTGTTTTCTTGTACGTTTTTCGGTACAAAACGGCTCCGACACGGACACCGTTTTGACCCGAAATTACCTTTTTGCCCTTGTGTCCAAATTGGACCGATGGGTAGGCTATCCTAGCTAATTTGACCATTTTGGACACGTTGGCGATGTTTATTTCATCGTCCGACAATATTTGTTGATAATTTCTCTGAGTTTAACCTTTTTATAATTAATTAATAATTAATTCTTATAATGTTCGTATTTCGGAATTAGTACAACGAAACTGAGATCAGTCAATTCCAGTGATCTCACATCGCTGAAATTGACAAGATGAACACATGGATCACTATAATAAGATTATCAACCTTACTATTGATCTTCTTATCTCGATTTGTGTGTCGTAAGTTTCGACGTACGAATAACGAAGTACACTTTATATCTTTAATAATTAGATTAGAAATTGACCCTGTTTGACCAGAGTTGACCAGTTGACCCAAAGTCAACTGTAAGTCAACACTTGACCTAGTTTGACTAAATTATTGACCGGAGTTGACCTAGAGTTATTTTGACTTAGAAGAACCTAGGATAAAATAGATTGTTTGTAGAGTTTTATTTATTACAACTTGAACACCTTGTAACCTGTGTTGCTTTAAATAGGACTATGCGGCTTCAGTTGGACCCCCTATACTTATCAGCTGTTCAGGTTATCAGGGGAGTACATTCTCTGATCATTTCATATCCTGCTTAGAATTATTTCCTACATTAAATTACTTTACTTGTTACTGTCACGTTGGTCACACGGATTGGTACTATACGGATCCCTTCTTAAGATGTTAACCTTAGGGAGCATCGGGTACTACATGTTCTGTGCGTTTCACTTACATGACGTATCACTATGCTTCACAGGTTCTTTGATCACTTGTGACATAAACCCTTATGATCACAGAGTCTCCTAGAATCTCTTATCCCATTTACTGGGTATCCTAGAATCTCCTAGAATCCTCATTTTTAGGACATCCATGTATCACCCTTCGGGGGCTTTGCGTGGAATCATAACATAACTTGGTTGGATCCTTGTGTATTGATTGGGGGTACGGGATAGTAGAAATAGACATGTAAATAATACCCAAGTAGTATCTTATCAGAATCTCTTCCATAGTGTCTTATCAGAATCTCCTATACCATTTACATGTCTATATTGTACTCTGACTCACTAGCCACTGTTAGTCTCTATTTATAGTAGATATTTCTATTACAGCTCTCTTTCTGTTTACATACAGTATTTCTTTCAGTACCTATATCTTACTTTACTGCATGATTATATTTTCTAACCTGCTATGAACTGTTGAGATGTATTGTGCTCGCTCCTGTCCTGACTGGACCTGTTGATAAATTTTACAGATAGCCTGGGATTGCCTGCTAGCCTAGAGGAGACACAGTAGAGGTTGTTTAGATAGTTTTTCCATTGTCTGGAGTTGTATTATTCTGTATTTTTGAGATTTGAGATATATTTATGGGTTTGTGTATCTTAGATACTTAGATTTATCTCTGCTGTATCTCTTTTGGATTTTATGTTTTATCTATCCTTATCATGCTCTACCTTAGATGTGATTGAGACTGTATCTGCTATGTCACCCCCATTCGGAGAGTATAAACTATTTATCCTTATACTGCTAGATGCATGAGACCTAGGACAGCGTTCTACCGTCGACACTGCAGCGTAGGCTGGGCGTTGTTACGTTCTCGTGCCCTTACTTTAGGGTGCGGGTCGTGATACCCCGTTCCTCTGTCGCCCGCGCATCCGCTCCTCCGCGGCCAGCGCCTGGTGCGCCGTCAGCTCCGTCGCCCCTTGTTTGCCATAAAATATAAAAAAACAGAACAATTATCGGAGGACTGGACTTTTAATTCATAATACAAACTCGCTTGTACAAAGAAAGCCTAGGGACAAAAACCTAGGTACAGCAGTCTAAGTACAATTATTTATTTTAGATTTTGGGGGGTGATGGTAGAGTCTCGGGAAAGCGACAGCAGCTCTGCCTTACTCCTTGGACGGTCGGGTGTAGCCTTGGCTCGGTAGAAGAACTGCTTGGCGTTGATAAAGAAATGCTCTCTTTTCAGGTCTGTATATTCTCTCTCCAACTCTCTGGCTCTCTATGTCTCTCTTTGTATATGTCGCTCTGTATATCTCTCTCTGTGTATGTATATGTCTGTATCCGTCTTCGCAAGGGAATGGTACCCTGCTATTTATAAGAGTGGGGGGCCTCATTAGGGTTTGCAATGATTGCCCATTCTTAAAAGTCGGCGGCTAAAGATCACTGGATCTGGGCCGTTCATCTTGAATATACAAAATTTGAGCAATAAATATGATTCCATCAAATTTTTTTTGGGTAATTAATGTTGATTGACATAAATCCTCCTGATTTATTATGCCAACCTTGGATTTCTCGACACGTGTCATTAATTTGCTTGTTTGCAAATGATCTGATTTGATCCCAATATTTCATTGGGATTTATTGAGGGATTTTCCTCAATTTGATGCCACGTGCCCTGCTATCATGCCAAGTGTCTTAACCGTAAGCCACTACAGAAATCTGAGCCGCAGGAAAGTTGCTCCTCATTGGGCCGCATAAGGCTGGCCACGTGTCAAGGCTGCTTGAGAGTGGCCCCCTGAACATTTGGACCGCATAGTAATGATATGAGCCGCATGAGTGTGGATGACCGCATGATGGGTGCCTTCTTCGTGAACCGCATGAAGATAGAATTCGTGAGCCGCATGAAGATAGTCTTCGTGAGCCGCATGGGGCTAGTCTTCGTGACCCGCATGAAGATAGTCTTAGTGAGCCGCATGGGGCTAGTCTTCATGAGCCGCATAGGGCTAGTCTTCGTGAGCAGCATGGGGGAGCCTCCGCTTGGGGATAGTCTTCATGAGCCGCATGGGGCTAGTCTTCGTGAGCCGCATGGGGGAGCCTCCGCTTGGGCCGCATAGGATGGTATCTACTTGAACCGTATACGACTGTCCATGTGTCAAGGCCGCATGATAGTTTCTGAATCTCGGGGGATCGTGTCAGAGATTTTCTTAGTTTCCCTAGGAGTCCGTCATTATGAGGGAGTCATAATGGTATCTTTGTGTCAGAACTGTCACCTTGTCAGAGCTGTCAGCCGTCAAGGTATTTAATTTAGTAAAGGACAAACGGAAGAGCTGTTTGCAGGCCACGTAGCTTCTCTCTGAGCCGCATAGAACTTGTTTGAGCCGCATAGACGCTCGAGCCGCATGAATACTTGAGCCGCATGAACTCTTTGAGCCGCATGGGGCTCCTTGGCCGCATGGATCTTTCTTTATTCTTTTCCATGCTTCTACAAGACCCCCTTCAAAGTTTTCAATTTGCAAAATTGAAATACTTTGAATAAGAAGCAATTCCATGTATAAATTCTCTTGGCCGTATATGATGTCCTGGCCGCATGGATGTCTCGGCTGCATGGATGTCTCGGCCGCATGGATGTCTCAGCTGTATTTAGTCAATCAGCCACAGGGACTTTCGGGCCGCATGAGCTCCTCGCTACGTCATCCTGCCACATACGAAGATCTTTTGCATTAAATGCTGTTGATCTGCTGTCAGTTTTAAGGCTACTTTTCGGGGGAGGATCCCAGGAGTTTGGCCTTCATTTTAGGCGGCTCGCCTCGATAACCGAAGGGTCAGTTTTTTGTGTTTACACGAGAATCGAAATGCCCTACTTTTGTTTATAAATAGGGACGAGTTCAATAGGAGAGATTTCTTTACTTTTTCTTTCGTCCCCAACTCTTGCAGTCTCCACTTTCCTTCCTTCTCCGACCGTCGAAAATAGCTCCCAAGTCTTCCAAGGTCGCCTCTGCTGCTGCAAAGGACAAAAAAAACGGCTTCCTCGTTGGCCGCCGTGCCCAAAGTGCATCCTGATGTCCACCCTGATTTTAAGGGTAAGAAATGGATTTGAATACTTTGAACCCCAAGGACCCATGGCTCTGTTGCATAACATATGCACAAGCCTTCATCCTTCATTTTTATTGAATCGCCCAAGCTCGACCATAATGGAGCCGTATATGTTGTAGGGGCCGCATAACCCTCTCATATTCGAGCCGCATAGAGCATGCCCTATGTTTTGAGCCGCATGAGAAAGATTTGAGCCGTAGGAGTGCTTCTGGATTTGAACCGCATGGAACCTCCTTTGAGCGGAACCGCATATGTTCCTGACAAACTGGCCCGCATAGAATTTTGCTGAGTTGCGCCGTATAAACTCTTCTGCGAGATAGAACCGCATAAGTTTTAATCCGAGCCACATAAGCTATCGAATCAGTGTCACATGGAACTCCCAACTGAATTGGGCCGCATGAGGCTGTGTTGACCCGAGCCGCATAGACTCTATTGGAGCCGCACCGCATGAAACCCAACTGAATTGGGCCGCATAAGGCTTCGTTGATCCGAGCCGCATAGGCTCATAGAAACTTCTTTTTGAGAAACTTTAAGTGGTTTCGTTTTAACCTATCTTTTAATCTTGTTTCTTTTGTCCTTTTCCAGTGAACCTCCCAACCAACCCGGCAGGAGAGCTTCTGGTGGGTTCAACTCAATTTGTCGTGGGTGTGCGGCTTGACGGCCTAATTCGACATGTAACGGATCAACTTCCCCCAATGAGACTTTGGAGAGGGTGGCTGCCATCAACAACCAGCCTTTCCACTTTCTTTGCACTATGATGAATTCGGGGAAACTGGACGGAGAATATCTGAAACCAGCTTTTCTCTTTGGAGATGCTTTATCCATAAAGAACTCCCGAATGCTGGACGTTTCTGAGAACTGGGACTTTACTGCGAACGGGGTGGAGATCCATATTCCCGAGATGGAACGGCATTTTCCCCTCTCGTGGTTTAATATGGTGCCGTTGAGCAGAAAAATGGCGGGCTCTCTAACTCCCACCCAACCGGGGATGTTCGTGGGCAACATCCACTATAATATGAGTATTAGGTCAGCATATGCAAGTAGGGAGTCAGTCAGTCGGAGTGTGATGGGACTGATTCCTGGTACTTTTATAAACGTGTCTGGTCCAAACTTCACTTTTACTCGAGCTGATACCTTCCTGAATCAGCTCGCTCGCAAGGGGTCTTATCCTGTGGGCAGGTTGTCGCTGTTGAGTTGGATAAACCCTATTCCTATATGGGCCAATCTTTCCTCATGGATCCTGAGGAACTACGAGGAATACCTTCGGGAGATTGACCTTTATTACGCCATCCGGGGCACCTGTTACGGATTGCCCATTAACAAGCCGTTGTTCATGGTCCTTTTGGAGATGTATAGCAGGCGTACGGGGACTTTCTTCGCGCCCAGAGGGGAGTTGGGACTTGCTTTCCAAGAAATGCATGTTGTTTCTAAGCTGCCGTGGAGAGGCGAGGCCTTTGAAGTATACACCCCGACGAACGAGGAATTCGATGATCTGGATCGACGATTTCCTGGTTTCGTCGCTATGTACCGGGAACTGCTGTGCCACCATAGCATCTGTCACCAGACTTCTATCAAGAAGAATAATAGTTCATAAGGGAACGCCCCCCATACTACGGCCTGGGTCGCGTATCTTTTCAAATTACGTCCTTCCGGCCGGGTTTCTTCTCGAGGTCCCCAAACCCAGGCGGAGGTAAAGAACCTGATGTTGAATGCCAAAAGGTCGAGGTCCACCCGCGATAGATTTGGGAGTCGTACTGACTCCTTCAGTTATTTCCACTACGGCACCCGGAGATGTCTGAGAAAGCAATCTTGGTCGGGTTCTTGATGGTATGGCTACGGAATTGTGTAGTCTCGGGAGGGGCAGGTTCTACTGAAAGGATCAGCCGCCACTTCATTCTCCCGGCTGTGAAGCTGGTCTTCAAAGTCAAACTGGCCCTTCTTTCGGCTATGGTGTGTAGCATACACCACGGCCTCCGTACCTTTTCGTCTAAAGTCATTGCTCGCGAGACGACACTGGACTTTGAGCGGATAGAGCTACCATACCACTATCTTATGGGGTGGTTATTGATGTATTACCGGTCGTTGATGAGGCCCTGAACAGAGAATGATGTTACTGCAGATGACGCCTTCCTTTTTCGATACCGTCATCAATCTTGGGAGTATGACACCATGCCGGCTTGTCGGAGGGCGTTGGCGAGAGTTGACGGGCCCGACTTCATTGTGTCTCCTCCTCAATTTATCCCTAGAGAAGTGATGGGGGTACACGTTGATGGCATGGAACCTCCCCAGCTCTTATCTGAGAAGTTGCTTCTATGGCTGCGCAACATTCGCCCCGCGCACCTAGTATATCGTTACCGAAATAACGTATACTTGGAGCCTTATTTGCCTAGCAGGTTTTCTCGTCAATTCGAGTATAGTCAGCTGTTCCTTGACTACCCCAGTTCTTGCCTGGGCTTCGAGGGCAGTGTCCTTGACGGCATCCGGGCGTAGCATTATTACAATGCTGTTCATACCCGGGCTAGCTTCTCAGTCCCTGATGCTAATACGCAAAGGGATATTCTGTACATGGCAGCCCTTTATCATGTTGCGGCGAGCAAATCTCCCAGGAACTTTGACATGAACACCAGCTTCATTGTCGGGACCGGCTTGGCAGAGAAGCCCGAGGGTTCCAGGAAGAGAAAGAGAGGGGCGAATAGGGTTCCTGTGCCGGACTCGGAGTCCACTACGACGGATGAAGAGGATGACGAGTAGGACACCGATGACTCGTCGCACTCTTCGGACGAGGAGGTGGGGACCAGCCTCCTACTGTGCCGAACGAAGAGGTGGAGGATCATCCACCTGCTGTGCCTGGTGCTTCGCGCAAACGAGGCAGGCGTCTGTCTACTGACGATGGCAGGACCTATTCAACGAAGCGGGCTGCAGTAAGACGTCGCAGGCTGTTTATTGATGATGTTGACGCTGTTTCTGAGGTGATTGGAATTTTAGCTGCTTTTTTCTTCTTTTTCTATGTTATGGTCTAATCATTTTTTCTTTTTCTCTTTGTAGGTGTCCGAGGAGTTTGGTTCTCGGGACTCAACTACAGGGGTCGATCCTGCCTTGTCCACTTTGATCAATGATATGTGCACCGCCATTACTTCTGCTGGAGTTCTACCGGAGGCGGCCGGGGAGTCTCACCTTGCTGAGACCTCAACCCATAGGGATGGGGGCTTTACTGTACCTGTCCCTGAGACAGCTAAATTTTAACAGGATGACGCTGACCTGGCTGGCTCCCCTTCAGGGGTAGCTGGGGCAGAGAAACCAGTTGAATTTGAGTTGGAAGCTGCGGGTGGGAAGACTATGCCAGCTTCGAACGAGCTGCAGCCTCCGTGCTCTTCCTCTGGTAAGATAAACCAGCTTCTTAACTTGTAAGGAGGCCTATTTGCTCTATCATCCTGTCCTTCATGGATTAATGATTGCTTTGGACGTGCAGGTCCCACCCCTTTATTGTCGGTGACGGACATTGTCGGGGCGGACTTTACCGGAGGGGATCTGATGGAAGCACGTGTGCCTCTTTCTTTTCCAACCTATACTGAGGGGCCTCCAGCTGGGTCAAGTTCGGGAGCCCTGGTGATAGCACAACTGGGGAAGGGACGATGCTTTCCGTGCCCTCCTCTGCGAATAAGGTTTCGGGAGTTAACCTTTCCGCTCTGCCAAGTATCCAGGCTCTTCGGGCGACGGAAGAGGAGCTAGCTGCCATTCATGCATCTTTTCGCACAGAATTCATTTCCCTGGTGGCAGGGACAGCAAGTTCTGAGGCTACTCCTTCGGTACTGCCTGCCACACTCCTTTTGACGCCGTCCTCTACAAAAGTTTTGGATGAAGTGTCCCAGGATGTGGTCGACAGTTTCTACCGCCACCTGAAGAGGGGGATTGAGGCAGCTGTGGAGAGGGGGACTCCCTTTGCTATGGCCCGTCAATGCGTCGGTGGCCAAATTAATATCCTTAGAACACTTTTCGGTGGGACGGGACTAGCGGCGCTTCTGGAGCCTAAGCTGTTAGAGGCCGATCGTCTTGTAGCCCAGTTTCGCGTACTACGATATACTGATCTATCAGTGGCAATAGATCAAGAGCATACTTTTCTCACAACCGCGGTAGAGAAGGTGAGGATTGCTCGGGAATTGCTCAAGCCAGCTATATTGAAGGATCGCCGGGATCTGACTCAGTTGTACGATCAATGGAGCCGTCACACTGAAGATTGTGCAACTCGAGAAGCGACTGCCTCCCGCGGGGTAACTGACACCCGGGAGCAGATTATCGAGCTCCAGAGAAAGCTGGCCTTCCTGGAGTCCGAGCTCGAATCTGCTCGTACTGAAAAAGAGGTTGCTATTCAGGAGGCTGACAAATTTAGTAGAGCTTCTGCCAACCTGGAACTTTCTTTGAAGAAGATGGAAAATGATTGGCAGGCATATGTGTACTTGAATGATGTGGAGCAGTTGTCCCAGGAGGCCGAGCGCCGAGCTAGGCAGCGGCTTGAGCGAGGGACTACCTTGGTGAGAAACCGCCTTTTGGAGTTGTGTAATGCCGAACTACAGTCAGCCTTTTTTGTTTCTGTTTTTCTCTTCTTCTTTTTTTGAGAGGGATGTGGCCCCAAAAACATGTACTGCTTTTTCGACTTTCAAATAAAGAGTACTTTCCATTCTACCCTTCATTCATATTGCTTGTTGTGCCTGTGGTATTGTGGTGATGTGTGCCCCGTATGGAGGACTTGTTTGTGAACCTGTTACCCCTGGTATACCTTGATTTTAGGTACGGATAACAAGTTTGATTGGGGATACCAAGGACAGTTCCACAGTAAGGTGGTCGTGGGTGTTCGGGGTATAGGGAGATAGAATGCCATGGAGCAGCTGGGCTCCCGGGGCATGATGAGGAATGATAGGCCTGTACTAAAAGATTTAGCAAAGGACATTTGTGGGCCTATTATCCTTGGCATACCCCGACTTAGGATACGGATAATAGGATGAAGGGAAACCAACATACTTACTCAGAGGTAATGAGGACATGGCAAGTATGAGGGTTTTACCGTGGAGTCTTCCTACTCAGAGGTAATGAGGACATGGCAGGAGTGGACTCAACGGAGGATATTTGTGGTCAACGGAGGACATTTGTGGGCCTATTACCCTTGGCGTACCCTGGTTTAGGGTACGGATAATAAGACGAGAGAGGACCAACACACTTACTCAGAGGTAATGAGGACATGGCAAGTATGAGGGTTTTACCGTGGAGTCTTCCTACTCAGAGGTAATGAGGACATGGCAGGAGTCGACTCAACGAAGGATATTTATGGTCAACAGAGGATATTTGTGGGCCTATTACCCTTGGCGTACCCTGGTTCAGGGTACGGATATTAAGACGAGAGGGGACCAACATACTTACTCAAAGGTAATGAGGACATAGTAAGTACGGAGGTTTTACCGTGGAGTCTTCCTGCTCAGAGGTAATGAGGACATGGTAGGAGCGGACTCAGTGGAGATTATTTGTGGACCTATTATCCTTGGCGTACTCCGGTTGTGGGTACAGATAATAAGTCGAAAGGGAATCATCATGCTTACTCAGAGGTAATGAGGACATGCCAAGCATGAAGGTTTCTTCGATGGAGCCTTCCCACTCAGAGGTAATGAGGACATGGCAGGAGTGGGCTCAATGAAGGAGGGTACATAGAACGACTTAGAGGTAATGAGGACATGAAAGTTCTATGTAAAGGGGTGATTTGTTTTTGGCAGAAGTGAAACGACTCAGAGATAATGAGGACATGGCCGTTTTGGAAATTTGTGGATCGGTTACCCTTTTTGTGCACTGGGAGTACGGGTAGTGGATCATGAGGGAGGATCTCTTCCAGGAAGAAAGTTCAGAGGTATGGTCATACATGACTTACTATCTGAAAGAGTGACCAGAATGTGAGTTCAGAGGCACCTGCGGGTACATGACTCGATAATCTGGAATTTGGAAATGTGAGTTCAGCGGCACCAGCGGGTACATGACTCGATAATCTAGAATATGGAAATGTAGATGTGAGTTCAGCGGCACCAGCGGGTACATGACTCGATAATCTAGAATATTGTGAAAGTGAGTTCAGCGGCACCAGCGGGTACATAACTCGATAATCTGGAATGTTGTGGATGTGAGTTCAGCGGCACCATCGGGTACATGACTCGATAATCTAGAATATTATGGATGTGAGTTCAGCGGCACCAGCGGGTACATGACTCGATAATCTAGAATATTGTAAAAGTGAGTTCAGCGGCACCAGCGGGTACATAACTCGATAATCTGGGATGTTGTAGATGTGAGTTCAGCGGCACCAGCGGGTACATGACTCAGTGATCTGGAATGTGTCGTTTAGACATAATATTTCTTTAGGAACTTGCCATTGACAGGCAACATGAGCAAGTCTCCATTTTATTTTGCGAGGCGGTAAGCACCGTTGGAGAATACAGCCTCAATGATGAATGGACCTTCCCATTTTGGCTGAAACTTGCCGGCGGTCTTGTGAGTCATGACCATCGGCCTTCGGACTGCCAGAACGAGATCGCCCACTTGGAATGTTCTGATTTTAATCTTCTTGTTGAAGGCTCCAGAGATGCGTGCTTGATATAGCTCGATCCTTTGCTGAGCCCGGAGGAACTTTTCATCTAAGGCCTCTAACTCTTGTAGTCGGCGATGGTAGTTATCATCCGTCGTCAATCGATAAGTGAGCACGACACGGAGCGAGGGTATTTGAGTCTCCAATAGGAGAACTGCCTCACTCTCGTACACCAGAGAGAATGGTGTATTCCCTATGGCCGTTCGGACTGTGGTACGGTACGTCCATAGGCATTCACCAAGCTTCTCGTTCCAGTCACGTTTGTTGGACGACACGAACTTCTTGAGCAACTTGATGATGGTTTTGTTGAATGCTTCTGCCAACCCATTCGCTGCTGGATTATATGGCGTCGAAGCAATATTCTGGATACGGTGCTTGTCGTAGAACCGATAGAAGGTGTGGCTTGCAAACTGCGGACCATTATCGTGGATGATCCTTCGGAGCAGTACAAAATGATAGATGACGTGATGCTTAAGGAAGCTGATCATGTTTGAAGTCTTTACTTCTACAAGTGGGACAGCTTCTGCCTATTTGGAGAAGTAATCTATGATTGCGAGTATGAAGCGATGTCCCTGGGAGGAAGATGGAGTAATAGAACCGATGATATCCATTTCCCTTGCTTTAAACGGCCAGGACGCCACTGTCGGATATAGAAATTCAGATGGTTGGTGGATGAAGTCTGCATGGACTTGGCAAGCTTTGCACTTTCTAGCATAGTCTATCGCATCTGCTACCATCGTGGGCCAGTAGTAGCCCATTCGGCGAAGACGGTCTTACAATTTAGGGCCAGGCTGATGGACCCCGCAGACACCGTTGTGAGCTTCGCGTACGGCTTCTTTGGCTTCTGCATTTGACAGACATCGAAGCAATAATCCATTATAGGATCGGCGATACAGCATTTTCGTCTCTGTATCGTAGAAGAATCTGAGAGAACGCCTACTGATGGAAGTAGCTTCCTTTGGGTTCTCAGGCAGGATGTCATAGACTACGAAGTTAATGAATGGTTGTCTCCAGTCTGGGGCTTCGTTGATCGTCTGAGCGGAATAACTCGCCACGAATTGAACGTTGTTCTTGGGACAGACCAGTTCATGGCCTATCACATCCACCGATTGATGAGCATGGCTCAGAACCGCTAGGGAAGCAGCAAGGCCAGCTAAGGCATCGGCTTTGATATTTTGGAGTCTAGGAACATGTTCGATAAAGAAACCCTCGAATGACGAAATGATGTTGATCGCTATTTGGTGGTAGGGGATCATGTCTTCATGGCGGACTTCATACGAACCCCGGATCTGATTGACGATTAACTGTGAATCGTCGTACACTTCAAGATATTCTACCCCCAACTCTCTTGCAAGTTGGAGGCCAATGACCAAAGTGTTGTACTCGGCCACATTATTAGAGAAGGGTTCTGTAAGAGAGTAAGCGCGATTGATCACCAATCCAGAAGGAGAAACCAGCACCACCCCGACTCTGACGACGATGTTGCCCTTGGATCCAGTTCTCGAAGCACCGTCGAAGAACATTCGCCATATATCATCGTGAGAGGTTGCATGCAAGTCGGCGACCTCATCTGGGATTTCTTCATATATTCTGGACGACTTCGAGCCCGGGTGGGCTGCCAAAGAGTATGCCAGGGCTTGACCTCTAACAGCCTTTTGTGGGACGAAGATCATATGATAAGGGGACAGCAATATTGCCCATGTAGCGAGGCGAGAGCTGAGTGCCCCTGGTTTAGTCATGAGGACCCTGAGAGGGTTGACTCGTGAAATCACATGTATTGTTTGTCCAGTGACATAGTGTTGCGTCTTCTGAATAGCGAATACCAGGACGAGGCATTCCTTCTCCACAGCGGTGTATCGGTGCTCTGGCCCAATCATCATTCGACTGAGGTAATATATGGCTTGCTCATGGCCTGTATTGTTGTTTTGTGCTAGCAGGGCGCCAAGGGAATGCTCCATTGCGCGTACGTAGAGCAGGAATGGTTTTCGAGCAACCGGGGCCACCAAGACTGGAGGGTTCGACAAATATTCTTTGATGTTGTCGAAGGCACGCTGACATTCTTCGTCCCATACGAATGAGACGCCTTTCTTTATGAGATGGGTGAATGGCCGACATCGCCCGGAGAGGTTAGAAATAAACCTCCTGATGTAAGCTAACCTCCCTTGAAGGCCTCGAAGTTCGCGAAGATTTCTCGGGGGACCCATCTCCATAATTGCCTTTGTCTTCTCAGGGTCTACATGGATACCGTAGGCGGTGATGATGAAACCCAAGAACTTCCCGCTGGATACGCCCAGGAAGGACTTCGTAGGGTTTATTTTTAAATTGTGTGCTCGCATCAGGTCGAATACCATCCTCAGATCCTGCAGATGGTCTCCCTTACAGCGACTCTTGACGACGATGTCATCTGTAGTGCCCCGCTCCACGAAGGCACTAGATAAACAGAAAGATCGGATTGCTGGCTCTGCAACAGAAGACGATTAATCTGGGTGAGTGGACAAAGACTCATTTTATGATTCGCTTACGCCCTAAGAATCAGAGTTTTCGATTGAATGCTTTGTTAATAACAAGACTGTAATCTTGAGTATGCTTAAAAGAGAACCTGCCCCTTGTCTGCTAAGAAAAGAGATCTGTATCCTGCCTGAAAAGAAGATGGAATTGTTTATGACTTGCTCGATTTATGCATGATTCATTTGATATCGCATGCGCATTGGGGAATCCACTTAGTGACGAGCTGAACCCTAGAGAGTCACAGCGGCTAGCGACAAGCTGAACCCATGAGAGTCACAGTGGTTAGCGATGAGCTGAACCCAAGAGCGTCACAGCGGCTAGCGACGAGCTGAACCCATGCGAGTCACAGCGGTTAGCGACGAGCTGAACCCGTGGGAGGCACAGCGGCTAAGATGGAAATGATTGTGGCTTTTCAAAGATGTGTTTTCAAAGGAATGTAAACTGACTAATGCATTCATGAAATGAATCTAGGTAAAGAGTAGCAAGATCACATCACAAGAAAATATTTTCTCACTAAATGAACAGTGATCGTTTCAGAAAAATGTAGCTCCTTTGTTCACAATTCACCAGTATGCTGATATACTGATCCATCATCAGTCTGCATGCAGGTGCACTATGCATCGAGAAGGATAGCCCGAAGCGATAGCCTGTGCCTCATCCTCAGGAGCCAGAAATCAGAAGAGATGCCAAGAGATGACATCTGTGCAAGAGTTTGGTTTTGTATATAAAAGGATGTAATGTATGGGAACGAGATCATTGTAATCTGTATTATTTCTGAGACAATATAACATTGTATCAGAGAGAATCGAGAGCTTGTAATCTGTTCAAATGAAATCAATAAAGAGAAATGTTCTTGTTACCATTGTGTTCAACACTTGTATTCTGAAATATGTCCGCTGCTGCTTCAATTATCTGCGATACGTTCCGCTGCGTATTGTCAAACTTGTCTATCTTGTCTTGTTTCAGGTCTTGGCCTTGTGCAAGCGCAACTTAGGCTTGCACGGCATCACGCCTTAGCGAGGACGAACGGTCCCAAAGAGCCCGAAGCGAGGACGAAAAGGACTCTGCGGGATCGGGGCATGACAGAATGGTATCAGAGCAACACGATCCTCTGGCCAATTTTGATTCAATTGAATTTGTACATGTCTTCTGATTGAAATTCCGTTGCCTACTCGATATCAATAATGAGATGAACGTTCCATACAAAAAGTTCGTAAATATTTTATGATGGCGAAGGATGAGGACTATCGCTGCTAAGGATATCGTAAGTTTCTCCTTAAGTTTCGAGGACGAAACTTCTTTTCGGTGGGTAATTATGTAGTGCCCCGCTCCGCAAAGGCACTAGATAAACAGAAAGATTGGATTGCTGGCTCTGCAACAGAAGACGATTAATCTGGGTGAGTGGACAAAGACTCATTTTATGATTCGCTTGCGCCCTAAGAATCAGAGTTTTCGATTGAATGCTTTTGTTAATAATAAGACTGTAATCTTGAGTATGCTTAAAAGAGAACCTGCCCCTTGTCTGCTAAGAAAAGAGATCTGTATCCTGCCTGAAAAGAAGATGGAATTGTTTATGACTTGCTCGATTTATGCATGATTCATTTGATATCGCATGCGCATTAGGGAATCCACTTAGTGACGAGCTGAACCCTAGAGAGTCACAGCGGCTAGCGACAAGCTGAACCCATGAGAGTCACAGCGGTTAGCGACGAGCTGAACCCAAGAGCGTCACAGCGGCTAGCGACGAGCTGAACCCATGCGAGTCACAGCGGTTAGCGACGAGCTGAACCCGTGGGAGGCACAGCGGCTAAGATGGAAATGATTGTGGCTTTTCAAAGACGTGTTTTCAAAGGAATGTAAACTGACTAATGCATTCATGAAATGAATCTAGGTAAAGAGTAGCAAGATCACATCACAAGAAAATGTTTTCTCACTAAATGAACAATGATCGTTTCAGAAAAATGTAGCTCCTTTGTTCACAATTCACCAGTATGCTGATATACTGACCCATCATCAGTCTGCATGCAGGTGCACTATGCATCGAGAAGGATAGCCCGAAGCGATAGCCCGTGCCTCATCCTCAGGAGCCAGAAATCAGAAGAGATGCCAAGAGATGACATCTGTGCAAGAGTTTGGTTTTGTATATAAAAGGATGTAATGTATGGGAACGAGATCATTGTAATCTGTATTATTTCTGAGACAATATAACATTGTATCAGAGAGAAACGAGAGCTTGTAATCTGTTCAAATGAAATCAATAAAGAGAAATGTTCTTGTTACCATTGTGTTCAATACTTGTATTCTGAAATATGTCCGCTGCTGCTTCAATTATCTGCGATACGTTCCGCTGTGTATTGTCAAACTTGTCTATCTTGTCTTGTTTCAGGTCTTGGCCTTGTGCAAGCGCAACTTAGGCTTGCACGGCATCACGCCTTAGCGAGGACGAACGGTCCCAAAGAGCCCGAAGCGAGGACGAAAAGGACTCTGCGGGATCGGGGCGTGACATCATCAACATAGCACTCCATCGTCTTGCGTAAGTGGTCTCTGAAGATGATACTCATGGCTCTTTGATATGTGGTGCCGGCATTCTTCAAACCGAAAGGCATGACTGTGTAACAGTATGTGCCAATCGGTGTTCGAAATGATGTATGCTTTTCGTCGTCAGGAGACATCTTGATTTGGTTGTACCCCGAGAAGCCATCCATGAATGACATACGTTCGAAGCCGCATGTGTTGTCGATCATGATATCTGTGATAGGGAGGGAGAATTCGTCTTTGGGGCATACCTCGTTCAGATTGCGGAAGTCGATGCAGATTCGAATCTTCCCATTCTTCTTGTGGACGGGTACTATGTTGGCGACCCAATCAGGATGTTGTTCCTCACGAATGAAGCCGATGGCTATCAGTTTGTTGACTTCGGCTTCTATCGCATCCATGATGCCTGGGCGGAAGCGTCGCTGTTGTTGCTTGACTGGCTTTGCATCTGGCCGAATGTTGAGCTTGCGAAAGACAATCTCGGGGTTTAGTCTTGGCATGTCTTCATAGCTCCAGGCGAACACATTAATATGTTCTTTGACAAGTTCCAGTAGTGATTCTCGCTCTTCGTCTATTAGGCTTTTACTGACGAAGATTGGATTTGGAGAAGATTCACTACCGAGATCCACTTGCATAACTTCATCTTCGGTAGGGGGTTCTCTCTGTTCGAACCGCTTTTCCCATTGTGCATCCAACTGTTGGGCCCACGGCTCTAACTCGAGGATTTCCGGAATGTCTTCATCTTCTTCATAAGCGTCGGCGAATGCCATGTTGACTGACAGGACTTGTCTGAATACATCTCCGATGCTGGTATCCGAGTCAGAAGTTGGTAACCCGGTTGAATATGAATGCCAGTCACATTCTTCATCTGAACTCTCAGGGGTCGTCGTAGGTGTAACATACCCTAATCCACATCGAGTTTTGCTATAGTAGTCCCGTAGTTTGCCAGCCGGGACCGGTGGCTTCAAAGTTAATCGTCGTCCAGTGCCGTAGTTCAAGCCTGGCATCGTCTCCAGATCATACCCCTATTTTTGCATGAGATATTTGGATTAGGGGCTGTAAAAATATAGAGGCAGTCTCCCGGCATCTGATTCAAGGTCGACTTCTTCTATGGTGAAGGGCTGCGGATCGTCCTTCCGGCCGAAGATGATTGGATGGTCCCCTCCCTCGATTATGCGGTAAGTGCCTTCCACTAGAGTAAGCTGGTTTACGGTATACACATTTATCACCTGTGTATGTAGGTGAGTGCCTATACCGTGTTCCATAGCATATATTGTACAAAGCTTGTTAAGCTCGAGGTAGTTCAAAGATAGCCCTTTATTGATGAAGTAAGGTATCTTTTCTAGTGGGATTACATCATCTGCGGAGGGAACATCAGTGTGGGCAGCCACATACTTGGCTAGCTCCGGTTCCTCTTCAGCTACCCCCTGTATAAACGAAGACTGAGAGGACGATCTGGGCAGCTTGATCGTCAGAGGTTCAGCTGGTGGAGCAGAGCGTGGAGTTGTTGGCAGACTAGCGACCCCCAGTTTGGTACTCGATGCTGGGCGGGGAGTGGTTGGTTCGCTAGAAGCCCCAGACCTTGCATCGGGGTGACGACTCTTCTTGCGAAGGCGTATCGTCATTGGCTTGTCGGAGGGATTGAGCTTCGCCATTTACGGTTGGCCAACTTTCGGCAGCCTGATTGTTAATGGCTCCGTTGTGGGTCTTGGTACTTGGCCGGACCTTGGCAGCCGGATTATCATTTGCTCTTCTTGTGCCGAGAGGCTGATTGCGTCCTTACGCAGAGTGGCTGTAAGGGGTGCGGACTTGCCAGGTTTACGAGCTTGAAGGTGGCTCGTCAGAGGTTCTTTTGATCCTGTGGCTGTCTCGGTACGAGCTTGCACATCTCCTTCACCAATGTGCCTCTTCGACTTTTCGTATAGGCAGGAGTCTGAGTAGTAGGATTCGACCCCTTTGAAGGGATCGATATCGGCAAATTCTGTCCTCACGAAGCCGTGTTTGTCGACATACTTGAAGCATTGGTGCAGCATGGAAGGCACGATCATATAATCGTGTATCCAGGGGCGCCCCAAGAGGATGTTGTAAGAAGTGTCTGCATCTATGACGTAACAGGTGACTTCCGACTGAAGATTGCCAATTTGGCACTTCAGACGAATCTTCCCAATGGGGTAGCTCCTGCCCGAATTGAAACCGCTGATGGCGGTGCTTGTAGGCGTCAGACGATGTATAGGGATGCGGAGATGATGTAACAGACCCTTCGGGATAATGCTTATGGAAGAGCCAGGATCAATGTGCATCCGATCCACCTTTACATCGCCGATGTATCCAGTGTAGTATAACGGGCGATCGTGCAGGTTGGTTTTGATGAGCATGTCCTGCAGAGTGAAGACAATGTTGGGTATTGCTCCCGTGCAAGCGCTGTCTTGGAGATCTGCAGGCGGGTTCTCTCTCGTAAGGTTGACCTGAGCCAGGTATACGTCGGCATTTTGGAGTGCATCGCTCAAAGCCGTGCGAACATCCTTTGAGAGTCTCCGAAGCTCGTATAATGACAACTTGGCCGATTTGTTGGCCAATTGTGCCAGGATGTCGAAGTTGAAGGGCTTCTCCAGCCCCTGCGGTGCCTCTTTTCGGAGGGATTTATCAAAGCGAGTCTCCTTCGGCCTAGGCTTGTCGGTCGTCGGAGGCTGAGCAGGTCCTAGAGCGTCAGTTGTAGCGGGCTAATGATCTTCAGCTGAGTTATCAGACATGGGTTGGGATTGTGCCCCAGACCGCGTGACGACGGCTGTAGCTTCTTCGATATCTACCGAGATTGTGCGGCAGGACCTGACTTTTCTACTCTTCTTCTTGGAAATGGAAGATGGTGTGGGCTGAGTCACTTCTGATACCAAATCTGGATGGACCCACATGACCTCCCCTCGTGATGTGGTGAGGGGCACTAGACCAGCAACCTGATCTCGGGGAGGTGGAAGGTTAGCAATCACCATTGTCGCCAGAGGGATGGGGACCACACCGTCTTGAGTTTCCGTCGGAAGGAAGCTGCCGAATTGTACCGACACCATATTGGCTGCCACAGTTACCTCTTCGAAATCGATGGCCAGAGCGTTCGAATCGATGAGATTTTGGATGTACCATTTTAGCTGGTAGCAGTCGTGTGTAGCATGGTGGACGTAGCGGTGGTAATGGCAGTACTTTGGGTTCTCCATCTCTGCCGGCCGAGGTTCCCGTCTTGGTGGAGGAAGCTAAATTCTGTCTCCTTGTATGAGCATGTCCAAGATGGGCTTGACGTGACCGTCTTTGAAGGAGTAGGTGATTTGCGGCCATTGTTTGTCTGTCGATTTTGGCTCAGGTTTCTGTGATGTGTAGGCCACCATAGCCTGCTTGTCTTTGTTGTCCAGATTGTTGGTGGAGCTACCCCCATTGTTGGTATTGGCGTTGGGACGCCTGCCCTTGTCCTCTCCCTCTGAGATATGCAATCCCAGTTGGCGAGCCTTCTTCAACCGTTCTTCGGCACTAGTGGCACTGATGATGAATGTCTTCCAGTCCTTAAATTAAATTTTGTCCATCGAGAGACTGATTGTCGGGAGCAATCTCTTTTGGAAAATTTCAATCAAGGAGGAATTCGGATTTCCAGACGGCAACTTCATTGCGGTTTGGCGAAACCGTACGATGTAGTTCCTTGTCAGCTCTTTCTCCCCTTGGACGACGTACATGAGGGTGGACATTGTGATGTCCTGCCCTACTTCATAGAATCTCTCCAAGAACATGCGTTTGAAGCTGGCAAAGGAGTGGATGCAGTTGTCTGGCAGGTTGCAATACCAGTCGAAGGCGACTCCTTCCAATGCCCCGATGAATAATCGTGTGAGGATGGCATCATCATGGGGCAGATGGTCGGTGGTGACCTCGAAGTAAGTGATGTACCGACTTGCAGAGGTCTTGCCATCATAAGGATTGATATTGAACGGCTTATATCTTGACGGGAAGGGGACATCCCTCCATGCAGCAGGGTACGGTTGCCGTATTCTGAGGTCTTGAGAATTTTTTCGAGCGTGAAACATGGCTCGGAGCTCCTGGACCTCTCTTCTCGCTTCTCGGGCCTCATCCACAGCGGTGGGGGCCGTTACTTCAGGAGGATTGTTGCCCAAATTCAGTGCCACTAAATTCGAATCCTCCTTGACCGCGGGACCCACGCTTGTTTGGACAGGCGTCCCTCCTTGCAGAGTTGGAAGGGCCGCTTTGATCTCGTCCACAGACTTGACCAAGACATGCAGTATGGCCTCCAGAGTGTCGATGCGTTGGCGATCACTGGAACCACCTTGACTGCTGTCCGTCATGAATATCGTCTTTACATGAGGAGAGATGGACGGAATGGTGGAGGAAGCGCCCTCCGAATCATACCCCTGTAGTGAGAAGTCATCGGGATATGTGGGAATGTCTTCCTCTGGTTCGGACTCAGAAGGAATAGTACCTCCAGTTTTCGAGTTTGCCTCGTCTTGGGAGTTGTGGACGTCCTCGAGGATGTCGGAGTTTGCTGCATCTGATGGAAAAGTTGTTTCCCCCGGCTCGTCTTCTTGGAACATCGGATTATCGTGGAGGTTCGGAGGAGTACTACCCCCAGTCCCAGCAACCTCCAGTGGTGTGGATGACGAATCTTCCACTGTAGCAGATTTCGTCTTAGAACGGGTACCTTGGAAAACTCCGGTGGTGGGCACACGCTTAGACGACAGTCTTTTAGTCATAGTGGTTAAAATCTTCGGGCTGGGAACATTTGTCTTCTTTCCTCTCCCATCGGCGGGGACTTTCTGAGTAGAGTTGTAGGAGACGACGGGAAGTGCCTCATCCTCTGAACATGGTTGTTGCAGTCTTTGGAAGACGGACTGCCGGTCTTCTCTTATCGTCGTATTATTGCAACAGCAGTTGACGATGACTTGGGTGCAGTGACGTCCGTGGGAGGACTCTTTGCACCCCGATGCACCTTTTCTTTCCTTATATTTGTGGATGTCACGCCCCAGAACCAGAATACTGGAGAGCAGGGGTGAACATAGCCAGCTACGTATTTTGAAATAGAAACCACCTCGCTATACTGTCACGGCTGTCTAGATATGAGGGTTTACTACAAGCCAACGGTCTCTTAAGGTCAAGCCTATTGTCTCAATCTCAAGCAAGTAATATAATTACAAGATGTTAGACCACCAAATATACAATAAAAGGCATCCCAAATATTACATATTCAGCTGATCATGAAGCTAGTCGTACAAAATGCGAGGACTAGCAAGAGTTAAGTCATACATGATCAATCCTAAGATTTGTTAATCATGTTTACAGCCCGTAGACAGACAGTAAGTAAATGTGCATCGAGCTAACAGGTGCTCGTCGGCTAAACGCCTTAAAGAATAATTTTACATTAGAGTGAGTGAAACAAAATAGAAAACCCACTCGTAGCCCGGGTTCCTTCTAGTCGCCACCATCGGACTGGAGGTTCGGTAGATCCTCGGGTGCTGCTCCGAAATCTGGCCACACAAAACCAGCTGGGTCAAACCCCAGAAAGAGCAAGTGCCACAAAGGAGGCCACGAAATAAGAACAAAACCAGCATATCAAAACATAAGAAAATGGAAAGAAAGTACAGGTAATAAAAGTATAAAAGTACAGCAGGACAATAAGCGACTAGGGACATAAAACCATTTCGGGAGCCAGATTACAACCCGTAAACCAAACAAGGATCGGGGTTGTAATCCTTCGCCTGAATAGCACTTGTCCCTATCCATTTATTGTTTGAGATAAGTAAAACAATCATGTACAGGAGTTACAGGTATAGGGATTTAGACGAGACTTAGACCAGGCTAGACACCATACATTCACAAGCGGCCAAGCAATTACTACGGCTTACTACTTTAACTAACTAGGGTTATCACAAGCCTAATTACTAACATGCTGCAATGAGAATTTCCCAGTCCCAAGCCCTGCAGACTATCCAGTTATCCTTCCGCGGGTTGAGAGTATGGTTGGGTACATCGCCCAGGAGATGATATACCCTTAGGTGACTTAGAGGGTGCAACACATGACAGTGTGCTGGAAATGTGCTCTACTCGTCGGCAAGCTACAAGTCCAATTAAGGCGCCCAGATAACGAGATTGCCTGTGACTGAAAATTCTCCATGTTCTAGTTTGATCTAATCATTAGCCTAATCCGTGTTAGCGCGAATCCCTGACCGTGGGAACCAGGGAGTCACGTCCTAGACATAATGCAAGACAGGACAAGTGGATTGCACAAGCAAGAAAGCAGGAACACCCACGATGTCAGAGTTAGTCACAAGAGTCAAGCTAGCCATCGCAACAGCATCAAGTCAGGTTAAGTTATAAGTTACAAGGCTAGAGTGCGCCACCACGGGCCACTTATCAAATTATCAAGTTACAGGGGATTAATCATAGGTTGCAGAATTCAAGTTAAAGCCACAGAAAATCGTGTCGAAACGTGTCGGGTCAAGTCAAGTTGTGCTGTGGGCATTAGGACCTCAGAAAACAAAATTAGCAAGAGAGAAATCGAGAACCATGGGAAACACCAAGGGTCAGGAAGGGAAGCCATGGCACAGGGTGGCATGCGCACAGGGGGCACGGGTAAGCGGTGCCAAGAGACGCGCTTGGGAATGGTCGCAGCTCACCAAGGGGCGCAGGTTGCCAAGCGCGCAGGGGGCACGGGGCCGAGTGCACAGGGGCGCATGGCCGAGTGTGCAGGGGCACATGGCCGAGTGCGCAGGGGCGCATGGCCGAGTGCGCAAGGGGCAAGCGCGCAGGGCGCGCGCGCAAGTGGGTGCGCAAGGGGGGGGCACAGCAGGGTCTGCGCGCAGGGGGCACGCGCAAGCGGGGCGCAGCTGGCGGGTGCGCAAGGGGGGGCACAGCAGCCGGGTGCGCAAGGAGGGCACAGGCGCGCAGCTGCTAGGCGAGATCAGCGTGCGAGCAAGAGCGCAGCGCAGACGGGTTCAATGCGCGCGCGCAAGGTGCATCGCAGCAGGGTCAGCGCGCGCACAAAGGCGCGACGCAGTAGGTCAGCGCGCGCGCAAAGGCACGGCGCAGCAGGTCTTCTTCTCCATTGCCGAGAAGGAGCTCCAATGGCTCCCAAAACTTCAATACACCACAACATGGCCATCACAACTCCAAATCTGGATTTTTAAAGTTCTATCTTGGGTGAAATTTGATTCTCTCCAACATAGGAACATCAAAACCCACAAAAACCCAACTAAAATAGATCAAAACCATGCAAATTCGAAAATAAAAAAAACTTAGATCTAAAACAATTGAGACCCCAAATCACAAAATATCAAGTTCTAATATTGTTCTCCATGGCCTAATCTAGCTAATGGACAAATAAAAAGTGGTGCTTATTTGGTGGTAAGGTGCACTTGCCTATGGATGGTGTGTTATGTGGAGGAAGGAAGAAGAAAAAGATGGAGAAATTAATGGAGAGTAAAGAAGAGAGAGAAAGTTAGGTGGGATTTAATAGGGGTGGTTGTGGTGAAATGAGGGTGGAGAATAGTTTAAGGTGTTCCAAGCATATTAAACCAAACCAAACCAATCCTACTCCACAAAATAAAACCAAGCCATGTCAAAACCCATTTTACAAGAAAACCCAAAATTCCACATGTCAAAATAAATAAAATATATGCCAAAATCCAATTACGAGCATTTAATATGAAATATGGGGAACGGGGGTGACAGTGGAGGATGGCCTCACGCAAGTCAAATGGATCTGGATCGACCATGTTTGCTTCCTGGATTTCGGGAGAGTTTTGGGAACCTCTCTGTCCGTTTATCCCCGGGGGCTGGACTCGAGTGGTTCTGTACAACTTCCCATCTGAGGCCCGCATAACAGTATGCGGAACGCTCGAATGGTCAGAGGTCGGTTCAGCGGATCGAGCTTGCCAAGCTCGTGCTGCCCTAGACTTCTTTGCTCTAGTACGTAAGGGCACATAGTATGAAGAGTCTAAGTGATGCTGGAGAGAGTCAAACATATCTTCTTGGGAGCACAAGAGATCAGGACCATAGGAGTGACGGTCTAAGACAGAGCCACGTGGAATAGGCGTCATACGGCTGTCATCAATAATCTTCATACGGCTGGCAGGCGTAGCCGCATAGGCTTTCTTCATGCGGCTGGGAGTCTCGGTCGCATGAGTTTTCTTCATGCGGCTGGATGATCTGGCCGCATAGACCTTTTTCATGTGGCTGGCAGACTCAGCCGCATGAGCATCCCGTATACGGTTGGCAGACTTGGCCATATGAGCGTTCGGCTTCTTCTTGGGGCACGTAGAGTCGCTCTTTGTCCCTGTAAGTCCAGCATCGTAGTACTTTCCTCTGCCGGACTTAGGGACAGCAGAGTTCTCTATGGCTTGAAGTGGAGCCGTATGAGAGTCGCATTTGCCGCCTTGGGTAGCAGAGAGTACTCCTTCCAGAGCTTGGAGAGGAGCAAATGATTTTGGCCTCCACTCGCTGCGAGCTTTCTTTGTACGGGTTCGCTTCTGGACCGGGCCAGCGCTTCCCTCAGAGAGTATTTCTTCAAACGCATGTTGGTCGAAGCGGACGACCATCTTCTGTTGCGTGGAGCCAAGTTTGGCTGCATCCGATTGCGTCACCAACTCCTCAGCCGTGGAGAAGTTTGTCCCCAGCAGAGTCGCCATCGTGTTTGCCATAAAATATAAAAGAACAGAACAATTATCGAAGGACTGGACTTTTACTTCACAATACAAACTCGCTTGTACAAAGAAAGCCTAAGAACGAAAACCTAGGTACAGCATTCTAAGTACAATTGTTTATTTTAGATTCTGGGGGATGACGGTAGAGGCTCGGGAAAGCGATAGCAGCTCTGCCTTACTACTTGGATGATCGGGTGCAGCCTTGGGTCGGTAGAAGAACTGCTTGGCGTTGATGAAGAAATGCTCTCTTTTTAGGCTCTGTATATTCTCTCTCCAACTCTCTGGCTCTCTATGTCTCTCTCTGTATATGTCGCTCTGTGTATCTCTCTCTGTGTATGTATATGTCTGTGTCCGTCTTCGCAAGGGAATGGCACCCTGCTATTTATAAGAGTGGGAGGCCTCATTAGGGTTTGCGATGATTTTCCATTCTTAAAAGTTGGCGGCTAAGGATCACTGGATCTGGGCCGTTCATCTTGAATATACGAGATTTGAGCAATAAATGTGATTACATCAAATCTTTTGTGGGTAATTAATAATGATTGACATAAATCCTCCTGATTTTTCATGCCAACCTCGGATTTCTCGACACGTGTTATTAATTTGCTTGTTTACAAATGATCTGATTTGATCCCAAAATTTCATTAGGATTTGTTGAGGGATTTCGCTCAATTTGATGCCACGTGCCCTGCTATCATGCCACGTGTCGTAACCGCAAGCCACTACAGAAATCTGAGCCGCAGAAAAGTTGCTTCTCATTGGGCCGCATAAGGCTGGCCACGTGTCAAGGCTGCTTGAGAGTGGCCCCCTGAACATTTGGACCACATGGTAATGTTCTGAGCCACATGAGTGTGGATGACCGCATGATGGGTGCCTTTTTCGTGAACCGCATGAAGATAGTCTTCGTGAGCCGCATGACGATAGTCTTCGTGAGCCGCATGGGGCTAGTCTTCGTGAGCCGCATGAAGATAGTCTTAGTGAGCCACATGGGGCTAGTCTTCATGAGCCGCAGGGGACTAGTCTTCGTGAGCCGCATGGGGGAGCCTACGCTTGGGCCGTATGGGGGAGCCTCCGCTTGGGCCGTATAGGATGGTCTCTACTTGAGCCGCATACGACTGTCCATGTGTCAAGGCCGCATGACAGTTTCTGAATCTCGGAGGATCATGTCAGAGATTTTCTTCGTTTTCCTAGGAGTCCATCATTATAAGGGAGTCATAATGGTATCTTTGTATCAGAACTGTCACCTTGTCAGAGCTGTCAGCCGTCAAGGCATTTAATGTAGTAAAGGACAAACGGAAGAGCTGTTTGTAGGCCATGTGGCTTCTCTCTGAGCCGCATAGAACTTGTTTGAGCCGCATAGACGCTCGAGCCGCATGAATACTTGAGCCGCATGAACTCTCTGAGCCGCATTGGGCTCCTTGGCCGCATGGATCTTTTTTTATTCTTTTCCATGCTTCAACACCCCTCTCCTTCTTCCTCAGCCCCTCGCCGCCTCTTTCGGCGCTACGCCGCCGCAAGCGCCCTCTCCGACTCCTTCCCGAGCTCCCTCTACCGCAGTGCACAGCCTGCGCCGCCGGAGCCCCGACGACCCCGCTTCCCTCTTCCTCACCCTCATCTTTCTTCATGTCTTTTAATTTCATTTCATCTCTCTCTCGAAAGGAGAGAGAGCTGCTACTGTATAGTTATTATTATTATTATTATTATTATTATTATTATTATTATTATTATTATTATTATTATTATTATTATTATTATTATTATTATCATTATTATTATTAGTATTACTATTATAATTATCATTATTATTATTCTCATTATTATTATCATTGCTGTTGTTGTTTTTTTAATTGAGTTTTTTATTATATTATCAAGATCTTTGTTATACAGTATGTAATGAAGATTTGATACATACTTTAAAAAAAATTATTATTATTATATTATATTATTATTATTATATTATTGTTGTTGTACTATTAGTACCAATTATTATTCAAATTGTCTTATTAACTGAAATAGATAATTTCTTTAAAAACAAATTTTGTAACCAAATATTACGGGCTATGATTATTACTGTGAAATTTTTATCTATTTAAAGTAAAATTATTTGACCAATTATAGTTTTACAAAATATGGGTTTTAGACTTAAATAAGTTTCTAAATTACTTTGTTTCATTTAAATTATTTTTCGATTTATAAAAATATAGGTTCCATACCAAAATATTATTTTGACAAAATTTTGAGTTTTTACCTTAAAAAGATTTTTGATTTCAAGTCTTTAATTAAATTATTTTAACTAAATAAAACCCTATTTTTAAGTAGTATAAATAGCTCTCAAAAATTGTATATATTATTATCCATTTTTTTTTCTTTCTTTGACTTTTTCTCCTTTCCATGACCAAGCCTATTATTCCTATTCCTTCGCCAATCCTGTCCTTCCTCCTTATGTCAGCCCTAACTAAATTGACCCTTCTGGACCCAATAGAACTGTCTGTGCCACCACCCGAGGTCACCATGTACAGTTGTTACACCGAAGTCACGGTTCATGCCTGCTTGATCATTGCAATACACCAGGCATCCTACCAGGCAAGACACCTTGACATTTGATGTTTATTTATTTTAGCTCATATTTCATGCATTATTTATTTTTTTATGCAAAATAAACTATGATACATGGCATAACCTGTTAGAACTTATTGTTAATTTATATTTCCTGCTATGTATTATTTTTCTTACACATTAAACCTAGATTTAAGGGACCACCTTGTGTGTTGCATTCATTGGCCTTGACACGTTGTACCACGAAGTTGTGTATCGCATGTAGAACACGGACGTGCGTGATTAGCTGGCCACCATTACGTACAAGCCGTGCGATAGGAATAACCGCTAATAGAGGTTGTATGCTAGTTTGACTTAGCGGTTATAGAGGTTTTGTGTTGCGGATACAACATAGTAGGCATTGGACGGGGAGGACAATTCCTTAGCGTATAGGCTTCGATGCACTTTCCCTTGTGACCCGGACTCTCCGCTGGAGATACGAGGTTGATGACCCATGATTACTGACGGCCACTGGCATTCTGCGGAACGTTATGCTCTTACTGATGGGGCCTCTGGTGCCCCAAGGGGGGACCATGCCGATCCTATTTAGCCAGGGCCCATGCGTAGGAAGGATTGTTCTTAACTACATTTCACTTAGAATGGTTAGGCTATCTTATCCGTTAGGTATTAGTACTTTTGGTTTGGGTACTTGTATCTGACCGTGGCTTGGAACAATAACTTGTCGCGGATTAGTTTGTCACATCTTGTCCTTGTTTGGTTGTAGG
Organism: Iris pallida; assembly: GCA_029216955.1. Lineage (NCBI taxonomy): Eukaryota > Viridiplantae > Streptophyta > Magnoliopsida > Asparagales > Iridaceae > Iris > Iris pallida. The sequence continues at coordinate 50,801,427 of JANAVB010025196.1, forward strand.
TGTCACTTATTACTTTGATGAGAAGGTATTGAACCTTGTTGGGATCCGGATACCATATTGAATTTATAGCATAGAAAGATACGTCACCGTGAATTAGTTTACCATCTCATGTCCTTGTTTGGTTGGGGGGATGGTACGTTCGTTCAATAGGTGTGTATTGGACCATGTTATAATTCAATTAACTTATTTATTTGAGCAATATTTATTCAGTTTATATGGCATGATATTATGTGTCTTGTTACGTCCCTCTAAGGACCTGGTTATCTCTCCAAGTGTGTGCTATTGTCTTTTACAGGTGTTCTAGCTCTAGCCGTGGTCCTCTCTATTTTTTTGAGCATGATTGCACTTGGATCGTCTTCGCTTCGCTCGCCCAAAAATTATATCTTTTTTTATGTATTTTTCCTTTACTTGTTGGTAGTGGATTTGTCCCCCCCCAACATATTGTATCAAGACAATTCATTATCTTTATATGATATCTTTTATTCATTTATTTTTGTGTGGATGAGATTAGTTATGGTTCTACTGCATTTTAAAGCTTATGTATTCATATGAGGTTTCTATATATTGGAGTATACTTCGTATGTATACAGCTGGCATGTCTACGTTCCTAGTCCTACGTATTTTGGGACTGGGGCGTTACACATTTATAGTTGTAAATGTCAGTTCTCTCATATTATGAAACTGGGCTTTATATTATTATGTTGAATAATGCTGATATTAAATTATTAACGTTGGCGGGGCATTAAAGGTTTAATATATCATGTTGGTCCATTCCTAAGTTCGAGCTTTTGGGAATAAGCTAACTAATGAAAGTATGGGAAATTTTGATGTTAATTCTAATGTTTGATAACAATTTGTACATGAAAAATATTTACTATTCAAGTATAGGCTCATTTTGGTTATCCTAGGAATTTATGTTTGCAATCAAGTTATTGATTAAGGTTGATATTGTATGATGGCTGCAGATGATGTATGAGGAAGCGAGTCAAGTTGTAAATGATGCAGTGGGAAGCATAAGAATTGTTGCTTCTTTTTCTGCTGAAGAGAAGGTGATGGAATTGTACAATAAGAAATGTGAAGTCCAAGAAAGCCGAAATTAAGCATGGTCTGATTAGTGGTATTGGTTTCGGGCTCTCTTTATTCTTAATGTATATTGTATATGCTATCAGCTTCTATGCCGGAGGTCGCCTAGTTATTGCTCCTGCCATTCAAAATATATGCAAGTTGGTATATATACTTGACTTCGTTTTTTTTTGTTTTTTTTGTTTTTACAGGCATTTAGGAATACATGGTCCAAGGTTTGTAGCATTGCAGCTCTAGCTACCATGTGTCGTAATCCCTAGACATCTTTCCTTATATTGCAAGGTAAATATTTCGTTGATTAATTGAGTGTCTAGTAAGTATGAAGGGTTTGGTGTAGAAATCTCCAATCAAACTCTAATACTGAAATCAATTAATATTTCGTTGATTCCACAGAGTGCGTGTTTAGGTTATACTAGAATTGGCTTTATAATAAAATGTGGAGTTCATATATTTGTGCTTCTGTGTATGTGTTTGTGCACGTTTGTGTGTGAGAGAGAGGATACTATTTTGTGCATATGCACATGCGTGTATGTCTACATATCTACACCTATGCACAGACCTGTGGCCATTTGGGAGCATGTACATGTATTTATCTAGCATCCACTAGGAGGATTAAGTTTAAACCTTTTGAAGCAGTTGACCAATTGTTTAAGGAGTTTGGAAACAAAGAAATTATAGTACTCTTCCTGATGCTTCTATTCCAGGTTATTATTCTGAAATAATACCAGGGCATTGAATTTGTTTTCTTCTCTTTTTCTATATCGAGACCAGTCATTGCCCCCTCTGGGTTTCAAACCCAGGACGACTCCTTCCCAACCAAAGGCCTCAACCATTGGGCTGTACAACCTTTGATATTTTTTCTACTGTTTGTTTGTGATAATCGGTAGGCTTTTATCCTATTCAGGAAGGACTACTCCGAGTATCTCAAAGAGATAATGGAATGCCTAATTTAAATCATGTGAAAATTTCTTTTGAGAAACAAATCTTATGCCATCTTCAACTTACATATCTGTCATGTAGGCTTTTCCAAGGGTCCCCAAATTTTGTGATGGTTGCAATCCTGCTAACTGGATGCTGGAGATAAGTTCCCCTTCAGTCGAGGCTCGACTTAATCTAGATTTTGCTGAACTCTATAGTAGAACCTCTCTTTATTGACTTCCTTCAACTACTATGCATTAATTGTTTTACTGAAATTAGTGGAGTCTCTCAAAAATAGAATATGAGAATTATTGAACAGCTAGGCTTATGATGATGTTACAAGACTTTTCGTACATGTACACGTACATTCCACATGTGCATGAAGCTAAACTGACTTACCTGAATCACATTTGAGAGGGCTGTCAGACTGTGGATGTGCCATCAGAGCAATTATAGATCTGCAAATAGACTGGAGGGTACATGCAGGGCTCCACGAAGTCTTCAATATATCATGGCAGATCACCCCTGGCTATACAAAAAAGAAGTATTAGGCCTGCCACTTTACGTGAAGTAGGCAGGGTCATATCTACTTACATATATTTATTATACAGAAAAACATGTAACTCGAAAATGAGTGTAGAAAATGTCCTTTAGGTTGTGTGTAGTTTTCTTTGATGTTATGACCTCAAATCTATATCCCATTTTGTATGGGATCAGCCATTTGGTTACAATCTTATCCTTAATTTTGTCCATGACATTTTAACCATGGTTTGGCAATCATGAAGCAAATTGGTAGCATATATATTATATATGCTTATTGTGTTTGTCTTCTGAATATATGTTATTTAATCTTCTTGAAAATCCTAGGCCATCATTCTGGACATGTCAAATTGATACACATATTTATGTTTCTTATGTACCAAGGACACTTGCCTTGCCATTACTATTTTTCTCAAAATACAGTTTACTTCTATATGTATAGTTGTATATCACTTTATGATAGGATCACATTTTTTTCTTCTACACGTACAGAAGGAAAATATACTCAGAGGCAGATGAGGATTCTGAAGTAGAAATTGAAGGTCCCTCGGGCATTGAATCAGTTCACCAAAACCTTGGACATGAATTTTGGGATATTTTGTTATATAGTTAGGTAATGTGCCATGTATTTTGGAATATTGTACGAAACTCATATATTTTGATTTATTTGGATATGTACATGGTTGTATATGTACATATGCTTGATGTTTGTGGTTGTACGTGTATAAAATGTGTTAGAAGTTTGTGGTATATGAACAATACAGTTTATTAATATAAAAATTGGATTTTATAGTTATTTAATGTGTGTATCTTCTGGATAATTGATATTATGACTGTGTTCGATTCATAATATATAATTATAAATAGAATTTTGGCTATACAAAATTTAGCTTATCTTAACGGTTATAAAACGTCAACAATAAACTAAATTTTGATACAAAGTGACCTTTTATGACGGCTTTTAACCGTCATATAGGCCGGAGTCAAAAAAAGTTTTTGCCTATGTTGACGGTTTCTAAAAACTGCTATCTTGACGGCTAAAAAATATCAAGAAAACTACTTAATACGACGGCCAAAAACCATCAAGAAAAGCCCTGTCAGCGACCGTCAAGAAAAGGGGGGTCTTTTCTTGACTCTGGCCTAGTTGACGGATCTGCAATCGTCAAGATACCCATTTCTTGACGGGAAATCACCGTCAAGAAAAGCCCTTATTCTTGTAGTGCTTGTATATCAGTATTTCATGACTTAATAGTGTAGTTATACCAGGCTTGTTCATATTATAGTCCATGTTAGAGTTGTCCTTACCTGTATCATGACTGATTTGTACCGTGTCGTCACCTGTATCTTGACTGAGTCGTGTCTACAAGTATGTGTAATTGAACTGTTATTCATGTATCGTTTCCACAACCTGCGAGTCCACAATCGGGGTGAGGGTTGACCGTTTGCACCTGCGAGTCCACACTCGGGGCGAGGGTGTTTGTCGTGAACTAACCTACGAGTCCATGCTCGGGGCAAGGGTTAGTGATTAGTTCAAACCTGCGAGTCCACACTCGGGGCAAGGGTTTGGTATTCTATTGATCTCTTGTTTACTTGTTTTTTCTGCTGTTCATTTATGCGTGGTTGTTCCCGTATCCGTGGTCATAGTCACCTGTCAGTAGCCACCTGTCAGTTTCTGTCTTATTTCCTGTTTATAGCCTGTTTATAGTCTTATGCATGATAAAACTGTTAGATAGGCATATTTTTATGTATCTTGCTATGTCCCTTGAGGACCTGATGATCTCTTCAGGTTTAGCGACTGTACAGAGTTAGTTAGCAGAGCAGGATGGTAGATGTTTGTGATACACTTGCAGGATCGAGGTATATTGATATTACGCTTATTATCCATTCGTGCTTTCATTCCTTATCATGATATACTCTGCTTGTTGGCTTACTTGATAGACTCATGTTAATTCTTGGAGTCTAATCGGACATGTATGCTAGTGGGCTGCAGACCACGACCCATAGTGTTCATTTATGTTTCATATTCTTATTGTGGATTGAGATATAGATTTGCCTTACCATGATTAGACACATGATACCATAGTCCAAACAGCGTTTACGTATTCGAGATGGGCTGGAGTCCGCTCGATACGTAGCTGGCTTGCTCACGAGCTCGCATCCGAAAAGCGGGTACGGATCGTGACAAGTTTTTTTGGTGGCCTATGCAGGTCAGAGCATATCATATCGATTACGTAACTGTACTGATACGAGCCTACGACTATGACTAAACCTTAGAAATCTAAATCCACACTACCTTGAAAATTCTCCTAGAAATTTCTCTACGTCCTTGAAATTTCATATTTGTTCTCGATTATTCTTCCTTGCCTTCCGAACCATTGATTTTTGTCTCTTTCTATTTTGAAGTGATGAACGATCGTGCTGTCTAGAATCTATCAGAAATTCTTAAGTTATAGTATAATATTGCTTGATTATTCAATTTTTGGTTGTTTGATAGATATAGGGTATTATAGATGCCATATGTCTTAGATATCTTTGGGTAATGATTCTAGCAACTAGATGGAAGGTTATAAAGTTATAGTGACACACCTTTGAGGGAGTGGTGTGAGCAAAGGTGGGTAGAAGTTCTCAAGGTTTCGTAGTACCAAAATGGCTAGGAGAAGGATATAAATTATTTTTGAGGAATTAAAATTTAAGGAGATTAAGGTTAAGGTAGACTTTCTTTTTAAATTTTAAGGAATAGTTATGAATTAGAATTTCGAGAATGAAATTATTTTTAAAGTGGGCAGATTTGTAACTCCTCTTACCAGAAATTTTAAAATATTTTATTTATTTATTTGATTTAAATGGTGATTTTTGAATGTTATAAATAATTAATTAGTTAATTATTACGGTAGATGCCTTTAGTCACGATTAAATTTGGAGTACAAGATGACCAAGAATTTTGGCACGGATAGTGTAGTTGGGTGCCTTGACTAGTGTTTTAGCTATGGTAGATAAGGTCAAGCCATAGGTGTGTTTTAACTAGTAAAAGCATGCCAAGTTACGACTTAACCCCCACCGATGATTTATTTATTTAATTATTAGATTATTGACTTTCTAGGAGATCCGGTTGTACCAATTTAGTCCTGACTTGACCCGAACCAAATCCAAATCTAAATAAACATGTAGTACTCTCAAATACCTTCATGTTTACATATATTTTATTAATATTGATATATTTTCATTTTTTGGAAAGTTTCTATTTATAGAAAGTGTCTACGTGTAATCCTAGTAGGCATTAGTTTATATTTGACCCAAAGTCCAACCCAATCCTAAGTAGACATGTTGGACATTAATAAATATTAATAAATACATATATTTTGTATTTAATTCAGATTTTGGATTGTATTTATATAGATAGATTTAATTAGTCTATATTAGGAAAGACCTTTTTAATCCTCAATCCAATCAATTAGCCAACTCACCAAACCACCACCCCAACCAAGTAGGAGCACTCTTGGCCGACCAAAGCAGCCCCTCCCTTGGATATTCAGCCAAGCATCTCATTAGGAATAGGATTCCCACTCTTTTTCATGCATGCAACCCAAAAGGCCCATATATGTACATCAACTCTTACCCAAACCCTAACCCTAACTTAATTTCTTCTTCCTTTCCTTCTTGGCTAACCACTCCCTTACTCCCCCCTCATATTTGGCAGCACCTGTCCCCCATAGCTCTCTATACATCATCTTCTCCATTGCACATCTTTCCATCATTCACAAAAACTCATCTTCTCCACCATACATCCACCCAACCACTCAAAATAAACCCTAAAAACTCCATCTTCTCCATCCAACCATCTATAGCCATTGCCAACCCTTCCAAACTCACCAAGAGAGGATTAGCAAGTAAAGATAGCAAGAAAAGTTGGAGCTTTGGCAAGGAGAAGTCTTCACAACCTCTCTAGCAATGACTTTTGGTAAGAAACCCTAATTTTTCTATCTCAAAACCTTACTAAATTTCTGTAGAAAATATGTTATTAAATCTGTAGAAATTATATTTTGATGTCTTTTGCTATGTATAATCATCTATAAAAGTTTTATGATTTATAGTCGTAATATTCATGTTTCGGTAGGATCAAAATTAACCCCGTTGTGAAGGAACTATAAGTTATTGGTGGTTATTTTCAAAACTAAATTTTATGTGTGTTCATATATATAAATTAGGATTTTTAAGTATTTTTCTACGAATTTATCAACTCAAATCTGGTCAGAAAAATTATAGGTCAAAAATAGCTAATTTTGGGTAATCGGCTAACCTAGAATGTCCCAAACTTGTAGTATAACTTAACCCTGGTACCCATGATGTTATTCTAGGAATTAAGATATTTTAGTTCTGTTTAAAATATATTTTTGGTTAGTTTAGCAATTTTGAGTGATTGACTATGTTTCGGACGAGTTTCGGGTAAACTAGCTACTTAGTAATCAACTAGTCATAAATTTCTTTAGAAATATTAATTTTGGAATTTCAGAGATAAATCTGTAGAAAATTTGTTTAAATATTATTTTTATGAAATTTATATGATTTATAATTATGTTATTGAAGTAGGGGCATAACCGACCAATTAAGAGTTGGAAACCCTAAAGCTGTGTTTCGATGTCTCGTGGAACCTGTGTGTGATTTTATGAATCTAAATGGTTCCACGGAATATTTGAATATAGTTAATATAGTTTTAAAATATTACTTTAACTAATTAAGTCGTATCATAAGTTTCATGAGTAGTGACTTAAACTAGCTAATTAATTATCTAGGAGCGTCGGGTTCCGGAGGCGTGGACGCGGGAGCGACGTTTCATATTAAGAGCGCAGAATCAGGCAAGATACCTTGCCTTCCTCTACAGTTCATTTTCATGCTTATAGTTCTTCTGCTTTTTATTATGTTATCACTTAGTTACTCTAGTTTATATGGATTTATATGTTTTCTTCATACCATGTTTACCAGTTTATTGTCTTGCTTGTATATCAGCATTTCATGACTTGATAGTGTAGTTATAACAGGCTTGTTCATATTATAGTCCATGCTAGAGTTTTTCTTACCTGCGTCATGACTGATTTGTACCGTGTCGTCACCTGTATCTTGACTGAGTCGTGTCTACAAGTATGTGTAATTGAACTGTTATTCCTGTACCGTTTTCACAACCTACGAGTCCACAATCGGGGCAAGGGTTGACCGTTTGCACCTGCGAGTCCATACTCGGGGCGAGGGTGTTTGTCTTGATCTGTTTGCACCTGCGAGTCCACACTCGGGGCGAGGGTGTTTGTCGTAAACTAACCTACGAGTCCACGCTCGGGGCGAGGGTTAGTGATTAGTTCAAACCTGCGAGTCCACACTCGGGGCGAGGATTTGGTATTCCATTGATCTCTTGTTTACTTATTTTTTCTGTTGTTCATTTATGCGTGGTTGTTCCCGTATCCGTGGTCATAGTCACCTGTCAGTAGCCACCTGTCAGTTTCTGTCTCATTTCCTGTTTATAGTCTTATGCATGATAGAACTGTTAGATAGGCATATTTTTATGTATCTTGCTATATCCCTTGAGGACCTGATGATCTCTTCAGGTTTAGCGACTGTACAGAGTTAGTTAGCAGAGCAGGATGGTAGATGTTTGTGATACACTTGCAGGATCCAGGTATATTGATATTACGCTTATTATCCATTCGTGCTTTCATTCCTTATCATGATATACTCTGCTTGTTGGCTTACTTGATAGACTCATGTTAATTCTTGGAGTCTAATCGGACATGTATGCTAGTGGGCTGTAGACCATGACCCATAGTGTTCATTTATGTTTCATATTCTTATTATGGATTGAGATATAGATTTGCCTTGCCATCATTAGACATGTGATACCATAGTCCAAACAGCATTTACGTATTCGAGATAGGCTGGAGTCCGCTCGATACGTAGCTGGCTTGCTCACGAGCTCGTGTCTAAAAAGCGGGTGCTGGTCGTGATAACCAGCGATACAAAATCAGACAACATCAAGAACTGCTGTCATTACTCCATTGATGGCTTCCATCTCGGTCATGGCACCACATGCCTTGGTCGTACTCCCTAGTCATATAGTAGCGGCGGCCGCTGTTCCGGGACCTTCTATTGTGGCATCTCCGATGACCCTGATGGACATGGTCGATAATATTTATTACGCCAAGCTCATTCTGGGCACATTCGCCAGGCTTTAAAGCACGGTATAGAGGTCGTCTTGTAGCATAACCAAACATTTAGGCGGGCTCGGTCTGCAGTTAGGGCCCAGTTAGTGGCATTGTACGAGTATCAGGGATATGAGGCGAAAGCGGATGCGATAGAGGCTTCTTTGGTAGAATTATAAGCCACACTCTTGGAGCTTCACGGCCTTGAGAGCAGCCTTTTGTCCCTTACGGACATAGAATTAAAGAAAATGGCCGCTGAGCTTTCCCAGCATAAACAGAGACAAGAGGCTCTGGCTCACATGATTGTCGAGATTGAAGAGGTGATCAATGCTGAGGAAGTCCAAGTTTGTCATCAAACAACCTTAGAAGACAGTGTGACACCCTCCGGGAACAGATTCGGCAATTGGAAAAGATGTTGGCCTTTGTCGAGAGTGAGTTGGAGAAGTCAAAAGACCAACAGAGGTTCCTACGATCCAAGACCATGGAGTATCGATGCTTGTCAAGCAGAGCTAGACATCGCATGCCAAAGCATGTCCCAGCTCGAGGGTGAGGCCACCAGACGATAAGAGGTAGAGCGCCGAGCCAAAGAGTTGTTTAGGCCCATAATTACTTTTTTGAGAAGCCGGCTTGACGAACTTATGCGCTGATCATCTTAGATCGCAATATTAATGTCCTTCATCTTCTTGTTCCTCTCTTTTGGAAAGTTTTTTGTAGTAAAGAAAGAAAAAAATTCTTTTTCATGAATAAAAATCTTAGTTTTGCTTCTTTGCTTGTCCATTTATTATGAACTTTATAGTAATAGAAATTCCCTCAGAGGTTGTCTTATCATGATGGGATGAAGGTGACTCCGCTGGCGATGGGATATATTACTCAGAGGTAATATGGACATGGTAAACAAAGATTTTTTGTGGTAGAATTTTCCTTACTCAGAGGTCATATGGACATGGTAAGAATAGATTCTATAAATGTATAGAATGACTCAGAGGTAATATGGATGTGAAATATTTTATAGATGAATATGACAACATGGGGTTTGTCATAGAAGAAATGTCTAGTCAGAGGTAATATGGACGTGGTAGGCATGGACTTCGTTGGGGTATAGAAAAACAGCTCAGAGGTAATATGGACGTGAAATATTTTTTACTGGGGAGATGATTAAGGAATACCCTGGGGCAGGTGGACTCCAGAGGTATTTTGTAATCAAGGGAGTATGGAAATACATGTTGATTTAAACCTCAAACATAGTATTTCTTTAGGAACTTGCCATTGATCGACATCATTAACAATCGCCGTTAGGTTTAGCCAGCCGATAAGCACCATTGGAATAGACCGTCTCTATGACGAACGGTCCTTTCCATTTGGGTTCTAATTTTATAGCAGTCTTGTGAGTCATCACCATCGGTCTTTGAACTGATAAGACGAGGTCACCCACTTGAAATATTCTTTCTTTGACCATTTTGTTGAAAGCTCCAAAAATTCGAGCTTGATAGAGTTCGATACCTTATTGAGCTAGCAGATGCTTCTTATCCAACGCTTCCACCGACGGTGTTGGTTGTCTTCGTCTGTCAGCCGGTTAGTTACGGCTACCCGTAGAGATGGATCTGGATCTCTAGGGGAAGCACCACCTCACTCCCGTATACAAGAAGGAATGGCGTGCTGCCAGTGGGTATCCGAACGATTGTACGTAAGTCCATAGACATTCGCTGAGTTTTTTATTCCAGTCATGCTTATTAGAAGATATGACCTTCTTGAGCAGCTTGACAATCATTTTGTTGAATGCTTTGGCTAGCCCATTCACTCTAGGATTGTACGCCGTTGACGCTACATTCTGTATTCGATTTTTATCACAAAACTGATGGAATATGTGGCTCACAAACTGACGGCTATTGTCATAGATAATCCTTTGAGGAACTCCGAAGCAGTAGATGACGTGATGCTTAACAAAATTGATCACTTTTGAGATTTTTACCTCAGCCAGAGATACTGCTTCCGCCCATTTGGAAAAGTAGTCAGTGATGGCAAGGATGAACCGGTGTCCTTCGGAGGATAGAGGGATAATGGGCCCGATGATATCCATTTTCTATGTCGAACGGCCAGGCGGCCGCAATAGAGTGTGGGAACTCTGAAGGTTGGTAGATGAAGTCAGCATGCAACTGACATACCCGGCACTTCTTAGCATAATCAATGACGTCTGCCATCATGGTGGGCAATTAGTAGCCCATGCGGCACAATCGGTCTTGTAACTTAGGACCAGACTGGTGAGCTCCGCAAGTACTATCGTGTGCCTCCTAGAGTGCTTCCTTTGCTTAGTATTAGATAGACACTGAAGGAGAATTTTGTCGTATGAACGATGGTACTGTATTTTGGTAGCTGTCTTATAGAATAACCAGAGTGAGCACCTCTTGAAAGAAGTAGCTTCTTTTGGGTCTTCAGGTAGGGTCCCGTAGACCGCATAGTCTATGAACATGAACCACCAGTCACGAACATCAATATTAGTATCTACCTGTACAGGGTAACTCAGACACATGTGCAGATTGTTCTTTAGACAAACAGCTCGTGACCCATCACTGTGACGGAGCCCTGGGTTCTGACCGGAACTGCCAAAAAAGCGATGAGACCAGCAAGGGTATTGGCCTCCAAGTTTTTTAATCGAGGTACATGCTCTATAAAGAATCCTGTAAATGTAGAGATGATGTCGATCGCTGCCTGATGATATGAGACCAGATCCTTATGTCGAACCTCATATTGTCCTCTAACCTGATTGATTATAAGTTTCAAGTCGCCATAGGCCTCAAGGTAGTCAATCACCAACTATTTGGCGAGTTAGAGTCCAATGATGAGAGTGTTGTACTGAGCAACATTATTGGTACTTGATTTCATGAGAGAATATGCACAATGGATGACTAGACCGTTAGGAGTGATGAGGACTACTCCGACACCTATGATGATTTTACCCTTAGGGCCTATTCTTGAAGCGTCGTCGAAGAAAAATTGTCAGATTGGATTATCTGAGACTGCGTTTGACTCCAGGACTTCATCAGGAATGCCGTCATAAAGCTTTAATCTTTTCAGTACAGGATGTGCTGCCAAGAAGTCGGCCAATGCATGACCCTTAACCGCCTTTTGTGTGATGAGCACCATGTCATATGGCGTCAGGAGGTTTGCCCATGTGGCTAACCATGAGTTTAGGGCCCCTGGCTTGCTCATAAGGACTCTGAGGGGATTGACTCTGGAGATGACGTGAATTGTCTATCCAGCCAAATAATGGCGCATCTTTTGGATTGTGAAGACTAGAGCGAGACACTCATTTTTGATAGGATTATAACGATGTTCGGCACCAATCATGGTCCTGCTAAGATAGTAGATTGTATGTTCATGGCCTTTGTTGCTTTTTTGGGCTAGCAAAGCGCCCAGGAAATGGTCCATGGCTCAGACGTACAGTAGAAAGGGCCTTCCCATGACTGGTGCTACCAGGACTAGGGGATTGGTGAGATATTTCTTGATGAAGTCGAATGCGCACTGACATTCTTCAGTCCAGACATAAGAAATGCCTTTCTTCTTTAGCTTAGTAAACGGTTGACATCGCCCAGAGGGATTTGCTATGAATCTTCTGATATATGCCAAGCATCCATGTAGGCCCCAAAACTCATGAAGATTCTTCGGGGGAGTCGTGCCTAGAATGGCCTTGGTCCTTTTAGGGTCGATGTGAATACCGTTGACTGTGATGATGAAGCCCAAGAATTTGCCGCTAGAAACCCCCAGGAAAGACTTGGTTGGGTTCATCTTTCGTCGATGTGTCCGCATCAAGTCTAACACCATCCTCAAGTCGTCCAGATAGCTGGTCTTCCTCCGAATTTTAACGACAATGTCATCAACATAACATTCCACCATTTTATGGAGATATTTGCGGAATATAGTGCTCATAGCCCATTGATATGTCGCTCCAGTATTCTTCAAACCGAAAGACATCACTGTATAATAGTAGATTCCTTTTAGGGTCCGAAATGAAGTATGCTTTTCGTCTTCAAGGAACATCTTAATCTGGTTGTAGCCCAAAAACCCATCCATAAAAGACATATGTTCGAATCCACAAGTATTGTCGATCATCACGTCGGTGATCGAAAGCAGAAACTCGTCTTTTGGACAGGCCAAGTTGAAATCCCTAAATTCTATGCAGACTCGAATGTTTCTATTCTTTTCGGTGACGAAAACGATGTTGGCCACCCAATCTGGATGTTGCTCTTCGCGAATGAAGCAATTTTCTATGATTTTGTCAACTTCTTTCTCGATAGCATCTATAATGTTGGGAGGAAAGTGATGTTGTTGCTGTTTGACAGGTTTTGCGTTGGGCAAAATGTTGAGTCGGTGCATTACGACTGGCGGGTCTAAACCCGTCATATCTTCATAGCTCCAAGCGAAGACATTAATGTACTCTTGGATAAGTTGTATTAGAGATTCTCTGTCTTCTCCAGTCAAGCTTTTGCTAATAAATATGGGTTTAGGTGAAGCCTCATCTCCTAGGTCGACTTAAATGACCTCGTCTTCGGTAGGAGGATCTCGCTGTTCAAAGCGCCACTCCTATTGGTATTCTAGGCATTGAGCCCAAGATTCATCCTCAAAGAATTCCAGTATCTGGTCTTCATCCTCGACTGGGGTCTGCAGAGACCATATTCACTGATATTATCTTTTTGAAGGCCTGGACGATATTGGTATCAGAGTTTCAGGTTGAGGAATTAGAGGAGTGAGAGTGCACCATGATCTCCGGCTCCGAACTCTCCGAAGTTGTCGTAGGTGTATCATAACCCAACCCTCGACGAGTACGTTGGTAGTAATTTTGAGACTTTCCCTTTGGGGCACGAAGTCGTAAAGGCAGGCGTTGGCCTTTGCCATAATTCAGACCTCTATCACTGGTCAAGTTATAGCCCATTTTCTGGATAAAGTGTTTGGCTTGAGCGGTGTAACGGTAGGGTTGCACATTGTCGTTATCGGGTTCCAGTTCGACGGGTGTAAGTCTTTGAGTATGTTCTAGCCAACCGAAGATGATGGGTTCATCATCTTTCTTCTTTGCTGGAGCCAGGAAGTAAGCATCTCGGGAAGAGATAACTCGGTTTGCAAGATTAGGGGTAGTCACTTGTGTTTGCAGCATGTAGGAAACAATGTCTAAGAAATATTGTGTTCTAGTATGCACAAGAGTAATTCAAAGACAACTTTCTATTAATGAAATATGAAATTTTATCTCGAGGGATTACATCATCTAAAGAGTGCGCATCAGCATTGGCGCACATGTAGTCCCCTAACTCCTTATCAGTGAGCACCGGGGCTGCCATGGGAGAAGGTGGAGGAGGTCTCTGCTTCAGTTTGACATCAAAGGAGCTGGAGCCGGAGATTCTTGCGGCCTTAGGGTTACCTTTGGGCCTCTTCAGGGGAGTTTTATCTGAATAGGCTCTTGACTGGTGGCTGACGCCAATAGGGATGAGTGAACAGGAGCCTTTCCTCGAAGCTTGATGACAAGAGGCACTGATGTTTGGGGAGACTTCCCCTTTAGTCGAACCCTCAGTGGTTCTTCAGCGACCGCCGCACTTTCAGATGTAGTATCTCTTTAATCGTCTGCATCATTGGCATCATCGTCCCAGGGGACTGATTTGTACAAATCAACATCAGTGCAATACGCTTCGAGTCCTCAGAACGGGTCTATGTCAGCGAACTCAGTCTTGATAGTCCTGTCGCTGGCCATATATTTTATGCAGTTGGAGAGTGGAGGGTATGATTATATACTCATAAATCCATGGTCGACCCAACTGCATATTATAGTTTATATATACATCAATGACATAACAAGTCACATCCGTCTTGAGATCTCCTATCTGGCATTTCACACGAATCTTGTCCAAGGGCTCACTCTTTCCAGCATTGAAACTACTGATTGTAGTATTAGACGTTGTCATGCCCCAGAACCATAATACTGGAAAGTGGGGGACAGACACAGCCAGCTATGTACATTAAAGTATAACCCACCTCATAATACGGTCGTGGCTATCTAGATGCTTGAGGGTTTATCTACAAGCCAACAGTCTCTTATGGTCAATAACAAGCCTAATGTCTCAATCTCAAGCAAGCAAATAATTGTTACAAGATGTTGGATCATCAAACATACAAAGTAAGGCATCCCAAATATTACATATTCAGATGATCATGAAGCTAGTCATACAAAATACGAGACTAGCAAGAGTTAAGTCATACATGATCAACCCTAGGATTTGTCAATCATGTTACATCCCTTAGGCATACAAAAATAAAGTTTCAGCACGAGCTAAAACGTGCTCGGCGGCTAAACGCCTCAAAAGAATAATTTACATTAGAGTGGGAGAGCAAAATATGAAAACCCACTCGTTGCCATGTTTACGCTTGGTGTTCACCATCTGAGTGGAAGGTAGGTATATCCACGGGTGCTACTCCAAAATGTGGCCATACAAAACAAGCTGGGTTAGACCCCAGAAAGAGCAAGTTCTACAAGGGAGGCTCCACTTAGGAACTAAAACTAATATATAAATAATAGGAAAACTGATAAAAGAGCATCATTAAATAACATAAAAGACATGCTTTTAAAGAATATACTAGCTTGCATAAAGAAATCAAGAGGTGGAATAGTACCCATGTTAATCATGAGACAATCATTCAGGCACGGCTAATCAAGTCCAATGTCTTACTATAATTAGCTAACTAAGGTTATCACAGGCCTAGTTCCTAACAAGATGCAGTTGAGATATTTCTGCAGTCATACGCCCTGCAGACTATCCAGATTATCCAAGCAAGATTACAAGAGTTTATCAAGAATTAAAAGAATTATTAGGTGACTTAGAGTGCAACACATGACAGTGTGTTGGAAATATGCCCCACTCGTCGGTAGGCTACAAGTCCATGGGTGTGGCCGAGATAACGGGATCGTCTGTAACTGGGAAATCTCTCTAAATGAACTATTTGATCAATCTAGTCGTAAACCTAGTCAGATTCATTATGAATCCCTGACCGTGGTAACTAGGAATCCATATCCTAGACATGATGCAAGACGAGATAGGTAGCTTGTACAAGCACAATCAACCACGGAGTCAAGGAACGAGTTATACTAGCAAGACAGGAATAGCTATCGCAACAGCAATCAACATTATATATGTCATGTCATGTTTACTTGTCATATCAAATGTACTTGTCAATAGTACACCTCGACGGGCCACTATCAAGATTATCAAAATGGGATCATGTTCTCATGTTCAAGTTCAAGTTCAAGTTACTAGCTCAAGATTACCAAGTCGGGTCGTCGTAATTTAGGCCAAGTACAGAAAACATGCATAGAAGATCAAGAACTATGATTGAAACTATCGGTCGCATATGAACTCCAGTTAAGATGAAATAAGAAGATTCTTGAAGCCAAGACGAAGATCTACAACTTTTATGTTTTGAGTTTTACGACATTCTAGCCACAAAACAGCACAAACGGGCAAAAACTGTCATTTAGGATGATTCGTGCACGGGTGCACTGCACGCGTAAGCAAAACTAACCACGATGCACAATACACGCATACACGGCGCCCGGTCTGCGTACTGTGTGCAAAATGTACTGCATGTGCAGATAAAACTGCCCATGGCGTATGGATCGCGCAAGCACGGTGCACGTTACGCGACCAATGAATGGCGTGGGCACGGGCGTGCGGCACAGAAAATACACTGCACGTACGAGCAAAAATGACCACGATGCACGGAGTACGCAAGCACGGCGTACGACATGCGACCAATGAATGGCGGAGGCACACGACACGCAAATACACTACGCGCGTGAGCAAAACTGCCCACGTCATATGAAGCTCACAAGCACGGTGCACGACCAATGAATGGTCGAGCCCGTGGCGCACAAATGTACTGTACGTATGAGCAAAACTGCCTACGACACACGGAGCGCGTAAGTACGGTGTGCGGGCGCGTGACCAACGAATGGTACGGGCGCACGACACGCAAATATACTACATGTGTGAACAAAACTTCCCATAGCGCACGAAGCATGCAAGCACAACACACGAGCGCACGACACGCAAAGCGCGTGCACGACACTGTTCATCGTCCTGACAGCACCGAAGATGTGTCGGAACCCATGAACATAAAAATGCTAAAACTTTTTCTTACGAAGTCGAAATCAAGCAGTTCAGAAGCCAAAATTGGGTAGAATAAAATTTCCTACAACATGGGACAGCTAGTTTTCGAAAATACCAAGTTTTAATAGATCAAAACCAAGAAAAATAGAAAAGTCTTAAAACTTATATCTACAAAGATGTGACCATCAAAACCAAAAGTTCTAAAGAGGCTTAGAATCTTGCAAAGAAAAGAATGAAACAATTAAAACCAAAATCCACCATAAAGCAAGTTACACTTGCCTAGGGCTTAGTAGGTGGGAGGAGTAATGTAGAAGATAGAGAAATAAATAAAAAGTAAATGAGGAGAGAGAGAGGAGTTGGTATAGATACCAAGACAACTCATCTCAACCCAACCCCAAACCAAATCAAACCAAACCAAGCCAATTTAAGATTAAATCAAGACTAGGCTAAGCAAGACAAGTCAAAACATGGGTCACCTGACAAATGTCAGAAATTCGTACATGTATACTGAAATATGTATAATGAAAAACAGGAGTGACAGATGCGGTCAGCCGATGCATCAAAATTCCTAAGGTTTGAAGTAAAATATAGGAAATTATTCTGCGGGAGGAGCCATATTCGATGTGGATGCGATCGACCTTGATAGCATCAATATATCATATATAGTATAGGGGTCTATTGTGTCGATTGTTCTTCAGCAACATATCCTGCTGAGTGAAGGTGATGTTAGGAATGACCTAAACCATATTATGGCAATATGGACAAGCGGTAGGATCCTCTTTGTACGGTTGCACATGAGTGAGGAATGAATCATCATTCTGTAAAGCCTCGCTGAGGGCATTCAGAGTCTCTTTGTGTAACACCCAGTTTTCTAAATGAGGATAATTTTAAAATTTTATGTTTTTAATTATTTAATTATGACATTTAAATAATAATATAATTTTTCATAATTTTTAATCATTTTAAAACTATTTAAAAATCATGACTTGTGATTTTGATGTGCAGCTAGTAAAATCGTAGAGACTGTCTGCCCTAGAGCCTAGCCATATGATTAGGGTATTTCATTTATCATTTTTAGCTTGAGGGTGTTTTGGTCATTTGGCCCTTTAAATTATTTTGTCATTTAATACATTGGTGATTGTTAATTTTGACTTTTCATAGGTATGACTTTGGAGACCAACCTATCTGTTGACTTTGACCATAGTGACTTGGCTAGCATGGTGGGACCCTAATCTAACTTAAGTCGACTTGGTTTTGACTTGAGTGACTTAGCTCTTGAGAAAATTAGAAAGGATTTTAATGTTGGACTTAAGGCTAAGGTAGAGAGCCCATTGCTCATGTGACTTAGCCCAAAGCCCACTAACTGAAACCTTAACCCTAATTTTATCCTTTATAACCAGCCAGTAGGTCATTCCCAACCCTATAAAGTCATCTCCTCCATATTCTTGCCTCTTTTGTAATGTTTCAACATTTTGAAGAAAGAGGTAATGTCATTTCTTCCCCAATCCCTAGATTCTTCAATTTTAATCCTTTTTCACTTTAGTCTTTTGCATATGATCCTAATCTAGCCCTATTTTGTATTCATGGAGAAAAATATCAGGTTCAAATTAATTTGGGGATTTTGGCTAGCAAGGAGAACCCCCCTCATTTGAAGCTTCTCTTGAGATTCACACCTATAGGTAAAACCCTCATATTCACCATTAGATTTTGATTTCTTTACATGAGTGCATAGCCCTAGGAGTCCCCTAGCTGCTAGCATAGGTTTGGTGTCGAGTCATGTCCATTTCGTGTCCGTATCAGATACGTATCAGTGTTAGAGTGCATATGTTTGATGAAATGCTTGAATGAATAAAATCTTCTTATTTCAAAATTCTATTTAAACAAATTTCTAGCCCTAAGTGTGTGATTCATGAATCCCAAGCTCTGAGCACATTTTGAGCCGTGTTCGTGTCCAAATTGGACAAGAACTCGCTGCACGACGCACGTACACTGTCTCCTGCTTACGCACCCCTCGTGCTCGCAGCATGCGCCACGTGGCGGGCTACCACTTGGCATGGAGGAGGGGGAACACACTATCAAAGCCCCCCTCGAGTTTTAGGACACGTTATGTAGTATCCTACACGAAAACACGTGTGCACGGGTCTTACACTGTCACACGTGCGCACAGTTTTGGCTCTGTTACAGCCTCCAAAACCCTTGACATGACCCTTGTGGACACGGTGCAGGGTGACACACGTGTAGTCCTATATGGGGCGAACACTTGGGCACGAGCACGAGTCGTGTCGTGCCTTGTGTCGCATGTATGAGGTCGTGTCCTCGCTTCACGAGCCTGTCTGATACACTGTTTACTGTCATATTGGTGCCAGTAAATTCGACATAGTTGGACACGTTTTGGGACACGAGTATGACCCCCTGACACATGTACATGTAGGGGACACTCTATACAAGTTGGTTTGGGTTTGGATGTGGTGTTGGGTTTCAAAATCAGGAGTTTTTCCATATCTCTGATACACAGTGGGGGTTCACTGATACATTTTACTGAATGGGTTTTTTTGAGAGTTGATTACATAATTAACTGATTAATGATGATTAAATGATTAAGTTTGGTTCCCCTACATATGTAATAGATAATGATCATGTTAGGGTTGTGTTTAGCTTGGGTTTTAGTCTTCAAACTTGCATTTTGTGCCATGGATTTCATTAGACTGATACATAGAATTATACATTGTTTCTTTGATTCAATTCTGAGTTTAATTTACATTTAAACTGATTAATTGATGTTTAATTACCATGCTAATTCATATACCATTGTGTTAGTTCCTTGCTAGGTTGATTCATATTAGTTTGATGTTAACAAGATGGGAATTTTAAATTTGGGTTTCATTGAGAATTGATTTCTTTGGGTTCGAAATAAATTCTTTTGATATATTGGTTTACTGTTTTTACTTCTGAAATTTGATTCCATTTTTCCTGAGAACACTAATTCCTATTGAAATGAACCTGAGAACTAAGCCTAGGTTGAAACCTCTAGGCACACAACTACCTATTGTCCTACATGAACACACACACTCTCACATGACCACAAACACTGAACACACACAAACATGCCACACCCTCACCTTTCCACTCTCTCTCACACAATGACACCCACATCACTCTCCTATGTTGCACTTTTTAAATTAACCACACACCATCAAAATCTGAGACCTAAATGTTTACCTACACACACATTTATGACACTTCACTCACACAAATCTGAACCTGAGAAGCCGAGAATGATCACACACATTGGTTTAATGAGTTAAGGTTTGTATTGTACCTTGTGATGCTTAATGCATTAGCCTATATATATGAGATACCTACTAGATAGATTGTTCTCAGTTGAACTGAGAATAGGATTAATGTTTTGAGGTATGAACACCCATTTCCCTGTCCCTTCTTATATGCCCACACATTGATTTAGGTTCCCGGTCAAATCTAAATTTCTGAGAATGAGATTGACACTCATATGCACTTGAAAACTAGTTTTATGTAGACTGATAACTGAGACTTCCCAATGTGTTGGTGAGCCTGAGAACTTGGCATGCCTGCGGTCTCCTCGAGCTGTTTAGAACTTGTTTACTTTGTAAAAATATCTAAAAGACACATGTTATTACTTGAGTTTAATTTCAAAAGGAAAATTTGGATTTTGAGGTTTAAACTGTGATTTCATTTTACATTGGGTTGGATGTGTGAACTTTTGATTTTCAATGTGTTTTGATAACTGAACTTGGTTTGGGTTTTGAAAACATAAACCTAAGTTTTAATTTGCAACTGAGATTGTTTGGTCATGCCTTACTCTTCTTTCCCTTTCCCTTTAGCTATATCTAATGTATGTAGGATTATTGAATGTTGATATATAGCTATATATAATATAGAGGCATTGTATGTTAGATAATGTGTATGTATGCATGAGATAATTGGTTATGTATGTATATAGCTATGGCATATATAGCTTGAGTGTATCCCTCACACATATTTTTGTATTAACTTAAAGTAAATGTAACCTATATATTGGATATATAAATATATATACCATGTTTGATATGATAATTGAATTGTATATAAATTGGTCTATATAGGAATGAATGATTTATGCCTAATATAGATGTATACTTGTTAGCCATGCATGTTAAGTACAATTAGATGATGTAATGTAAATAGATGTAACCTTGTTAACTTGTGCCATGCTCTAGTGTAATCTATAACTAGTGTTTGATTTCCCTTTGTTGTGCACCTCCATGTTCACACACATAGCTATACATGCAATCCTTTCTCTCTCATTATATAATATTGATTATAGCTCAACGTGAATGTACCCTTGATGTGTGGCTTGATGTGTTTGGCTTGTATAGCCTTGGGATTTATGTGTGCTTGCAAGGATAGTCTTGGTTAGGCCTAGTAAGACTTGTCTGGGTTAGGTTGACCTAGTTGACCTAATTTGACTAGTGCAGTTGACTAGAGTTGACCAAGGGTTGACTTTAGTCTAGTTTGACCTAGACAGCATGCAGATGCATTGTAGATTACATTTATCATCCCCTGTATACATCTTGACTTGTGTTGCTCTAAATAGGATTCAGATACCTCATCTCGGACAGTACATTTACTTTAGACATTCAGATACCAAGCGAGTACATTCTCTGATAATTTCATATCCTGTTTAGGAGTATATTTCCTGCTTTAGATTACTTTACATGATGCTGACATGTTGGAAACACGGATTAGTACTATATGGATCTTGTCGTGCGATGTTATCCCATTAGCAGATATATCGGATATTTCGTGTTCGTGTACTTTATTATGAGCATCGTGTACTCCTTGTGTTCATGCTTTCGTGTGCAAATCGTGTGAAATCGTGTACACTCATGTGCTCACATGATCTTCGTGTACGACTATACTTCGTGTGCAATAACATAACTTGGCTAGATCCTTGTGTATTGATTGGGGCGGAGAAGTAGAAGTGGTTATGTATTCAATCCAGTAGATTACTCGTGTGCAACCTCTTAGATTACTCGTGTGCAATATCGTGCCGTTTACATAACCATCTTGTGCTCTGAATCACTAGTCACTGATAGTTCTCTATATATTGTGGCTATTTACTTACAGTCTCTCTCTTTTTATATCATGTTGTTCTTCAGTTTCCTGTATCTTACTCTCTAGCATGTTTATATTTTCTAACCTGTTATGATTTGTTGAGATGTACTGTACTCGCTCCTGTCCTGACTGGACCTATTAAAAATTTTACAGTGAATGATGAGGCTCTGGTGTCTACCCATTATGGTGCAGTTTTAGACAACACTTGTGACTTGGACACACTTGCAGTAGAGGATCTACCACCACTGGTTTAGACTGCTAGCTTAGACTCTCACCTTGTCTCCTCATTGATACATTATTGTATATACTGGGAGTTTATTTCATGAGATATTATTTGGATATGTATCATTTTAGACACTTAGACTTATCTGGATTGTATCTCTGTAATTTTTATTCTGTTCTTATCTATTTATCTATATTTTATCGTGCTCTATCTTAGATGTGATTGAGACTATATTTGCTATGTCACCTCCATTCGTAGTGTATATACTGTACAGGTACCTTATATATTGTTAGATGTTTGACCTAGGACAGTGTTCTACTGCCGACACTGCATCGTAGGCTGGGCGTTGTTACGTACTCGTACCCTCACAGTGGGTGCGGGTCGTGACACATTTTTAGTGGTAGCCCATGCAGGTCGAGTTTATGTAGTGGTATTCGAACTAGAGTATCGCTACAGCCTGCAGTAGGATCAGGATATATTTTTGAAGGTACTCAATCACAGTTAGGACTCCTTGAGAGATTCCTGAGATGACCCTTGAGAATATTATTTAAACTTCAATTTGAAATCATTTTCCTTGTTTTGTTCCCTCTCACTCCTTGATTTTTAAATTTGATTTTGATGGATCATTGTTGATTTTGATTTTCCTATCGAGATGAATTTTATGGCCTGAGTTACGATATTTTCTAATAACATATGTTGACGGGAATAACATAGATGGTAAAACGTCTACTTGATTATGGAACCTATAGTTTATCGCAGCCATATTAGCTAGCGTGGCGAAAACATAGGGACCTGACTTCGGATGTACGTATCTTGGTTATGAGAGTTAGAATTTCTCGCAGCTATACTAGTCGGCATAGCGAGAATTCCAGACGACATGATTATAGAGGTGCATGCCCCAGTTATGGAATCTATAGTTTATCGCAGCCTTGCTTACTGGCATGGCGAGGGCTTTGAGTAACATGATTTTGGACAGACACATATGATTATCAGATTGTATCTTGAGAAGGTTTTTAAACATATCATCTCTATCGTACCCTTTTGTTGTTATAAATTGTATTCCATCATCAAATAACTTAGGAGTATGGATATTTTAGTTTTATAGAGCTTATTCATATGTAGATCTTTCATAGTGTGATGATATGATGACTTATAGAATGTCTGTACTCTAGAGATGATAGTTAGCATTGGTATTAGAATAGTAACCCATTGTAGATGATTTCCCTGTTATTTATAATACCTACCAGTTTTCATAGAGGATGTTAGTCTGCTCTGTAGCCTTGATGATTTATTATTATTTTCCCTTATCCTTTCCAGTAAGGCACCCATGACCAGAGCCTGTCCTTGAGTATAGTTGTAGTTCACCTAAGACTGAGAGGTCTATGTATATATTGCAGATGGTATTGACATATGGGATATGGGTTGGTTGGTATCTATAGGCCATTTTTGTGTAGGATTATAGACATGTTGTTTAGCCTACATTTGGTTCAGTTTTCTATTTTAGTTAAGTTCTCCTTGAGATGAGTTCAGGCATGATAGATCAACCTTTATAGGCAGTGTACAGACCCTTCACTAGATGTCCTAACCTTTGTTTATAAATTTAGTCTCCTTAGCATCATTTTCTTTTGCCTACATTAATGTTGCAGACCTTTCATCCTTAGCCTAATTTCTGAGCATTTGTTCAGTTTCTTATAAGTTTAGTCTACTTTAACCCTTGATAATCAGTTTTATATATATGGATATATAGATGATATACTTAGGATATATGTAATGGGTTGTTGTTCTTAAGCTTATGTATATATGGTATTTGGGATTTGTGTGCGTAGATTATGCGTATTTAGTTATAGGTGACTTGATAAGATTGGGAAGTTAAGAGTTAGTCTATTATAGAGTTTTTCTTTTGCTAACCTTTAGTTGCCAACACCTAGATAGCTAGCATAGGTAAAACCCTAAGAAGTTGACCAGTTGATGACCAAGTACTTGGATATTGAGAAATTGACTAGTGATTGACCCTTGACTATGTTTGACCTAGAAGGAGTACTACCATCTAAAATTTCGAGGACAAAATTTTTCTCAGGTGGGTAGACTTGCAACACCCAGTTTTCTAAATGAGGATAATTTTGAAATTTTATGTTTTTAATTATTTAATTATGACATTTAAATAATAATATGATTTTTGGAGATTTTTAATCATTTTAAAACTATTTAAAAATTATGACTTGTGATTTTGATGTGCAGCTAGTGAAACTGTAGAGACTGTTTGCCCTAGAGCCTAGCCATGTGATTAGGGTGTCTCATTTATCATTTTTAGCTTGAGGGTATTTTGGTCATTTGGCCCTTTAAATTATTTTGTCATTTAATGCATTGGTGATTGTTAATTTTGACTTTTCATAGGTGTAACTTTGGAGACCAACCTATCTGTTGACTTTGACCATAGTGACTTGGCTAGCATGGTGGGACCCTAATCTAACTTAAGTCGACTTGGTTTTGACTTGAGTGACTTAGCTCTTGAGAAAATTAGGAAGGATTTTAATGTTGGACTTAAGGCTAAAGTAGAGAGCACATTGCTCATGTGACTTAGCCAAAAGCCCACTAACTAGAAACCCTAACCCTAATTTTATCCTTTATAACTAGCCAGTAGGTCATTCCCAACCCAATAAAGTTATCTCCTCCATGTTCTTGCCTCTTTTGTAATGTTTCAACATTTTGAAGAAAGAGGTAATGTCATTTCTTCCCCATTCCCTAGATTCTTCAATTTTAATCCTTTTTCACTCTAGTCTTTTGTATATGATCCTAATCTAGCCCTATTTTGTATTCATGGAGAGAAATCTCAGGTTCAAATTAATTTGGGGATTTTGGCTAGCAAGGAGAACCCCCCCCCCCCATTTGAAGCTTCTCTTGAGATTCACACCTATAGGTAAAACCGTCATATTCACCATTAGATTTTGATTTCTTTGCATGAGTGCATAGCCCTAGGAGTCCCCTAGCTGCTAGCATAGGTTTAGTGTCGAGTAATGTCCATTTCGTGTCCGTATCGGACACGTATCAGTGTTAGTATGCATGTGTTTGATGAAATGCTTGAATGAATAAAATCTTCTTATTTTAAAACTATATTTAAATAGATTTCTAGCCCTAAGTGTGTGATTCAAGAATCCCAAGCTTTGAGCACATTTTGAGCAGTGTTCGTGTCCAAATAGGACACGAACTCGATGTACGACGCACGTACACTGTCTCCTGCTCACGCACCCTTCGTGCTCGCTGTACGTGCCACGTGGCAGGCTGCCACTTGGCATGGAGGAGGGGGCACACACTGACATACCCCCCCTCGAGTTTCAGGACACGTTGTATCGTGTCCTACACAAAAACACGTGTGCACGGGTCTTACACTATCACACGCGCGAACAGTTTTAGCTCTGTTATGGCCTCCAAAACCCTTGACACGACCCTTGTGGACACGGTGCAGGGTGACACACGTGTAGCCCTATATGGGGCGAACACATGGGCACGAGCACGAGTCGTGTCACGCCCTGTGTCGCGTGCACGAGGTCGTGTCCTCGCTGCTCGAGCCTGTATGATACACTGTTTACTGTCACATTAGTGCCAGTAAAATCGACACAGTTGGACACATTTTGGGACACGAGTATGACCCCCCCCTGACACATGTACATGTAGGGGACACTCTGTACGAGTTGGTTTGGGTTTGGATGTGGTGTTGGATTTCAAAATCAGGAGTTTTTCAATATCTCTTATACACAGTGGGGGTTCACTGATACATTTCACTGAATGAGTTTTTTTGAGAGTTGATTACATAATTAACTGATTAATGATGATAAAATGATTAAGTTTAGTTCCCCTACATATGTAATAGATAATGATCATGTTAGGGTTGTGTTTAGCTTGGGTTTTAGTCTTCAAACTTGTATTTTGTGCCATAGATTTCATTAGACTGATACATAGAATTATACATTGTTTCTTTGATTCAATTCTGAGTTTAAGTTACATTTAAACTGATTGATTAATGTTTAATTACCATGCTAATTCATATACCATTGTGTTAGTTCCCTGCTAGGTTGAGTCATATTAGTTTGATGTTAACAAGATGGGAATTTCGAATTTGGGTTTCATTGAGAATTGATTTCTTTGGGTTCGAAATGGATTCTTTTGATACATTGGTTTACTGTTTTTACTTCTGAAATTTGATTTCGTTTTTCCTAAGAACACTATTTCCTATTGAAATGAACCTGAGAACTAAGCCTAGGTTGAAACCTCTAGACACACAACTACCTATTGTCCTACATGAACACACACACTCTCACATGACCACAAATACTGAACACACACACACATGCCACACCCTCACCTTTCCACACTCTCTCACACAATGACACCCACATCACTCTCCTATGTTGCACTTTTTAAATTAACCACACACCATCAAAATCTGAGACCTAAATGTTTACCTACACACACACATTTATGACACTTCACTCACACAAATCTGAACCTGAGAAGCCGAGAATGATCACACACATTGGTTTAATGAGTTAAGGTTTGTATTGTACCTTGTGATGCTTAATGCATTAGCCTATATATGTGAGATACCTACTAGATAGATTGTTCTCAGTTGAACTGAATAGGATTAATGTTTTGAGGTATGAACACCCATTTTCCTGTCCCCTCTCATATGCCCACACATTGATTTAGGTTCCCTGTCAAATCTAAATTTCTGAGAATGAGATTGACACTCATATGCACATGAAAACTGGTTTTATGTAGACTGATAACTGAGACTTCCCAATGTGTTGGTGAGCCTGAGAACTTCGCATGCCTGGGGTCTCCTCGAGCTGTTTAGAACTTGTTTACCTTTGTAAAAAAATCTGAAAGACACATGTTATTACTTGAGTTTGATTTCAAAAGGGAAATTTGGATTTTGAGGTTTAAACTGTGATTTCATTTTACATTGGGTTGGATGTGTGAACTTTTGATTTTCAATGTGTTTTGATAACTGAACTTGGTTTGGCTTTTGAAAACATAAACCTAAGTTTTAATTTGCAACTGAGATTGTATGGTCATGCCTTACTCTTCTTTCCCTTTCCCTCTAGCTATATCTGTAACACCCTGTTTTCTGAAATTAGGAATTTTTGAAAATTATTATTTTTATTATTTATTAATGGTGTTTAGGGCATGGTATGATTTATGGTGATTTCTAGTGTAATTAGAACCATCTTCTAAGTCATGCTAAGTCATGACTTATGACTTTGTGATTTTGTTAGTATAACTTAGTGTGAACCCTAGTTTTCCTTAACCTAGAAGTTGCCATGACCATGTGAGCTTAGCCATAGGCTTAGAACATCAAATTAGTGATTTTTTGCCAAAAGGGTATTTTGGTAATTTACTAGACTTTATTTGAGTTTATGTGATTTTTAATATTATTTAATCATGGTTAAGTACCATGATTAGTCCCTAACCTAACCTACCCTAATCGAGGGGTTAGCCACTAATCTAGAATCTTTAGGATGGATTTTTGGTTAAGGGTTAAAGTGGTATAAATATCTAGATATTACATTGTTGATATTTTCCTTAAACCACTCCAAATATCTCACCCCTTTACACAAAAGTCCATGCCTTAACCTAGAAGAAAGGGCAAGGACACCCCCCATGCCATGGCTGGCCAAGGGCACCCCCCTAGCAGCCCACACTTCTATTTAATCCCATTCCATTCATTCATGAATAATTTACATGAATTTAAATCCTAGAAAATTCTATTTTCTTCAAACACCCACAACTTGATCATTCTTGATCCAATTTCACTCTAGTCTTTTGCATTGGGACCCTACAACATCAAGGGTGCTAAGGGAAGCTAGCAATCAAGAATTTGGGAGCTTTGGACATCACCAAGTTGAAGAAAGCACACCCCCTTTCATTGATTTTCCTTGGATTTGCACAAATAGGTAAATGCCCTCAAACTTAGTTAAAATCCTATTTTTTTTTCTTCATAGATGCATTCATATAGGACTACCATAACTGTGGGTAAAATTTGGTATAAATTAGAGTCGGTTAGGTGTCCGTATCGGACACGTATCCTAAGCTTGAAACCCTTGTTTGGTGAAATGCCACAGAGGATTGGATTTTGTTAAAATGTAAAACAAATTACACTTTTGTGAAGCCCTAGACTTGCTGATCACGAAACAACTTGACTGAGCACGTTTTCGTGCTGTGTCCGTGTCTAAATTGGACACGAACCCACTGCACGAGACTCTCGTACATGCCCTGCTACCCCACCCTTCGTGCGCACTGCACAGGCACCTAGGACACGTGATAATTGACACGGACACGGGGGCAATGTCTGCGAACATGCCCCCAAAGTCTTATGTCGCGTCGTATCGTGTCGAGTGAGAAATCTTACTCGCATTGGACACGCGCTGTCAGCGCACACGCGCGCGGGGGCAACTTTGAGCGTGTCGTGTTACACGGAACCGACACTTCGGTGTCTCGTAGTGACACGGGCGTGTAGCCCTATATGTGGCGTACACGAGGACACGAGCACGAGGTGCGTCGTGTCCTGTATCGCGAGCACGAGTCGTGCAACCTCGTGCACGACGCGGTCTGGAACTGTGTATCAGTCGTGTTTTTCACGACTGATACGGGGTTCGTATCGTGTCCACGAGTGTCGTGGACACATGTTAGTGAGTGGGTCGTGTAGCCCTACGTGTCGTGTCTCATGGTGTGTCCACGAGCGTGTAGAACGCGAGCATGATGCTGTGCACGCGTTGCGTATCAGGAATTTACCCGAGTGGGGATTTTGTGTGTTTTGACACATGAATTCGTATCGTGGTGTCGTGTCAGGTACCTAGGACACTAGGGTATGTGTGGGGCATCAGTTACCAACCAATAGTTTCGAGTTTTAGCTCGTTTTGGTGTGTGAAATCGGGTTATCCTAGTTTCGAGTTCACAGCCCATAGTTTCCAGGTTTTAGGATTTTCCAGTTTTGCAAAATCGATTTTCAAATCGATTTTGATTATGTTTTATACTTTGTATTAGTGTATTTTAGTATGTATATACGTAGTATATATGTATATGTGAGTGTGGGTGAGTTTTGGGGATAAATGGTAGTGTATAGGTGTAGTTGTGTGTGTATATACATATGTGTGTATATATGGACTGTGTGTGTGTGTGTTGGGGAGCCAATTTTGGTTCCAGAAAATCTTGAACCCCTCCTCCTTCTCTGTCCAGGTTAACACCCTCTCTCTCACTGTCCCTCTCTCTTTCAGTCTCTCTCTCTTTCTCTCTCACTCTATGTCTCTCTCTCACTTTCCTCTCTCTATATATATGTTTATATATATATAGGTTAGTCTATATATATATTATATATATATAATATAGATATATTATAGGTTTATATATATATATATATATTATATATATATTAATATATATATATATATATATATATATATATATATATATATAGATATATTTGTATTAGGATTATATATAGTGTGTCTATACTAGATACCTAGGGTATTACATAGGCTATAGGCCTATGTGGTTGTTATATGTAAATGTATGTATATATATAGATATATATATATATATATATATATATATATATATATATTATATATAATATATATATAATATATATGTTATATAGTGAGTATTATACAGTATTTTACATATTTGGTTATATATGGTATATATAGTGGGTATGTATATTGTATATATATATTATAGATAGTATATATATATTATATAATATATATATATTATATGGCCTATATATATATTATATATTATATATATAT
>JANAVB010025196.1:51485983-51643273 GCA_029216955.1 Iris pallida
TACGAAAAAGCGTGTCGGAGCCAATGTCCTCAAAACTCAGCAAATTATATGTCAACGAGTCCAGAATGATGATACGAAATCAACGGTATATCCAAAATTGGATTCCGATGAGCCGACGTCAAAAAGTCCCGTTGACTCGGACTGTGGGGCCCGCTTTGTACCGAAATACGTGCCAGGGCCCACGTCCTCCAAATCTAAAAAATTTTATATGAAAACATACCTGAACGACGCCACGAGTCTACTGGTGGTGTCAGAAATTGAATTTGGAGTCCCGGGTTCAAAAATGGAAATTAACAACTTAGAAATTACGAATTCGGACGGCCAACTTTGGCGTCGAATTCAACCAATCAAACGTGCTCACAATGAAACGAAACTTAAAGGGTAGGAAGAAGGTTATACCAGCTATGCATAGGAACCAGTGGCATGCCAGACGGATCTGCGATGGAGGAGATACGAACCGACGAAGTTGGCTCCGCAAAACTGTCCAAAAATAACACAATTTAAACGATCAACTTGGTGGCCGGTTTTGATGTATCAAACGATAAAATCAACGGACGAAATTAAGGGGAGTGAAGATGGATATACCGAGATTGTGACGGAGCGAAGAAATTGTCAATCCAACGGTCGGATGTCTCAAAAATCGTGCACGAAGTTGCTGCGGCAAAACACGATTTCAGCTTCGCTCCCGAGCTTGTCACGACGGAATTTAGTACGAAATGCACGAATAGCCTCAATAGCATATCCCGGAGGACGGTAGCCGCCACGGGGAGGTACGACGGAGGTCGCCCGGCCAGGGGATGGCCGGGCCACGGTCGCGCGCGACCGGCGGCGGCGCCTGAACCGCGCGGCTTGCTGGTGCGGCTGCCATTCCGGCCACTTCTGTGTAGCAGTAGCTGCTGCATTGCTCGCTGCTGCTGCAGTTGCAGTGGCGACGTGGCGGCGTAGTGGGCATGGCGGCGGTCGGATGGAGGAGAAGAAGAAGAAGAGAGGTGGTGTTCGGCCGTTGTGGTGGTGGAGGTAGTGTGATGGTGAAATGAAGGTGATGATGGTGGTGGTTCGAGTGGTGAAGTGAGGAGGAGAGGAAAAGATGGTGATGGTGGGGTGGTGCATGGCTGACGGAGGAAGGAGGAGGCTGAGGTGGAGCTCGGGTGGAGAGGAGTTAGGCCTGGAGAATGAATGGAGTTGTTGTGTGTATGGAGAGTTGCTGTTGAAAATTTTAAGAAGAGAGAGATAAAGGTATTGTGTGTGTGTTAAAATAAATGAGAGAGGAAGAGAGAGAAAGGTGTTCTCCACCTAGAATTTATGGCCGGCTGCTTAGGAGGGAAATTGTGAGTGTGTGAGGAAAGAAATGGGTGGTTGGGATTGAATATGAGTAAAATGAAGGCTAGGATTTAATTGTAGGAAAAATAGGTTATCTCCTAGGGATTAAAATCAAGGGATTATTAAATAAATTTTTGAAAGAGATAGACTAGGTATTTAATATTTTTTTCAAGGGTAATGAGGGTGAGGGTGTCATGATGGAGGGTAACATGAAGCTGGACTGGGTTTGGTGGAGCCGAGTTGGGTCAAAATCGGACATGGTACAATAATTGAATTTAAATAAGTGTTTATGATCATGGATAAATAAGTAGCATGTGGGGGCTCAATTAAGTAGGACACAAGTGTCATACGGGTAGTAGGCTCAATATGGGCCATGTCCATATTTGGGGTTGACAGGTTTGGATTGACAGGGTATCCACAATTCAAGTCGAAAAATAAATGTGACACCGTGGGGTGAATTAAAATTGGGTCACGTGTCTGAAAAGTTGTGTGAAGCAATTGAAGCACAAGATGGTGTGTCTGAGTGGAACACGAAGGTCATGGATGAAGAGTGTCTCGAGTAGATCATGCATGAGGAGTTGGTTTCAAAAAAATGACTAGTCTGGTGCTCCTAAATTAAAAGTCACGGTAACGTGTTTATGAGGATCAAGGAAAAGAGTGGGAAATCAATTTATAATTAATCAACGATCAAATGGTCTAAATTGACCCAAAAGTTGTGCAAAACAAAAAGAGTATAAGAGAACAAGTTTGGATGGGACATGATATATCAACATAAAGGTAATCTTGTCTACTACACACTGATGAAGGAAGTTTCCAGAGATTGGCATCCCTGACGCTCCAGAAGTCAAAGTCACGGAAAAGAACATTAAATCAAATAATAATCAAATAATAATATCTATTGCAAATAATTGATTTATAAAATTGAAAAAAAGCCCTAAATTCAGGGGGCTTACATCTTACCCACCTTATAAAAATTTCGTCCTCGAAATTAAAGTGTTCATACTCCTTCTAGGTCAAACCCCCATAATCAAAGTCTCAGGACTTAATCAAATCATACAATTTAAAAGGATGGCATACAGGGTCATGGCATACGGTGGTAGTGAAAGTCTCATCTAGGTATACTAGTCACACTAGACCAAAATAATCATAGAGTATCAAAACATACAAGCAAATCAGGGGTGTTAAACTGGAAAAGATACAGAAATAACAAATCATCAAGGCTTTAAGCCATAATCAAAATCAAAATTTAAAGCACAAATGTCGAGCATTGAAATCCAATCACAATATTTATATATATATATATATATATATATATATATATATATATATATATATATATATATATATATATATAGAGAGTGTTAGAGAAGGAAAAGCTAACATTATGTAAAGGTTATGTGGTTAGTGTGTGTATGGGTGTATGTGGACATGTTCATAGGGTTAGATAGCAGACATGTGTGTGTGAAATATACATGAAAGTGTATAGGAGGGTTTGGGTTTCAAAACAACAGCTATCAAGTTACACTACTCATGGTATATTGGTTAAACAATCTACAATGCACAACCTATTTACTCATAACATGCATGGCTAACCATATATATATATATATATATATATATATATATATATATATATATATATATATATATATATATAGTTATGTACCTATATACATTATAACATGTATGCATAAACTCTATATATATCTATATAGATATATGAACATAACATAGAGAGGAAGGGTTAGGTTTACATGGCAGTGTATACTAAGTTAGAGTGTGTGTGTGTCCTTGTACAGGGTTATAGCTTTAGTATTGAAAGGTTAAACCCAGTTTTAGTTCAGCATTTACATATAAAATCTGAAAATGAGCTAACATTTAAACCAGTATAATATTAACATAATGCAGTTTTAGATTTTGGGGGTTTGAACATCACAACCAAACTCAATGCTCCCAATACAACCTAACATGATAGAGATGAAACCCTAACATACTATCCATACATTTAGCTATGCATACAGTTCAATATTACATATTAAATATGAAATTGAACTAAACATTTGAAATCAATGTAAAAATGTTAACATGTATTCAGTTTCAAGATTTTGGAGAAATTCGAACACCAAACCAACCCAATGTTCATTACAACCACAACCTAACATGTAAGAATATGAAACCAAACATTATATCCCTTCATACAACAATGTATACAGCTCCAAAATATTATATTTTAAAAAAATACAAATTGAACTAATCACTTAGAATCCAGTATTAAGGGTTAATATGCACACAGTCTCAGATTTGACAAGTTCAAACACAAAACTCAACTAATTTCTTTAAGAATTGAAACCCTGTATATAAGATACATGTGCAGTGATGTAGACAACAACTAATAACATGAAATTTACATTTAAATTACGAATTTAAACTTAAAAAATAGAGAACTAGTCTCTGATACTGTACTGTATCAGAAATATTAAGGTTTTAAGAATTTAACATCAAAAACATATTAATGTGCATTTAGATAGGTTGGTAATCAAAGTGTAGTATGTATATGTGTCATGCAAAGTATCTGTGTCCACTATATATATATATATATATATATATATATATATATATATATATATATATATATATATATATATATATATATATAATATATATATATATATATATATATATATATATATATATATATTAAAAAGGTAATACAAGAAATAATGGCAATAAGGAATTATTGATAAAATCTGTTCTGCTTATCTGTTTAAAAGAAGGAACCATTTTGAAACCAGGGCTATAATATCAAATTCAAGATAGGTCTAGCAAAAATCATCAATTCATTGTATTATGAAGAAATTCATAGCAAGAAATTACACAAGGTTTATAATAACAGCTAAAGCTACTCCTACTCCTAAGTTATTTGATGATGAAATATAATTTATAACAACATAAGGGTACGATAGAGATGATATGTTTAAAAACCTTCTCAAGACACAATCTGATAATCATATGCGTCTGTCCAAAATCATGTTACTCAGAGTCCTTGCCATGCCAGTAAGCAAGGCTGCGATAAACGATAGATTCCATAACTGGGGTATGCACCTCTATAATCAAGTCATCTGAAATTCTCGCTATGCCGACTAGTATAGCTCCGAGAAATTTCAAATCTCATAACCAAGATACGTACATCCGAAGTCAGGTCTCTATGTTTTCGTCACGCCAGCTAATATGGCTGCGATAAACTACAGGTTCCATAATCAAGTAGACGTTTTACCATCCCTGTATTCACGTTAACATATATTATCAGAAAATATCGTAACTCAGGCTATAAAATTCATCTCGATAGAAAAATCAAAATCAACAACGATCCATCAAAATCAAATTCAATAATCAAGGAGTGAGAGCAAACAAAATAAGGGAAAGGATTTCAAATTGAAGTTTAAATAAGAGTCTCAAGGGTCGTCCCAGGAATCTCTCAAGGAATCCTAACTGTGATTGAGTACCTTCAAAATATATCCTAATCCAACTACAGGCTGTAGTGATACTCTAGTTCGAATACCACTACATAAACTTGACCTGCGTGGGCCACCACGAAAAATGTGTTACGACCCACACCCTGATCAGGGGCACGAGCACGTGGGTACGTCCAGCCTACGCCACAGTATCGACGATAGAACGCTGTCCTAGGTCAATCATCTAACAATATATATGGTACTTGTACAGTATATACACTCCGAATGGAGGTGACATAGCAAATACAGTCTCAATCACATCTAAGGTAGAATATGATAATAGATAGATAGATATGAAATAAAATGAAATGAAACCACAGAAATACAACCAGATAGAGTTCTAAGTGTCTAAGATAACACAAATCTAGAAACATCCAAAATCTTAAATACAATAATCCAGAGAATAAATACAACTGAAAATGACTAATCTAAACTAATGGTGTCTCATCCACTGCTAATGGATCCTACTGGAGATCCAGGGGTAATGTCTCATCAAACTCTATCCTGGCCATACCCGCAAAAGGTAGAGCACTCAGCTAACATGTACTCTGTAAACATCAACAGTTATCTTGTCAGGAAAATGAGCAAGTACAAACATTAACAGCAGTTCCATATGAATTGACAAATTTTATAAGAGACAGTATAATGAAATACAAGACAAAGATATAGGATGACTTGGGAACCATTCGGAAGTTGAGTTATAACCGTTAAACCAAACAAGGACCGGAGTTGTAACCCTTCTCCCGAGCAGAACTTAGTCTCCAATCAAGGTACAGCATAAAGGCATGTAGAACATGTGAGTAAATGAATATCATAGCATGGTGAGAAAAGTACTGAAAGTAGAACTGAGCAGGATATAAGATACGATAAATAAATATATAAAATGTGCCTTGAATTATTAGAGCGTTATGTGATCGGCTTTAGGTATGTTACA
This sequence comes from Iris pallida, assembly GCA_029216955.1. Lineage (NCBI taxonomy): Eukaryota > Viridiplantae > Streptophyta > Magnoliopsida > Asparagales > Iridaceae > Iris > Iris pallida. The sequence continues at coordinate 51,491,750 of JANAVB010025196.1, forward strand.
AGACAGGTTATCCACTTGGCCTGACAATCACACGAAAATCTCTGGAAAGGGTCATGCCGGCCATCCTGGATAACAAGCACACGGAGGAATCTGCTACACCCTACGTGAGGTGAGAGTGGAGAAAGCATAATAGTGACAAGGGGATTTGATCACATAACCCCTAATAATTCCCTCCATCCCTGAATAGTATCACGGATCCGGACATGGTACGTCATGACACGGGATTCAAAAGTAGGGGACCAGTCCACTCCCAAATCGATGTCTATATAAGTACAAGAAATACGAAATATTACGTACCAATATACCAAGAAAATTTGGGAATAATATCTCATGACAGGATTCGACGTATACTAGTCCGTGAACCATCGTGTCGAGAATCATGTAAGACACTATAACTGAATCGGATATAGTAGATATCAAGCCAATGAAAACTATCAGTGAATGTACTCGCCTGCGGTCCTGAGCTGTCAAATAGGGTCAATGCTCAGAGTGATGCCACAAACCTAAAGATGAGATATATATATATATATATATATATATATATATATATATATATATATAAGATAATTAGGGTTCAACAGTGTTAGGCATGATTATATAGTATAAGCTATGTAATCTAGGTCAATCTCAGTCCAACTAAGTCAAACTAGGTCACACTGAGTCACACTAGGTCACAGGAAGTCAAACCAAGTCAAACTAGGTCAAACTGGGTCAAAGGTTGACTTATAGTTGACTTTTGATCAACTGGTCAACTCTAGGTTAAACTAGGCTAATGTTGACTAACAGTTGACTTTTGGCCAACTGGTCAACTCTGGTCAAGTTCTAGACATTTCTAGGCTAAGTGTTGACTGATAGTTGACTTTTGGTCAAAGCAGTCAAACTTGGTCAACCGAGGTCAAAACTAGCCTAAGCATACTATTCCTAATATTTACCTACCAAGATACCATATATCTTGGTCAAACAGGATCAACTCTAATCTAAGAATTAAAATATCAAGTTGTACCTCGTTATTCGTACATCGAAACCTACGACACGTAAATCGTGATAAGATAATCAATAGTAAGGTTAATAATCTTATCACAGTGATCTACATGATCATCTTACAAATTTCAGCGATGTGAGATCACTGGAATTGACTGATCTCAGTTTCGTTGTACTAATTCCGAAATACAAACTTAACAAGAATTAATTATAATAAAAGGTAATACACAGAGAAAATATATACAAACATTTTCGGATGATGAAATAAACATCATCAACGTGTCCAGAATGGTCAAATTAGCTAGGACAGCCTATCCATAAGTCCAATTTGGACACAGGGGCAAAAAGATAATTTCGGGTCAAAACGGTGTCCGTGTCGGACCCGCTTTGCACCAAAAAATGTGCAAGAATACTAGTCCACTAAACCTAACAAATTACATGTCCACAAATCCAAAATGATGATACGAACCCAACGGTATATCCAGAATTGGATTCCATTGACCCGATCTCAAATTGGTCCGTTGACCAGGACATTGAAATTTTGATTTGTATGGAAAAGCATGTCGGAGTTAATGTCCTCAAAACTCAACAAATTATATGTCAACGAGTCCAGAATGACGATACGAACTCAACGGTATATCCAGAATTGGATTCCGATGAGCTGGCGTTAAAAAGTTCCGTTTATCCGGACTATAGGCCCGCTTTGCACCGAAATACGTACCAGGGTCCACGTCCTCCAAATCTAACAAACTTTATATGAAAATGTGCTAGAATGACGCCACAAGTTTACTGATGGTGTCATAAATTGAATTTGGAGTCCCGGGTTCAAAAATAGAAATTAACAACTTGGAAATTACGAATTTGGACGACCAACTTTGGCGTCGAATTCAACCAATCAAACATACTCACAATGAAATAAAACTTAAGGGTTAGGAAGAGGGTTATACCAGCTGCGCGTAGGAACCAGTGGCTTGCCAGACGGAGCTGCGATGGAGGAGATACGAACCGACGAAGTTGGCTCCGCAAAACTGTCCAAAAATAACACAATTTAAACGATCAACTTGGTAGCCGGTTTTGATGTATCAAACGATAAAATCAACGGACGAAACTTGAGGGGAGTGAAGATGGATATACCGAGATTATGACAGAGCAAAGCAATAGTCGATCCAACGGTCGGATGTCTCGAAAATCGTACACGAAGTTGCTGCGACAAAATATGATTTCAGCTTCGCTCCCGAGCGCGTCACGACGGAATTTAGTGTAAAATGCACGAATAGCCTAGAAGGCATGTCCCAGAGGACGGTGGCCGCCACGGGGAGGTACGGCGGAGGTCGCCCGGCCAGGGGGTGGCCTAGCCACGACAGCGCACGGCCGACGGCGGCGTCTGAACCATGCAGCTTGCTGGTGCGACTGCCATTCCGGCCACTGCTGTGTAGCAGTAGCTGCTGCATTGCTCACTGCTGCTGCAGTTGTGGTTGTGGCGCAGCGGCACAGCGGGCACGACGGTAGTCGAGTGGAGGAGGAGAAAAAGAGAGGTTGTGGTCGGCCGTTATGGTGGTAGAGGTAGTGTGATGGTAAAATGAAGGTGATGGTGGTAGTGGTTCGAGTGGTGAAGTGAGGAGGAGAGGAGAAGATGATGGTGATGGTGGGGTGGTGCATGGCTGAAGGAGGAAGGAGGAGGCTGATGTGGAGCTCGGGTGGAGAGGAGTTCGGCCTGGAGAATGAATGGAGTTGTTGTGTGTATGGAGAGTTGCTGTTGAAAATTTTAAGAAGAGAGAGAGAGAGAAAGGTGTTGTATGTGTGTTAAAATAAATAAGAGAGGGAGAGAGAGAAAAGTATTCTCCACCGGCTGCTTAGGAGGGAAATTGTGAGTGTGTGAGGAAAGAAATGAGTGGTTGGGATTGAATATGAGTAAAATGAAGGCTAGGATTTAATTGTAGGAAAAATAGGTTATCTCCTAGGAATTAAAATCAAGGGATTATCAAATGAATTTTTGAAAGAGATAGACTAGGTATTTAATATTTTTTTCAAGGGTAATGAGGGTGAGGGTGTCATGATGGAGGGTAACATAAAGCTGGACTGAATTTGTTGGAGCCGGGTTGGGTCAAAATCGGACATGGTGCAATAATTGAATTTAAATAAGTGTTTATGATCATGGATAAATAAGTAGCATGTGGGGGCTCAATTAAGTAGAACACAAGTGTCATACGGGTAGTAGGCTCAATGTGGGCCATGTCCATATTTGGGGTTGACAGGTTTGGGTTAACAGGGTATCCACAACTCAAGTCGAAAAATAAATGTGATACCGTGGGGTGAATTAAAATCGGATCACGTGTCAGGAAAGTTGTGTGAAGTAATTAAAGCACAAGATGGTGTGTCTGAGTGGGACACGAAGGTCATGGGAGAAGAGTGTCTCAAGTAGATCATGCATGAGGAGTTGGTTTCAAGAAAATGACTAGTCTGGTGCTCCTAAATTAAAAGTCACGGTAACGTCTTTATTAGGATCAAGGAAAAGAGTAGGAAATCAATTAATAATTAATCAACGATCAAATATTCTAAATTGACCCAAAAGTTGTGCAAAACAAAAAGAGTACAAGGGAACAAGTTTGGATAGGACATAATATATCAACATGAAGGTAATCTTGTCTACTACACACTGATGAAGGGAGTTTCCAGAGATTGGCATCCCTGACTCTCCAGAAGTCAAAGTCACAGAAAAGAACATTAAATCAAATAATAATATCTATTACAAATAATTGATTTATAAAATTGAAAAAAGCCCTAAATTCAGGGGGCTTACAATACCCCCTCATGGCAGCCACTACTAAAATACAGCAAATTTGCGACGGCCATATCCGTCGCTACTTTGTCGGCAAATCGACTTAGCGACGGATTGCCGACGAAATTTGGCTGGAAAATTCCGTCGGAAAATAGCCTGTCGCTAAAAAAAGTCCGTCGCTAAGTTGTCGCCATTCGACGGCTTAGCGACAAATTTTCGCTATCAAGAATCGTACATTTAGCGACGACTAGCCGACGGTTTGCCATCAAATCAAGTATCAGGAAGTTTATGATACTACTTTTTAGCGACAGACCAGTCCGTCGGTAATATGTTGGTAACTGCATATCAGAGAGTTTCTGTTACGCAAAATCCGTCGCCAATTTATTGTTAGCCATCGCTAATACTCGACAGAAGAACGACGGTTTAGCGACGAAATATCCGTCGCTTAGGTTCTAGAAATCTTTATATTTCCAGAACCTTTTCGAGGGATCATCCGTCACTAATCCGTCGACATCCGTCGCTAACTGGAAATTCTCCAGTTAGTGACGGAATATTCCGTCGCTCAGCCGTCGCCTTCCGTCGCTAGGTAGTCGCAAGTCCGTCGCTAACTGAAAAAGTTTTGAATTTTTTTACATAAAACAGAGCATTCCCTATTCGTACATCATCCAAAACATCGAAACATCACGATATGCATCACACCTCACACAAACCAACAAACCAATATACATCACACACCAATGTACAAATATCTATCACAAATACATCACATAAACCAACATACATCAATGAGACCCGGAGCAACCCTCCGTTGAATTTCTAGATAATAACAAGTTTAGATAATAGCATCCAAAAATATCCAAGTCTAGAAAATAACCATGTCTAGAAAATAAAAAACATCAAGAGTTGTAAAACCATCCAAGTCAAACCCAGAAATAAGTCTACCGGAAACAAATCCGGTCAAAAATCATATCATATATATCTATTGTCCTCTACGTCGGTGCAGAGAGATCTCCCTTCTCAGCCACCGCACATAAGTAGGATCCACGCTAGTAAGATCAATATCCACAGGAGATGGATAACTGGAACTCCCGGTACAACTGTCCTCTGGTGCCACCTCCTCCTTTACAGCAATCTCGGCTTTAGGAATCACTTCCTCCTTAATAGTAGGAGGAAGTTCTTCCTTGACCTTCATGTCTGCAGTAGGTACCACTACCTCCTCAGCAGCAGGAGGAAGCACTACCTCCTCAGCAGTAGGAGGTGCCACTACCTCCTCAGCAGCCATCTGTGCTTCTCTCAAGCGACATCCTCGGGTCATGGGTGCCATCTGGTAAGATTGATGGAAATATAGAGATTAATTAGGGATTAAACAAAATGACAGTATTAGACATGTAATGTGGAAGATTCATTATTGTACGAAAGTACAGTATTAGACGTCCTCCGCGACCTCATCTTCCTCTTCCTCCTCATCTTCGCTTTCATCTATTTTGTTTTCCTCTTCGGATACTTCAACCTCTTCTACATGATTAGATGTGTAATATGGAACTTGTAACCACCTCCATCGATGAATGACCCTCCAATGGTGAATGACCCTCAGCAGTCTTGCCTTAAACTTGAAGCTATTAACGATATAGCTTGACAGTACGGAATGAGTCTCACAACCGGGATATAGAGGAGTATCTGTATCTGAAACATATCATAAAACTTCTTCGCCTCGGGATTAGGATCCTTCGGATCAAAATTTGGCCCTGCCGCATCGTACACCATATCCTATCTTTCCGCATATAGTTAGCTTACGATGACCTCAGGCCGTAATCACGTAAGAAACCCTTATGGGTCAAATAATTTCTCACAGTCACCACTTCTTCGTAACATCTATTACGAAAATTACCACATGTCACGATCAACGAAGTAACGATCTATTGTAGATTGGATGTGAAAATCTGCATCGTAAGATAAAGTAAACAAAATTGCAAATAAAATATATAGTCCGATACTGATCCCCCTCTACTTTGTCACTCTACTTTCCCTGCTTCTCAAGAAGGCCCCCTCTCGGACCACCCTCTACTTTCCTGCTTCTCATTCGACTCTCTCAGCCTCCTATTCCGCATCATATGATGTCCATCTCAACCAAAGAGTAGAGAAGTGTGAAAATATTAATATTAACCAAGGATCGGTATCGGAATCAGTATCACCATGAATCTCATGGCTTGTTCTACCAGAGCATAATATAAAACCAAACGTGTGAAGCAGAGCTTCACATTCAAAATATTAGAAGGAAAAATTTACGATTGGTGGTAGGGCGAGCCAGAATCCTTTGAAAGTATTCTGGCTTGCCCTACCACCAATCAAATTTTCTTTCCTTCTAATATTGTGAATGTGAAGCTTTGCTTCACGTTTGGTTTTATATTATGCTCTGGTAGAACAAGCCATGAGAATCATGGTAATACTGATTCCGATACCGATCCTTCGTTAATATTAATATTTTCACACTTCTCTATGCTTTGGTTGAGATGTATATCATATGATGTGGAATAGGATACCTCATGACCCGAATAAGAAGAAGGGGAGTAGGGAGGCTCACTCTATACAATCATTCGCCTACGATATACACTCTTACTTATGCAAACATTTTGAGGTAATCAACATTATACTAGATTTCCAAAAAAATCTATAACTCTGATAGGCCCAAAAGACTTGGCATATGTAAATTTAATTTTCAACACTTACCTAGCTACTACTAAGATATCTTATATATATCCTTCTAGGATACTCACTCAATACCAAGGTTCGTAGTATCGATAAGGTTCTAAACGGCGGTAGGCAGGTGCGTGACGGAGAGAGTCCGCCTACCGCCTAGACACCGCCTAAGCGATCAATACCGATACTCATAGAAATAGTCCGATACCGACCCCCCTCTACTTAGTCCCTCTACTTCCCCTGCTTCTCAAGAAGTCCCCCTCTCTGACCCCCCTCTACTTTTCTGCTTCTCATTCGACTCTCTCAGCCTTTTATTTCGCAGGGGGGATATGAAATAACCATAGTGGATGTATTGTTACTCTTGCTCCCATCAGGATAAATCTGACCCCTTCTCCTGTTCCCACCTACATATATAGGATATTTTAAGAAGTGAACGTCTTTCTTCGTAGTGGGGGTCGGGGGAAAGAATGGAAAAGATGATTTTACTATATTTTTGACCTGGAACTGGACCTATCATAAGGATTCTGGCTCGCCCTACCACCCATCGCAAATTTTTTCCTTTTAATATTGTGAATATAAAGCTCTGCTTCACACGTTTGGTTTTATATTATGCTCTGGTAGAAGAAGCCATGAGATTCATGGTGATACCGATTCCGTTACCGATCCTTGGTTAATATTAATATTTTTACACTTCTCTACGCTTTGGTTGAGATGGATATCATATGATGTGGAATAGGAGGCCTCATGACCCGAATAAGAAGAAGGGGAGTAGGGAAGCTCACTCTATACACTCATTCGCCTATGATATACACTCTATACACTCTTACTTATGCAAGCCTTTTGAGGTAATCAGTATTATACTAGATTTCCGAAAAAATCTATAACTCTGATAGGCCCAAAAGACTTGGCATAAGTAAATTTAATTTTCAATACTTACCTAGCTACTACTAAGATATCTTATATATATTCTTCTAGGATACTCACTCTATACCAAGGTTCGCAGTATCGGCAAGGTTATAAATGGCGGTAGGCAGGTGCACGGCGGAGAGAGTCCGCCTACCGCCTAGACGCCTAAGCGATCAATACCGATACTCATAGAAATAGTTTGATATCAATACCGATACCGATTCTTAAACTCATAGGAAACCTTCCATAGGTGGAATTAACTTTAATTGAACCCATAGGAACCCGAATTGAACCCTCATGACCCGAATTGAACCCATAGGAACCCGAATTGAATCCTCATGACCCGAATTGAACCCATAGGAACCCTTCTATAGGTGGAATTGACTCTCTAATGCTAGATCTAGGTGTTAGAAACCTTTAATTTGGTAGGTCTAGGTTTTTACCACGATGAATGATAAATTCTATGCTCAATTTGTGTTATTTACAAATTTTGACCATCAAGTGTTCGATACGTTTTCCCAAAGGAAATTTTTTGTCCAATGTGAGTTGTGATTGTGTTATTGTGTCCACAATTGGATATTGAGTGGTTGGGTCATGATACACCATGATGTGTTTTGGAGCCTATTTTGTGTCATTTCTCAATATTATTCTAGATCTAATTTTATATATTTTTATATATATATATATATATATATATATATATATATATATATATATATATATATATATATATATATATATATATATATATATATATATATATATATATATATATATATATATAACAATTTCATATATATGGTTTGGATGTTGGTGTCATAATGGTGTTGGTGTAGGAATAGAGGGGTGAAAAAAAAAAAAAAAAATATATATATATATATATATATATATATATATATATATATATATATAACAATTTCATATATGGTTTGGATGTTGGTGTCATAATGGTGTTGGTGTAGGAATAGAGGGGTGTTTGATATTTGGTATTTGTGATTGTGTTTGTGCATTGGTGTTGTGCTTGATAAGGGAAGTGTGTGTTGTGTGTGAGAGTGTGTCATTTGTGGGTGATATTTATAGACATAAAAGTGTGGTATCAATTGAAATTTAGAGTACTTGGTATTAGTATGTGTAAAGATGGTGTGTGGGAGTGTTGAGTGTGTGTGTATACATATTAGTGTATGTGTGCATGCATGTGCATTGAGATTTGTAAGGGAGTTACTGCTGATACGCTATAGAACAACGGTGTATATATAGCTTATTGCAGCTTATTGTGAGTTACTAGTGTGTATATATATATATATATATATAAGGGAAAAATATTGTCACAACCCGCTCCCGAATAATCGGACATGAGTCGGACACGACCAGCCTTTGTCATTAGACACGACAAAGTAAGCTGTACAAATCTAGGAAAAACTAACCAGATATCAAGACAAGTATGAAAACACAGCATCTGTAAACGTATCCCATGGTAAAAGTAAATGTCTCAGAATTTATTACATTCCAGCAAATGAAAGATAGAGTCTACTAGTCTTAAAATACATGGAAAAAATGTAAAGTGCTAATGGTAAAGCTCTAGGCTTCTGCAGCCTCTAAGTCGAGAGCAACTCCAGCTAGCTCTCCTGCATCAACTGGCTCTCGGCCATAGTAAGTGTCGCAAGGAGCCTCCAACTCACCTGTAACATATCCTATTCAGAAGCGGAGCAAAGTACAGTTCTAGGTAATGAAACATGAACATGACATGAATAGAGTACAGGAGTACAGGAAATAAAATACAGGAATGAACATGAAAGTACAGGAAAGTAGTACAGGAAATAAGTACAGGAACTATAGTACATGAATGTAAAGTACAGGAATATGTAAAGTACAGGAAGAGTAATGTACAGGAAATAAAACTATAATCCTGTAGTACCAGACAAGATAAGTGCACAATATCGAAATACATCTAGTCTATGTGACCAACTGGGGTGAGAACATGCACAGGAGTACATGAATATGGTATGACTTAGGGCCCGCGTGTACGATGCGAGGCCTAAGCTAGGCACATGAGTATAGTAACCGGGATTGGTCACATGGCTAGTTTATTTCCCCATCCGACACTAATAAGTACAAGAACAAGAGTACAGGAATACAAGAGTACATGATATCGTGCCATGACGTGTAACAAGAAAGAGTACAAGAATGTGAATGCACAAAACCGTAGAAAAGTACTTGCCTTTGCTCCGGGTAATCAAGGTTGGGAAGATGATCAATAAATCCACCTAGTTTTAGTACAAGTTGGTTAATAACTAAACAATCTCTAGATTTGTATCTGAAGTTCCGGGTAATCAAGGTTGGGAAGATGATCAATAAATCCACCTAGTTTTAGTACAAGTTGGTTAATAACTAAACAATCTCTAGATTTGTATCTGAAGTTCTATAATTATAATATTTGGTTAAACCCAAATATTATCTACTCAATAATAAACTCTCTTACAACTATTCTTAAAGCCATTATTAGAAAATAAAGTTAGCTAGGTTTCTAACCCATTCCCAAGTTTCTTAATTTATCCAAGACAAAGCATATATATATACTCAAGTTTATTGATAAAAAAATCTAACATGATTTCCCAGGTTTAACTTGAATACTATCTCAGGTTTACACTGAAATCATCTCAGGTTACACTGAGAATTAATCTCAGTTACATTGGTCATCCAATCTCAGGTTTAAAGCATATAGTTCATGAGTTCCCAGTTCAACCATTGAATATATTGACATATCAATTCTCAGGTCCACTGATTACTCAAAACCTGATAGGGTTAGTTCCCTAATTAAATCAGACTCTGCACATGAACCCAGGTTCAGTTTATCTTGCCAGGACAATGTATAAAGCCTATGACCACATATTGATATAAAACCCAGGCTATTGATTGATAAGTCCTCGGTTCACACTGAGATTGTCTCTCAGTTTAACTGAGTTTCACTCTCAGGTTCATATTGGATTCACTATTCAGATTTACAGTGAGACTCTTTCCCAGGTTCATACTGAAACAAGGCAGTGATATGAATCCCCAGTTCGAGAATGATTCACCATACTGCATATGGTTTCAGGTATTGAACTAAAAAATGTAATACTTGAAAGAAAACATATAAATCCAGGTTTACACTCATCTTAATAGGCTGGAATTCAACCAATGGTTAACCTTCTCAACTTGAATTTAATACCAATATATCCAGATTCAGTTGAAACTGAACTGAAATTAATCAAAGCACTAATCCCCCTTAATACTGTATGTACATTTCCAGTTGAACCAAAGTTCCATGTTAGTTCCAGTTTTCACTGAACCAACTCAGCTGTACATACAATCAGGTCCCATAAGATAAACCAGTCATGGCACAGGATATCAAAGTTTCATCAAAGTGAACCAAATCATTGTACAGGTATTCAGCATTCTACAATTGAACCCAAGCATCACATGAGAGTCCCAGGTTCATATAAGAACTCAAGTTCAAACAACTCATAGGTTCATAAAAGTAAACCTACTTAATTTACCACGCCTGAATTTAGCTAAATTGCAGAATGCACATAAGTACAGTCCAATTTGTTAGACCAGACATCACCAAGAATCAGTTTTTCCCCAGTGTACCAAGCAACTCAGAAACTAGGGTCTGTTAGCAAGTAGGAATTCGACAATAATATGATTCCCAGGTAACAGTAGAACCAAGTATTCACATGAGTCCAGGCTCAACAAATTCCCAAATGAATAACATAAAGTCCTGGTTCAAAACAGTTTCTGATATGAATCTCAAGTTCATAAACAACCACTGAGGTATTTTACTGAACTAAACCAACCATTGTATTGGTTTCAAGTTTAGTAAAACGAACCAAAACTTGCATGCATAATTATTCCCAGTTCTTCAATAGATTGAACCGGTTGCATATACATCTCAGTTCCCTCAATCGACTTATTGATAAAAGTATTTAACTAACTATGCAAGAATTAAACTGACATGAAGTCTCAATGACAAATCTGAGATGAAATTCCAGGTTCGTCATCCTGAACCAACTATTATATTGCAGCCTCAAAATCACACAATCATCGAATTTGCTAACAACTGAAAACCAAAATAACTGAATCTCAATCATTCCTGTCCATACACGAACTGGACACTAACCAACCCCCCCTCTTAGCCGATTAACTAATTGAACTCACTACAAAATGAATATCATACAATTGAGATAGTGTCGATACCTGAAGGAGAAGATCAAAATCAAACGATGAACTGCTCCAAAGAGTCAGGCACGAGTTCTGGAGTCCAATGGAAGATTAGAACTCTGTTGAGACAATTTGTCGAACAATTTGTAAAACAACAAGAATTAAACAAGAGACTAAAATAATTTGAATTTCCAAACCAGAAACAAATAGCAAAAGTTCAGAATATCAAAATTCATCACTCACTACTAAAACTTCGATCCAACACTGCTATGATCACCAAAAATTGACTTGATTCTCAAATGTATCATGTTTGATCATTAAGCCAGGAACATAGAACTTCATACAAGAATCTAATAATATTTAATAAGATACCCAGACCAAATCGACAAGAGAGTCGATACTTACCAGAATTGATGATCGATGAATCAAAATCGATCACTCCGACAACCAAAATGCTATTCCGCAGAAAGAATAGATCGGATCAATCTCTGACCTAAAATTCTCAGATCTGAACCATTGAAAAAAAATCAAATGGATCGATAAATTTAGTTCAGATGTAGATCGATTCTAAAATTAAACAAATCGATCGAATCTAGGAATTGATGGCAATACTCACCGCAATCTCATGATGGTTTCGATTGATGAATCAAGACAGAAAGCTTCTTCACGCTGTCTCCACCAATGGATGGCTGCCTGCACCGCTTGTCGAGCTAAGAAGGGAATTCGCCATGGCCAGTCAACTGCGGAAGGAAGAAGGAATGAAGGAAATTTGCAGCACTCCCTCTCAATTATTTTTGATGGATTAAAAAATAATGGAAACTCTAGTTTATATAGAGGTGGAGCCCGAATTGATACTTGGAGAGGGGGAAAGGATTGGGCGGGAAGAATTGGGGATCTCAGATTAAACATGGCAGTGGCAACCGCCCCTCCTCTGAGAATCAGAAATTCGAACGTTTTAATTGAATGTTTGAAGAGGAATTTAAATGACAGTTAAAAGAAGAATGGATCATGGGCTTGGGCTTGGCTGACCACTTAGGGTTTAAACCAATGGAAAACCTATGGGCTGAAATGAATAATAGTTATATACAATTATTTACTTCACATAATTCTTAAATAAATTCTAAATTGCCGAATCAAAATTATATATACAAAAAAAATTCATTTACTAGAAAGGTGTAGTTACAAATCTCTCCCCTTGAAAAAATTTCGTCCTCGAAATTCAAGAGACAAAACTCTTCAAAGCGAAATCTCAAAGAAGTTTCAAACACAATCATTTATTGTATTAAATTTTTTTTCTCAATATCAAAATACATTCAGACAAACAAGCTGGGATAGCGTTCCCGCATCTCGTCCTCGCGCTCCCATGTGGACTCTCCCGGAGAGTGGTGTCTCTACATGACACGGACAAGTAGAATAGTCTGGTTTCGTAGGCGCTTCTCCCTCCTATCAAGGATCTCCACTGGCTGCTCCGCATAGGTCAAGCTCGGACCCACCTCCAGCTCTGAATAGTCCACCACATGGCTCAGATATAGAATGTAGCGTAGAAGCTGGGATACGTAGAAAATGTCGTGCACTCCCTCCAAGCTAGCTGGAAGCGCTAATCGGTATGCCACTTTGCCAATCCGTGCCATCACATTGAAGGGACCGATGAATCTCGAACTGAGTTTCCCGTCTCTGCCAAATCTGATGACGCCCCTGGTCGGTGAGATCTTCAGGAATACTCTATCACCAGCCGCAAACTCAAGTGGTCGTCTGCTGCTGTCCGCCCAGTGCTTCTGCCGATCCTGTGCAACTCTGAGACGCTCCCTGATCAGCGTTACTTTCTCAGCTGAGTCTACCACCATCTCTGGCCCAAGCAAAGTCCTCTCGCCAACATCATCCCAAGATAAAGGCGTACGACATCTCCGTCCATATAGCACCTCGAACGGGGTCATCTCGATGCTAGCCTGATAAATGTTGTTATAGGCAAACTCCACTAGATGCAAATGATCTTCCCACGAACCACCGAAATCAAGTGCGCAAACCTGTAGCATGTCCTACAGTGTCTGAATGGTCCTTTCGGACTGTCCGTCTGTTTGTGGATGATAAGCGGTGCTGAACTTCAGCTGCGACCCTAAGCTCAACTGTAGGCTCCTCTAGAAATGTGATGTGAAATGGTTGTCCCTGTCTGAAACGATGCTAACGGTACTCCATGAATCCGCACAACCTTTCGCATGTAGAGGTCTGTAAGCTTCTCGGTCGACAGCCCAACCTTGAACGAAATGAAATGAGCAGACTTCGTCAGTCTGTCCACGATCACCCAAATAGCGTCCTTGCCACTGGAAGTATGCGGTAATCCAGAGACGAAGTCCATGGTGATATGCTCCCACTTCTATTCCGAAATAGGTAAAGGCTGGAGTAGTCCTGCTGGTCTCTGGCGCTCCGCCTTGACTTGCTGGCACATAAGGCATCTGGAAACAAATATGGCAACCTCTTTCTTCATCCCATACCACCAAATATACTCTTGCAGATCCTTGTATATCTTGGTAGACCCAGGATGAATTGGATACTGCGACTGGTGGGCCTCCTGCATAACTTCCTTCCGCAGATCCTTGGGCACACACAACTGTTCCCGTGCCTCAGGGATCCATCCTCTGCAATAGTGAAGTCATCGAACAATCCTGCCTTCGCCTGAGATCTAAGGCATCGGAGTCCCTCATCAAGAAACTGTGTCTTCTTGATCTTCTCTAACAGTTCCGACTATATCTGCATATGCATCAGCTGCCCTCCTACTCCTGGTAGAACAATCTCGATCCCAAGGCTCTCAAGATCCTCCAGTAGATGCTAATCCATAGTGAGTAATATAGTAACAGAATATCGATTAAGAGCATCTTCCACCATATTCGCCTTCCCAGGATGGTACTGCAGATTAATGTCGAAATCTTTCATGAGTTCCAGCCATCTGCACTGCCTCATATTCAGCTCCTTCTGAGTAAAGACATACTTCAGGCTTTTCTGGTCCGTAAAGATGTTCACTCTCTCCCCATACAGGTAGTGCTTCCACAGTTTCAAGGAAAAAATGACTGCTGCAAGCTCCAAGTCATGTGTAGGGTAATTCTTCTCATAAGGCCTCAACTGTCTAGAAGCATAAGCTATAACCCTTTTGTTCTACTCAAGCACACATCCCAAGCCTTTTTCTGAAGCATCACTGTAGATGACAAATCCTCCTGATCCAGATGATAAAGCTAGAACTGGTGCTGTCGTGAGTCTTCTCTTTAATTCTTCAAATGCTGACTGGCAGGCATCGTTCCAGATGAACTCCTCATCCTTCCGTGTAAGCTTGGTCATCGGTTCTGCTATCTTGGCAAAATCTTTCACAAACTTCCTGTAGTATCCTGCTAGACCCAGGAAACTACGAATTTCTGCTACTGACTTGGGAGGTGCCCATGCTTCCACTGCTTCAATCTTCTTGGGATCTACAGAAATCCCTTCTCCAGTCACCACATGCCCTGGGAACTCCACTCTGTCCAAGAAAAACTCATATTTTGAGAGTTTCTCGTACAGCTTCTCCTTCCGCAGAATCTCCAACACAATCCGCAGGTGCTCCACATGCTCCTCCTCGGACTTCGAATAGATCAAGATGTCGTCAATAAAGACTACGACAAACTTGTCCAGATACTTGTGAAAAACTTTATTCATCAAGTTTATAAACACTACGGGGGCATTGGTGAGTCCGAACGGCATCACCAGGAACTCATACTGGCCGTATCGGGTGTTGAAAGCTGTCTTCGAAATATCCTGCTCCCGAACCTTTATCTGATGATACCCCGACCGAAGATCAATCTTGAAAAAGACCTTCACTCCACTAAGCTGGTCAAACATCTCATCAATCCGTGACAAAGGGTATTTATTCTTGATGGTGATGTTATTGAGTGCACAGTAATCAATACACATCCTCACAGTCCCATCCTTCTTGGGCACGAAGAGTACCGGTGCTCCCCAGGGTGAAGCACTGGACCGAATAAAACCCTTGTCTTCCAGCTCATCAATCTGAGCCTTCAACTCTGCAGCTTCTTTCGGGTTGATCTTATAGCAATGATGAGACTTCGGCGCTGATCCGGGCACTAAGTCGATACTGAACTCCACGTTTCGATCTGGCGGCAATCCTGGCAGCTCCTCGGGAAAGACGTCAAGATACTCTGTAATCAGCGGATGCGGCAACTCCTGGTCTTCTGCAACAGCTTCGAAGTAAACTCCCTCTGGCCTCTCTGTAACTCGTCTGCTGATCTCGAAGGGTGGAACTCCTGGCGGGCTGAAGATCACCTTCCCCTCATGGCAGTCTATTACGACAAAATGCTCGCTCATTCAGTCGATGCCGAGGACTATATCAAATCCAGGCAATGGCATCACTAGAAGTCGAGCCCTAATCTCTCTCCCAGCTATAGTGATAGGGCAATCCACCATCTCACTGACTGGCACTACTCCTTCTGTCATAATTCGACAGTTCCTTCTAGTGGGCCTGGGTGTGAAGCCGTGTCTATACAGAAACTCATATGATACGAAACTATGGATGGCTCCAGAATCAAACAATACAATGGCAGAAAAAGAATATAAAAGTATAGAACCTGTGATCACATCTGGTACTGCTTCGTCCTCCTCAACTGCAGCCATGACGTAAGCACGTCCCTGCTGTGGTCCTCCCCTCTGCTGATGCTGTGCAAACTGCTGCTGCTGAGTGGGTAAAGCCGATCCGCTCTGTGGTACAGCTGGTAGAGCTCTGGGTTATGCAGGTGGTGGTCCTCCAGCTCCTCTAGGTCCTCCTGTCAGTCAAGCTGCAGCCTATGGACAGTCCCTCATCTGGTGTGCGTCTGATCCGCAGAATAAGCAGAGTCCGAGCCTTTTACGTCACTCGTCGAAGCGGTGTCCCAGCCAGTAACAGAATGTGCAAGTAACTGCCTGCTGCTGTCTCTGATGCGGATGTACAGGAGCTCTGGCTGGACGATGATGATGCTATGCCGGCTGCTGTGGCCTCGTCTGAATCTGAGTCTGGACCCTCTTCGCTGGTGCCTAGAAACTGCTGCTGCCCATGTCTCGATCCCTCTTCAGCTTCGGATCTGCCTCCTTCTCTACAGCCTGAGCAATCTTGAGGATGCTCGCATACGTTGTCGCCTGACTAATCGCCACCGCATGTCGCAGCTTCCTGGTGAGACCCTTCTTGAATCTCCAAGCTCTGTCCTCCGGCGCTCTGACTAGGTTCTCCGCGAACCTGCTGAGTCTAGTAAACTCTGAAGTGTACTGCGCAACCGTCATCGTTGTAACGCCCCAGTCCCAAAATACGTAGGACTAGGAACGTAGACATGCCAGCTGTATTTATACGAAGTACACTCCAATATATGGAAACCTCGTATGAATACATAAGCTGTAAAATACAGTAGAACCATAACTAATCTCATCCACACAAAATAAATGAATAAAAGACATCATATAAAGATAATGAATTATCTTGATACAATATGTTGGACGGAGACAAATCCAGAACCAACAAGGAAAAAAATACATGGGAAATAAAATAATTTTGGCGAGCGAAGCAAAGATGATCCAAGTGCAATCATCATCGGAGAAATAGCGATGATCACAGCTAGAGCTAGAACACCTGCGAAAGACAAGAGCACACACCTGGAGAGATAACCAGGTCCTCAGAGGGAAGTAACAAGACACATAATATTATGCCATCATAACTGTGATATATAATATAAAGAAAAAAATATGTATGCAATCAGCTGCCTAACCAATCTACAGTGATAATGCAACAAGAACAAACCTTTGACGCATGGGCTGGATCAGGAATATCAGGAATCAGGACCGTATCTCCCACTGGAGATAACCGGCAATCAGGACCGTACCTCCCACTGGAGATAACCGGCTAGCAGGACCGTACCTCCCACTGGAGATAACCGACAATCAGGACAGTGCATATATGACCCATACGTTAAGGAACTGTTCTTCCCATCCGATGCCTATTAGAGTCACGTCCATGACTCATATGTACCTCTAGTAACTGTCAAGTCTACTAGCATGCAATCTATTGGCAGTTACTCCTAACCGTCGCACGCATCATACGTATCGGTGGCCAGCCGACTACGCGGATACGTGTCCTACATGTGACTCACATCACGTGATACAACAAGTGTCAAGGCCGTATGAGATATACCAATACCTCCACATCAATGGGTGGTCAATAAACTAAGTCAATGCAAGAGAAAATAAATAAAGCGAGAAAAACGACCGATATAGTCGCTTGCACCCAAGTGTGACTTGGACGCACAGTTTAAATATCGAGAAATAAAAAATGCTAAAAATAACAACTGAAAATAAGAATATAATAATCATAGAGTAAGGTGGCAAGGTATCTGGCCTGATGGTGCAAAGTGGCAAGCCCAAGAAATCACAATGTCAGCTAAGAAACGTCACAGTTTCCAAACAACTCCGGACGCTGAAACAAACATCAAAAATGCATTCGGTATAAAAGATATACCTAGGAAATGCCTGTCCAAAAGTTCAATTCTGGAACAGGGGCAAAATCATAATTTTGGGTCAAAACGATGTCCGCCGTTGGACCCGCTTTGCACCGAAATACGTGCTAAAGTCTATGGTCTCTAAAGTTATCAAACTACATGTCTATGGTTTCAGTTTGAGGAGAGGAACTCAATGGTATGTCCAGTTTTGGATTCCGATGAGCCGTGCACAAAATCGTCCGTTTGAGTGGGTCGCAGGCCCGCCAAAAAAGGGTTCCGATTCGACCTTCTCATAATCGAACCAAACTTGGCACACATGACCAGAATTTTGATCCGGACCTGTTGGCACAAGTTTCGTCTCGATTCGACGACTATACACGAAGTTATGGGCAAGTTTGCAAAATGCCGATACGGGGGTATCTCGACGGATACGCGTTGATTTCGTCGCGCACACGCGACAAAACTGAGTTTCGTCAGTTCCCTCACATTCGTAACGTCCATACTCGCCTTTCGATGCGCATAGCGCACGACCACGTCACCCGGTTTATCGGGGCGTACGTCGTATCGGACAAAATTCAAAAAATTAATATAATTAAACACAGGTTTTTCCTCAACTTCAACATCAATCTACTTTTTACACGCTAATCGAAACGATGATCCAGAAGATGCATTACGATCTCGGTTATGTTGTCAGTGATCGCCTTCAATTAGTTTCTACAAAATTTAAATGAACAGCAAGAAAATTGGTCGACAAGTTGTCGTTCAAATTCAGTTTTTAACGGTTTCAGAATCTGGTTTTTCTCTAACTTTATCTCGATTTTTCGAGCAAGTTAGATAGTCATGTTGAACTCCACTTAGGGTATCTCGAAGAGGGTCAGGTGGGCTTCCTACATGAATTTGCGGAACGAAAAACGGACTCCTAGGGAGGGAGAAATTGAATGGGTGAAGTTGTATACCTCGGAGTTTTGTTGCTGCGGTTGTTGTTCGTTGTTGTCGTTACTGTCGCCACACGGTGGCGCTGTCGAGCTGCGGCTGGGTGCGCGGACTCGTCGGGAGAGGGGAGGAGGGAGGAGAGAGGAGGATTAGGGTTTGGGTATGTGTACTTAGAGAGAGGGAAGGTTTTGTAGTCGGCCACATATTAATGCTGCTGATTCTTATAGGGGGGGTCGGCTAACCTATTGTTGCTGTTGCTTGCTTTAGTAAATAAGGGGGGTGCTGTTGCTTTAGTAGTAAAGGAGGGGCCGGTCCCACCTTGGCCAAAGCAAGTGCTGCGGCTGTACATGGGTGGCCGCCCACTCCTTAAGGGTTTAGGTTAATATATATATATATATATATATATATATATATATATATATATATATATATATATATATATATATATATATATATATATATTAAAAAATATATATATATATATATATATATATATATATTTTTTAATATATATATATATATATATATATATATATATATATATATATATTAAAAAAAAAATATATATATATATATATATATATATATATATATATATATATATATATATATATATATGATAACATATTTATATATATTCATATATATGCAAAAAAATCTCCAAAAATTTCAATAACAAATTTAAATATTGCTTATGCAACTAGTTGACATATTTAAACCGATATGCGTATTTATATATATAAAAATTTAATTTAAAATAAAATATCTCAATGCAATATATTTAAATCAAATGACGGGCTTAGTTAATCTCCCAAAAATAATTTTAACAATAATAAAAATAAAATCTTTCCAATGGGTAAATTTTACCATACTCTTACTTGGGTCCAGATAATTTTACCAATATTGAAAACATCAGTAATAATAAAAATATAATTTTTACCTCTAATTCAATAATTAGAATATATATATCTCAATTTCTAAATTAGTCTTAAAAATATTTGCACACTTTTAAAAAAGCCTGCCTGGTCATCTTGGTCTTACCACATGCCTATATAGGCTTGGATTTGGTTTGGGCCACGTTGGGCTGGTTTTGTACAACCATGTTACTAAAAAGTCAACAATATTAAATAATAATTAATTAATTCACTTATAGGGGTTATGTCGCAGCTTAATTTAAAATCAATCAACTCCAATCCAAATACAAATCCAACTTAAATCTATTTAAATTCTTTTAGTTTAAAACAAATAAGATAAATTAATTTTCAAACATAGATATTATTTTAACTATTTAAATGATTCCATAAGATCAAATCAAGATTTAAATTGCCACAAATATTTTTAAAATATATTTTCAAAAATACTTATAATAATAATTCCAAAAATTACATTATTATTTAAAAATAAACTAATAAAATATTTATGAAATATATGTATGCACGCAAATATTATTTTATTATTTATAACTGTATAAACGAGAGGCTTTTTATAAATAAATAATAAGTGGAAATGTTTGGTACGATAGCTAAATAATTATTATATATATTATTTTGAAACTAAAAAAATGGAAAAATATTTTTCTAAAAATGTGTGCGCTCGCACATATTCACACTCGTCGAGCAACAGAAAAAAAAAATAAGTGAAATTGTGTGCACGACGTACAAATACAAAAAATAATCAGTACCAATTTATAAAAAAATAGTCGAAATTTAGGAGTTTTACATCCTACCCAACTTAAAAAAAAATTCGTCCTCGAAATTAAAAATTAGTAGGGGGTAAGAAGACACGAGGGGATATCGATGGGGAATAATAAATTACAATGTTTAACAAAATCATGTCGTATGGAATCATAATCTAGATCATAGAAAATAGTACGGGTATGGCAGTGGCTAATGAGTGAGGGTCACGAGTTTAAAGCGACAATCAAAAGTTAAGGGTTAAAGTTAGTCATGATAAGATGCAAAGGGATAATATGGTATCAAAAAAAAATGAAAGACCTAAAAGTTATGTTTTGAAAGTAGGTTGAGGGCACGATTAAGAGAGCGATTAGGTACACGCCTAATTTAAGCGAGGCCGAAAAAAGGACGGGTAGTTTATGATGGAGATATAGCAACATTAAGTGATAATGGTCATAGGTGATAGGATAGCTAGAGAAATTTCTAGCACAACGCTTTCGTCCTTCTAAAATAGGTGAAGGCGAAAGTAATATAGAGTTTGAAGGAGGCGTTATCGAATGTGACTACGTGGTTCAAAGGCGACCGAATAATTCAAAAGGAGTTGCCAAGGCAGTCGCGGATGGGACACTAGAGGACAAATTTAACTATGTCCCCATCCACGTTGAACGATAGATAAAAGCGAACTAAAGTGCACTAGGTTGATCAGACCATCATGCACCGGTTCTGATTAGACAATATGTTAGTGGGAGCGACCCGAATATTATATGTCTTGAACAAGCTCGATAAAGGAATAAGCTTGCAAAAACTAGGCTACATTAGCATCATTAGTCAAAATGGTAAATACATAGGCACGAGAGATTAAGATTTAAAGAAGGTAGAATGATTCTAAGTCATATATTCGTCCTATAGTCTTCTTGTCCAAGTCCTTGGTTGGCTAGACGGGTTAGGTCCTCTAGATTCTAGGATCTAAATAAGCTTGCTAATATAGGTCACTAGGTCAAAGGGGTTGCTAGTTCATAAGGTATTCTACCCAACTTAAAGAATTAAACTAATAGTGTTTTGGGACAACTAACTAGTAGGGTCAATCTCTAGCAAGCACGAAGGGAAGATAAGAATAGGGATGGAAGCAAGCAAGTAAGATGCAATTGATGAGTCAAACGGTAGATAAAATCAAAGAAAGAGGTCAAGTATGTGGATGAGGTCCTAAACTTCTAATCCTATACGCAGGCTTGCTTGGCACGATAAAGTAACCAAACAATTTATCTGGACCTGCATGGGCCACCACAAAAACATGTAACGCCCTAGTCCCAAAATACGTAGGACTAGGAACGTAGACATACCAGCTGTATTTATACGAAGTACACTCCAATATATGGAAACTTCGTATGAATACATAAGCTGTAAAATGCAGTAGAACCATAACTAATCTCATCCACACAAATAAATGAATAAAAGACATCATATAAAGATAATGAATTATCTTGATACAATATGTTGGGCGGAGACAAATCCACTACCAACAAGTAAAGAAAAAAAATACATGAAAAATGAAATAATTTTGGCGAGCGAAGCAAAGACGATCCAAGTGCAATCATCATCGGAGAAATAGCGATGATCACAGCTAGAGCTAGAACACCTGCGAAAGATAAGAGCACACACCTGGAAAGATAACCAGGTCCTCAGAGGGACGTAACGAGACACATAATATCATGCCATCATAACTGTGATATATAATATAAAGAAAGAAATATGTATGCAATCAGGTGCCTAACCAATCTACAGAGATAATGCAACAAGAACAAACTTTTGACGCATGGGCTGGATCAGGAATATCAGGAATCAGGACCGTATCTCCCACTGGAGATAACCGGCAATCAGGACCGTACCTCCCACTGGAGATAACCGGCTAGCAGGACCGTACCTCCCACTGGAGATAACCGGCAATCAAGACAGTACATATATGACCCATACGTTAAGGAACTGTTCTTCCCACCCGATGCCTATTAGAGTTACGTCCATGACTCATATGTACCTCTAGTAACTGCCAAGTCTACTAGCATGCAATCTATTGGCAGTTACTCCTAACCGTCGCACGCACCATACGTATCGGTGGCCAGCCGACTACGCGGATACATGTCCTATATGTGACTCACGTCACATGATACAACAAGTGTCAAGGCCGTATGAGATATACCAATACCTCAACATCAATGGGTGGTCAATAAACTAAGTCAATACAAGAGAAAATAAATAAAGCGAGAAAAACGACCGATAGAGTCGCTTGCACCCAAGTGTGACTTGGACGCACAGTTTAAATATCGAGAAATAAAAAATGCTGAAAATAACAACTGAAAATAAGACTATAATAATCACAGAGTAAGGTGGCAAGGTATCTTGCCTGATGGTGCAAAGTGGCAAGCCCAAGAAATCACAATGTCAGCTAAGAAATGTCACAGTCTTCAAACAACTCCGGACGCTGAAACAAACATCAAAAATACACTCGGTGTAAATGATATACCTAGGAAACGCCTGTCCAAAAGTTTAATTCTGGAACAGGGACAAAATCATAATTTTGGGTCAAAACGATGTCCGCCGTTGGATCCGCTTTGCACCGAAATGCATGCCGAAGTCTATGGTCTCTAAAGTCATTAAACTACATGTCTACGATTTCAGTTTGAGGAGAGGAACTCAACGGTATGTCCAGTTTTGGATTTCGATGAGCCGTGCACAAAATCGTCCGTTTGAGTGGGTCACGGGCCCGCCAAAAATGGGTTCCGATTCGACCTTTCTTAATCGAACCAAACTTGGCACACAGGACCAAAATTTCGATCCGGACCTGTTGGCGCAAGTTTCGTCTCGATTCAACGACTGTACACGAAGTTATGGGCAAGTTTGCAAATCGCCAATACGGGGGTATCTCGACGGATACACGTTGATATCGTTGCGCACACACGACGAAACTGAGTTCCGTCAATTCCCACACGTCCGTAACGTCCATACGCGACTTTCGATGCATATAGCGCGCGACCACGTCGCCTGATTTGTCGGGACGTACGTCGTATCGGACAAAATTCAGAAAATTAATATAATATAATTAAGGGTTTAGGTTTATATATATATATTTTTTTAGGTTTAGGTTTATATATATATATATATATATATATATATATATATATATATATATATATATATATATATATATATATATATATATATATATGATAACATATTTATATATATATATTCATATATATGCACAAAAATCTCCAAAAATTTCAATAATAAATTTAAATATTGCTTATGCAACTAGTTGACATATTTAAACCGATATGCGTATTTATATATATGTAAAAATTTAATTTAAAATAAAATATATCATTGTAATATATTTAAATCAAATGACGGGCTTAGTTAATCTCCCAAAAATAATTTTAACAATAATAAAAATATTAAAAATAAAATCTTTCCAATGGGTAAATTTTACCATACTCTTACTTGGGTCCGAATAATTTTACCCATATTGAAAACATCATTAATAATAAAAATATAATTTTTACCTCTAATTCAATAATTAGAATATATATATCTCAATTTCTAAATTAGTCTTAAAAATATTTGCACACTTTTAAAAAAGCCTGCCTGGTCATCTTGGTCTTACCACATGCCTATATAGGCTTGGATTTGGTTTGGGCCACGTCGGGCTGGTTTGGTACAACCATGTTACTAAAAAGTCAACAATATTAAATAATAATTAATTAATTCACTTATAGGGGTTACGTCGCAGCTTAATTAAAATCAATCAACTCCAATCCAAATACAAATCCAACTTAAATCTAATTAAATTCTTTTAGTTTAAAACAAATAAGATAAATCAATTTTCAAACATAGATATTATTTTAACTATTTAAATGATTCCATAAGATCAAATCAAGATTTAAATTGCCACAAATATTTTCAAAATATATTTTCAAAAATACTTATAATAATAATTTCGAAAATTACATTATTATTTTAAAATAAACTAATAAAGTATTTATGAAATATATGTATGCACGCAAATATTATTTCATTATTTATAACTGTATAAATGAGAGGCTTTTTATAAATAAATAATAACTGGAAATTTTTGGTACGACAGCTAAATAATTATTATATATATTATTTTGAAACTAAAAAAAATGGAAAAATATTTTTCTAAAAATGTGTGCGCTCGCACATATTCATACTCGTCGAACAACAGAAAAAAATAAATGAAATTGTGTGCGCGACGTACAAATACAAGAAAATAATCAGTACCAATTTATAAAAAAATATAAAAATAATAGAAATTTAGGGGTTTTACAATCGTCCCCTGCTGCAGCGTCTCGAACTGCATCCTCAGCTCATCCCGCTCCACCTCTGGGAAAAACTTTTCCTTGAACAGAGTTTTGAAATCTGTCCAAGACACCTGGGGCTCCGCCAACTGGGGCTCCTCCCGGTACCAAGCTCTGGCCAAGTCGAAGAGTCGCATGCTAGCCACCTCCACCTTCAGGTTCTCCGGAATCTGCACCATCTTCAAGGTCCTCTCCGCATTCTCCAGCCACTCATCCGCATAGATGATCCCTTCGTTGCCCCAGAAGTCCATCGGGCAGAGATTCTGGTACTCCTTGGCCGTCCCTGGTCTCGGTGCTCGTGGTGCTGGAGGTGCTACTGGTGCCGGTGCTGCCATCTCTCGAGTCCTGAGTGCGTCGACGACGATTGCTCTGAACTGTACGACCTGCTGACTCTGAGCCTCTCTGAACTGCGCAGCCTGGTGATTCTGGGCCTCCATAAACTGCTGGAACATCGCCATCACCTGAGTGTCGTCAAACATCATCGTCGAGGGTAGCGACGAAAGTGTCGGAGGTGGTGGTGGAAGCTGATCCGCCGGAACGTCTGGTGCGGCTTAATCCGAACTACCTGCTACTCCGGGCTGATCCGCGGTCTTCCTCATAGTGACCATCCTGTAATAGAAAGAAAACTTCGTAATTGATAAAAACCTAACCTACCAGAAAATGTAAATGTTTATATAATAACCATATGTACCCGATGTACCCGATTTCCTATGCTGTGATTCAAGTTTCCCTAGTGTAATTTAAGTCCCCCAATAGTACTCTAATACCTAGGTACTATTAGGATATACCTGCATGGGCCACCACTAAAAATATGTCACGACCCGCTCCCGAATAATCGGACACGAGTCGGACACGCCCAGCCTTTGTCGTTAGACACGACAAAGTAAGCTGTACTAATCTAGGGAAAAACTAACCAGATATCAAGATAAGTATGAAAACACAGCATCTATAAACGTATCCCATGATAAAAGTACATGTCTCAGAATTTATTACATTCCAGCAAATGAAAGATAGAGTCTACTAGTCTCAAAATACATGGAAAAATATAAAGTGCTAATGGTAAAGCTCTAGGCTTCTACAGCCTCTAAGTCGAGAGCAACTCCAGCTAGCTCTCCTGCATCAACTGGCTCTCGACCATAGTAAGTGTCGCAAAGAGCCTCCAACTCACCTGCAACATATCCTATTCAAGAGCGGAGCAAAGTATAGTTCTAGGTAATAAAACATGAACATGACATGAACAGAGTACAGGAGTACAGAAAATGAAATACAGGAATGAACATGAAAGTACAGAAAAGTAATGCAGGAAATAAGTACATGAACTATAGTACATGAATGTAAAGTACAGGAATATATAAAGTACAGAAAGAGTAATGAAATGAAACTATAATCCTGTAGTACCAGACATGATAAGTGCACAATATCAAAATACATCTAGTCCATGTGACCAACTGGGGTGAGAACATGCACAGGAGTACATGAATATGGTACGACTTAGGGCCCGCGTGTACGATACGAGGCCTAAGCTAGGCACATGAGTATAGTAACCGGGATTGGTTACATGGCTAGTGTATTTCCCCACCCGACACTAATAAGTACAAGAACAAGAGTACAGGAATACAAGAGTACATGATATCGTGCCATGACGTGTAACAAGAAAGAGTACAAGAATGTGAATGCACAAACCCGTAGAAAAGTACTTGCCTTTGCTCCGGGTAATCAAGGTTGGGAAGATGATCAATAAATCCACCTGGTTTTAGTACAAGTTGGTTAATAACTAAACAATCTCTAGATTTGAATCTGGAGTTCTATAATTATAATATTTGGTTAAACCCAAATATTATCTACTCAATAATAAACTCCCTTACAACTATTCTTAAAACCATTATTAGAAAATAAAGTTAGCTAGGTTCCTAACCCATTCCCAAGTTTCTTAATTTATCCAAGACAAAGCATATATATATAAATACTCAAGTTTATTGATAAAAAAATCTAACATGATTTCCCAGGTTTAACTTGAATACTATCTCAGGTTTACACTGAAATCATCTCAGGTTACACTGAGAATTAATCTCAGTTACATTGGTCATCCAATCTCAGGTTTAAAGCATACAGTTCTTGAGTTCCCAGTTCAACCATTGAATATATTGACATATCAATTCTCAGGTCCACTGATTACTCAAAACCTGATAGGGTTAGTTCCCTAATTAAATCAGACTCTGCACATGAACCCAGGTTCAGTTTATCTTGCCAGGACAATGTATAAAGCCTATGACCACATATTGATATAAAACCCAGGCTATTGATTGATAAGTCCTCGGTTCATACTGAGATTGTCTCTCAGTTTAACTGAGTTTCACTCTCAGGTTCACACTGGATTCACTGTTCAGATTTACAGTAAGACTCTTTTCCAGGTTCACACTGAAACAAGGCAGTGATATGAAGCCCCAGTTCGAGAATGATTCACCACACTGCATATGGTTTCAGGTATTGAACTGAAAAATATAATGCTTGCAAGAAAACATATAAATCCAGGTTTACACTCATCTTAATAGGCTGGACTTCAACCAATGGTTAACCTTTTCAACTTGAATTTAATACCAATATACCCAGATTCAGTTGAAACTGAACTGAAATCAATCAAAGCACTAATCCCCCCTTAATATTGTATGTGCATTTCCAGTTGAACCAAAGTTCCATGTTAGTTTCAATTTTTACTGAACCAACTCAACTGTACATACAATCAGGTCCCATAAGATGAACCAATCATGGCACAGGCTATCAAAGTTTCATCAAAGTGAACCAAATCATTGTACAGGTATTCAGTATTCTACAATTGAACCCAAGCATCACATGAGAGTCCCAGGTTCATATAAGAACTCAAGTTCAAACAACTCGTAGGTTCATAAAAGAAAACCTACTTAATTTACCACGCCTAAATTTAGCTAAATTGCAGAATGCACATAAGTACAGTCCAATTTGTTAGACCAGACATCACCAAGAATCAGTTTTTCCCCAGTATACCAAGCAACTCAGAAACTAGGGTCTGTTAGCAAGTAGGAATTCGACAATAATATGATTCCCAGGTAAGAGTAGAACCAAGTACAGTAGAAACTCTATAAAATAATACACTTGGGACCACCAAAATTTATTAATTAAAAGAGTTATTAATTAATCGATAAATTAATAATTATTAATTTATATATTAATTAATATTTTATTAATTTATAATAAAATACTTACGTAGTTTACAAACACCTTTCAAGCTTCCATTTAATTATTGTATACAATGCATGTGTATATCAAATGAAGGGCCCAATTTGAAAGAAACCTTCAATCTCCCACCTTATTATGCTTCTTGTGTTCAGTGTATCACTTTATGGACATTAAAAATATTTTCAAGAAACCTTCAATTCTTGAGTCATTTTTCAAGAAACCTTCATAAATCATTCATGTAATATGCTATATATAAGGAATTATTAATTTATATTTTATATGGGGTCTGAAGAAATTATCAAAAATGTATTATCTTATAATTTTAGCGAATTATTAATTTAGCACCCTATCCCCGAGTCGGGACCGGCCAAAAATATTATCTTAGAGAGTTTATTAAATAATCGAATATTAATTTATAGAGTTTCTACTGTATGCACATGAGTCCAGGCTCATCAAATTTCCAAATGAATAGCACAAAGTATTAGTTCAAAACAGTTTCTGATATGAATCTCAAGTTCATAAACAACCACTGAGGTGTTTCACTGAACTAAACCAACCATTGTATTGGTTTCAAGTTTAGTAAAACGAACCAAAACTTGCGTGCATAATTATTCCCAGTTCTTCAATAGATTGAACCAGTTGCATATACATCTCAGTTCCCTCAATCGACTTATTAATAAAAGTATTTAACTAACTATGCAAGAATTAAACTGACATGAAGTCTCAATGACAAATCTGAGATGAAATTCCAGGTTCGTCATCCTGAACCAACTATTGTATTGCAGCCTCAAAATCACACAATCATCTAATTTGCTAACAACTGAAAACCAAAATAACTGAATCTCAATCATTCCTGTCCATACACGAATTGGACACTAACCAACCCCCCTCTTAGCCGATTAACTAATCGAACTCACTACAAAATAAACATCATACAATTGAGATAGTGTCTATACCTGAAGGAGAAGATCAAAATCAAACGATGAACTGCTCCAAAGAGTCAGGCACGAGTTCTAGAGTCCAATGGAAGATTAGAACTCTGTTGAGACAATTTGTCGAACAATTTGCAAAACAGCAAGAATTAAACAAGAGACTAGAATAATTTGAATTTCCAAACCAGAAATAAATAGCAAAAGTTTAGAATATCAAAATTCATCACTCACTACTAAAACTTCGATCCAACACTGCTATGATCACCAACAACTGTCTTGATTCTCAAATGTATCCTGTTTTATCATTAAGCCAGGAACAGAGAACTTCATACAAGAATCCAACAATATTTAATAAGATACCCAGACCAAATCGACAAGAGAGTCGATACTTAACCAGAATTGATGATCGATGAATCAAAATCGATCACTCCGACAACCAAAATGCTATTCCGCAGAAAGAATAGATCGGATCAATCTCTGACCTAAAATTCTCAGATCTGAACCATTGAAAGAAAATCAAATGGATCGATAAATTTAGTTCAGATGGAGATCGATTCTAAAATTAAGAAAATCGATCGAATCTAGGAATTGATGGCAATACGCACCGCAATCTCGTGATGGTTTCGATTGATGAATCAAGACAGGAAGCTTCTTCACGCTGTCTCTACCAACGAATGGCTGCCTGCATCGCTTGCCGAGCTAAGGAGGGAATTCGCCATGGCCAGTCAACAGCGGAAGGAAGAAGGAATGAAAGAAATTTGCAGCACTCCCTCTCAATTATTTTTGATGGATTAAAAAATGATGGAAACTCTAGTTTATATAGAGGTGGAGCTCGGATTGATACTTGAAGAGGGGGAAAGGATTGGGCGGGAAGAATTGGGGATCTCAGATTTCACATGGCAGTGGCAATCGCCCCTCCTCTGAGAATCAGAAATTCGAACGTTTTAAATGAATGTTTGAAGAGGAATTTAAATGACAGTTAAAAGAAGAATGGAACATGGGCTTGTGCTTGGCTGACCACTTAGGGTTTAAACCAATGGAAAACCCATGGGCTGAAATAAATAATAGTTATATACAATTATTTACTTCACATAATTCTTAAACAAATTCAAAATTGTTGAATCAAAATTATATATACAAAAAAAATTCATTCATTAGAAAGGTGGAGTTACAAATATATATATATATATATATATATATATATATATATATATATATATATATATATATATATATAGGGGATCGGGAGACCGTCGTCCTCAACAGGTGGATCGAACGGGCGTACGTACGGACCCCACGTAGCCCGTTCGACCCCACGCAGCCCCTCCCCTCCCCTCCCCCACCCCCTGCACCACAGACCACCAAGACCCCCCGACCCCCCTCTGCTCCCCTACCCTCCTTCCCGTGACCTCCCCACCCGCCGACCCCCAACCTAAACCTCCCTCCCAACGACCCCTAACCTAAACACCCACCCGACCGCCAAGACCCCCCGGTCGGCCCCGCGACCTCCCCACCCGCCGTCCCATCCTAACCCCCCCTTCTCCCCCGCCCCGACCACCAACACCCCTTGTCCCCCTCCCTCCGCTCCACTACCCCCCCTCGCGACCTCTCCATCCACCGACCCCCCTCCCTCCGGCCCCCCGCCCTCCGCTTCCCTAATCCCCTCCGAGGCTACGATTCGCCCCACGGGGTGCACCCCCTCGACCACCAAGAGAGGGAGAGGGGGAGAGGGACATACCTGAGTGAGAGAGAGTGCACGAGAGAAAGAGAGAGGTGAGAGAAAATTTTAGGGGGAATGAAAAAATTCCCCTTCGTCGGTTCGTTTTATGTTAGGGCACAGTATTTAGCAATGGATTAGCGATGGATATATCTATCGCCAGGCCGTCACTAAACTGAAGGCACAGTATGTTAGTTTGCCGACAGATAATCCGTCGCTATGTGGTCGCTAAATTTTGTGCCAATATTTTCTAACATTTTCCCGTAAAATATTGACAACTGGGCGACGACATAGCGACGGGTTGTTTGTCCGTCGCTATATGTTCGACGATATAGCGACGAATTTTCAACCGATGTTTACCCTTAAAACTAAAAAAATAATTGGCTGCAATTCGACGGAAGACCATCGCTATTTCGTCGAAAGTCTGTCACTATTAGCGACGGCGTACATCCATCGCTAAAGCACTGTATTTTGGTAGTGAGCTAGCTCCCTCTCTCCACAAGCTCTTCTCCCTATATAAAATTTTCCATTCTCTTCTCCTCCCTTCTCATTTATCACCATTGGCATCTCTCCTTTTTAGCCGACACCACCTACACCATCAGCACGTCCCCAACACGCAGAGCTGCTTCCAACCCGTGAAGGCTGCCTGTACGACCCCCTTTGGCCTCAACACCAGCGACCATCTGTACAAGAACGGTCATGTCGCGGGGGCAGCACAGTCGGCCATCACTATGTGCGCTCACGAAGTCAAGCCACAACCTTATCAAAATACCATATTCTTTATCTCCCTATGGCCACTCATATCCTCGCCATGTCGAGTGGTCGACCACCACCGTGTCAGGCCACCTAGGAGCGCACAGGCGGGGCAGTAATGGCAGCGATGCCTACAAGCAGTAGCCACGTATGCAGCATGCAATAGCCACAGCGACGACATCGCCACTAACCGGGACATTGCAGCCCACCCCCACGACCACGGCGAACCTTCGGTGACCCCTCTGGATATGTCACCATCCTTCCCGATGAGCCACAGAGGCTATTCGTGTGTTTCACATGAGTTTCCGTCGTGACGTGCGAGTTCCGAAACTCAGAAATCGTGCTTCGTCGCAGCAACTTTGGGCGTATTTTCGGGACAATTCGATCGTTGGATCGTCGATCCGATTCTCCATCTCAATTTTGATATATACCCCTTCACTCACCTAAATTTTAGCCATTAATTCAATTGTTTGATAGATCAAAACCGACCACCAAGATGTTCGAATAAATTACATTATTTTGGACAGTTTTATGGAGCCAACTTTGTGGATCCGTTTCTCCGCCATTGCAGCTCCGTTTGACATGCCACCAGTTCTTGTGCACAGCTGGTATAACCAACTTCTTGTCATTAAAGTTTTGTTCCATCGTGAGCTCGTTTGATTGGTTGAATTTGATGCCAAATTTGGCCGTCCGAATTCGTAATTTCTAACTTGTAAAATTCTAATTTTGGACCCAGGACTCCGAATTCCAATTCTGACACCATCAGTGGACTCATGGCATCATTTTAGCACAAATTCATATAAATTTTGTTAGATTTGGAGGATGTGGGTCCGACACACATTTTGGTGCAAGACGGGTCCCATAGTCCGAGTCAACGGGTCATTTTGAGATCGGCTCATCGTAATCCACTTTCGGACATACTGATGGATTCGTATTATTATTCTGGATTTGTTGACATATACTTTGCTAGATTTAGTGGACTTGGGCTTCGGCACGCATTTTCGTGCAAACCGGATTCCAAATATCCGAGTCAACGGGCTATTTTGAGATTGGCTCATCGGAATCCAATTCCGGATATACCGTTGGATTCGTATCGTCATTCTGGACTCATGGACATATCATTTGCTAGGTTTAGTAGACTTTTATCTAGGAACATTTTTGGTACAAAATGGGTCCAACGGCGAATATTATTTTGACCTAAAATTACCATTTTGCCCCTGTGTCCAAATTGGACTTATGGGTAGGCTATCCTAACTAATTTGACCATTCTTGACACATTATTGAGATTTATTTTATAATCCAATGACATCTATAGATTTTTTCCTTTATTTATCACCATTAATTATAATTAACTCTTATTATATTCGTATTTCAGAATCCGTGCATCAAAATTGAGATCGGTCGATTCCAGTGATCTCACATCGCTAAAATTGACAAGATGACCATGTGGATCGCTAAGATAAGATTGTTAACCTTACCGTTCATCGTCTTGTCTCAATTTGCATGTTGTAGATTTTGATGTACGAATAACGAAGTACAAACTTGATATCTTAATACTTACAACATACAATTCATATTATTAGTAATAATGATTACAGAGGCTAGTATGACCTGGTTTGACTAGTTTTGACCTAGTTTATCTTTCATAACCTAGAAAAGGCCTAGAAGCATATAATTAATGTATTTAAATATATTATTTACTCTAGAACACCAAGTAACTCTGTAAATTCATATTAGGTCTTTGTGACGTCGGTTCGGACATCGATCCTCAGTTTTTGCTCAGGATATCAGGCGAATACATTCTCTGATAGTTTTTATTTACTCGATTATTATTATGATTCAGCTTCTAGTATAGTTCTATTTGATTCTCTGTCACAACACAGATTGGTATTCTGGATTCATTCATTTGGGATACATGTACTTAACTCGTCTAGCCCCTACTACCAGAACCACTCATTGGAACCACCTACTCGAAACACCTACAAGCACTATTTACTTTTGGCTAGACTCATACTCTATTTATGTGTCAGGGTATGGATTCACATATACTTATCAGGGCAAAAAATACTCGAGTCAACATTATTTTCCATTGATTGTAAAAGAATAGAACAGTTTTATGGGAGGACTGGACTTTTACTTCACAACACAAACTCGCTCGTACAAAGAAATCCTAGGGATGAAAATCTAGGTACAGCAATCTAAGTACAATTGTTTAGTTTTTTCTGGAGGGTGACGGTAGAGGCTCGGGAGAGTGCTATCAACTCTGTCTTACTTCTTGGACGATCAGATGTAGCCTTAGTTCTGATGAAGAAATGCTCTCGGGATGTGTGGAGAGATTCTTCTGTGCACCTCCGCTCTCTCTGTGTGTGTCTCTGTCTCTTTGCAAGGGAATGGCACCTTGCTATTTATAGGAGTGGGGTGTAATAAGTAGGGTTTGCAATGATTGTTCCTTGAAAAGTGGGCGGTTAGGGATTGGTTATGATTTGCCTTGATCTTGTTTGTTGGAAATTAATCTGGGTCGTTAATATTGATTGTAACAAATCTGGGCAGTTAATATTGATTGCACCAAATCTGTATGGGCAGTTAATGTTGATTGCAACAAATCTGCATCGTAATAATTTGCTGATATTAGCAAATCCGAGTGAATAAATCTTGGTCAATCTCCTGCTACGTGTCCCAACTGCCTGTTATGTCGATTGCCATAAATCTGGATTATTGGGATTTGATCAACTCCTGCCACGTGTTCCAACTGCTATGAGCCGCATAGAGGACTGTCGTAGTTGGACTGTATGAGTGTGGCCTCATGTCAGAGCCGCATAAGGGTGGCCTTATCTGAACCGCATGGAAGTCCTTTAATCTGAGCCGCATGGAAGTCCTTTAATCTAAGCCGCATGGAAGTCCTTACAACTGAGCCGCATGAAGGTGGCAACCGCATAAGGGTGGCAGTCGCATAAAGGTGGCAGCCGCATGAGGGTGGCAGCCGCATGAGAGTGGTAGCCGCATGAGGGTGGCAGCCGTATGAGAGTGGCAGCCGAATGAGGGTGGCTGCCGCATGAGGGTGGCAGCCGTATCGAGATGGCAGCCACATGAGGG
Organism: Iris pallida; assembly: GCA_029216955.1. Classification (NCBI taxonomy): domain Eukaryota; kingdom Viridiplantae; phylum Streptophyta; class Magnoliopsida; order Asparagales; family Iridaceae; genus Iris; species Iris pallida. The sequence continues at coordinate 51,526,494 of JANAVB010025196.1, forward strand.
TGGCAGCCGCATGAGAGTGGCAGCCGCATTAAAATAGGTAGTCGCATAGTGAGCTTCAGAATTGGTGGATCATGCCAGCTATAAAGATTTCCTTCGTTTTCCTAGGAGCACGCCATTATGTCAGAGTCATCATTGCAGCTTTATGTCAGATCTGTGAATTCACCTTTATGTCAGAGCTGCTGTGTTGCGTCAGAGCATTAAATAAGATCGCTGCTTAATGGCCAGCTGTAGAGGCGAACCGCATAGGGCCACGTGGCTTTTACCCGAGCCGCGTGGAGCTATTGGGGATTTCTGAGCCACATGAAGCTCTGAAGGACTTTTGAGCCGCATGAAGCTCTAAAGGACTCTTGAGCCGCATGAAGCTCTAAGAGATTCTTTGAACCGCATGAGACTCCCTCTGTTTTGAGCCGCATGGCCTTTCATATTCTTTTTCATGCTTCTACAAGACCCCCTTCAAAGTTTTCAATTTGTAAAATTGAAATACTTTGAATAAGAAGCATGGCTATGTCCACATAAGCTCTTATGGCCGCATAGGATGTTCTGGCCGTATGCACTTCCTAGCCACATGGACTTCCTAGCCGCATGGACTGTCTAGCCGCATGGACTGTGTGGCCGTATGGACTTCCTAGCCGCATAGACTGTTCTGGCCGTATGAACTTCCTAGCCGCATGGACTTCCTAGCCGCATGGACTGTTCTGACCGCATGTTGTCCTTTCTGCCACATATGCATCTCATTTAATTGCCCTTGATTTGTTTTGGATTTAAAGCCGCCTTTTGGGGTAGAATCCCAAGGGTCAGTTTTAAATATCCAGATTTGCCTCGATGATCGAAGAGTGGATTTTGTTCTTTAGGCGGCACACGGATCGAAGCTTCTATGAGCCCCCTGTCCGCCTATAAATAGGAGTAACTTTTAGAGAGAAACTCTTTACTTTCTTCTTTTATTCGAACCTCTCTTGCCCTAGCTGCCGTCTTCTTCCTCTACTTCTTCGATCAATCGATGGCCCCCAAGACTTCCAAGGCTGTGGCGAAGGGTAAGGGAGTGGCTTCTACGTCGACTACGGCGCATGAAGTTCATCCCGATGTTCACCCTACTATTGCTGGTAAGGATTTTGGGAGAAATTGCATGAACTCAGAACCTAACCATCATGGCTATGTCGCATATTTTATGTGCCGACCTTCTTCGTCTTCATAAATTTACATACTGTGCTGTATGTGCCACATGTATATCCCATGTCCGAGCCGTATGGGGGTATACCCCATGTCCGAGCCGTATGAGAGTCGTCTTGCGGCCGGATAAGCACTTTGCAAATTGAACCGCATAAAGACCCGTCGAATCAGAACTACATAAGTCCTTCTAAACTGAGACGCATGAAGCCCCATTAAATAGGACTGCATAAGCCCCTCTTTGAACTGTGCCGTATAATGCCCTGCTAAGCAGAACCGCATAAGCTCATCTGAACTGGCCCGTATGAGGCTGCGCTAAGCCGAGCCGCATAAGCTCATCTGAACTGGGCCGCATGAGGCTGCGCTAAGCCGAGCTGCATAAGCTCACTTTGAACTGGGCCGCATAAAGCCCCGCCAATATAGAGCCGCATAAGCCCCAAAACACTAAGTTGGTTTCACCCGGCCTTCTTCTAACTTTGTTTCTTTTGTCCTTTTTCAGTGAATCTGCCAGTCAATCCAGCGAGAGAACCCCTAGTGGGTTCGGCCCAATCTGCTGTGGGTGTGCGATTCGACCACTTAGTCCAATATGTGGCGAACCAGTTTCCTACAAATGAGTCTATGGAGACGCTGAATGCTATCAGGAACCAGCCCTTCTATTTTTTCTATGCCATGATGAACTCAGGGCAATTGGAGGGAAAATACCTGAAGCCGGCGTTCCTCTTTGGGGATGCCTTGACTGTGAAGAACCCCGAGAGCTGGATATATCCGAGAGTTGGAGCTTTACTCTTGACGGGATGGCGATCCATATCCCTCAGATGGAGCGTCATTTTCCTCTGTCATGGTTCAACATGTTACCGAAAGACAGAAGGATGGTGGACTCCTTGACCCCAAGAAAGTCGGGGATGATTGTGGATAACATCCATTATAACAGGAATTTGGGGTCAGCGTATATGGGTAGGGAATCGGTTAGTCGGTACGTGATGGGACTGGCCCCGGGTACCTTTATAAATCTATCGGGTCCCAATTTCACGTTCTCTCAAGCTGACACCTTCTTGAACCAGCTTGCTCGGAAGGGGTCCTATTCCGTCGGCCGGTTGGCGCTACTGAACTGGATAAATCCCATCCCTACGTGGGCCAACTTGACCACGTGGATTTTGCGAAAGTATGAGACTCCCCTGCATGAGATCAGCCTCTACCATGCCATTCGAGGCACCTGTCATGGTCTACCCATAAATAAGTCGTTGTTCATGGCTCTCTTGGAGATGTACAACCGGCGGACGGGAACCTTCTTCACGTCTGGAGGGGAGCTGGGACTCGCTCTCCATGAGATATATATTATTTCCAAGCTGTCCTGGGGGGAAGAAGTCTTTGAAGTGTACACCCCTACGAACCAAGAGCTCGAGGATTTGGATCGGCAGTTCCTGACTTTGTTGCCGTATACCGGGAATTGTTATGTCACCACAGTACCTATCACCAGACGTCCATCAAGAAGGATGGTAGCTCGGAAGGGAGCATTCCTCACACCACGTCCTGGGTCTCATACCTTTTTACACTAGGCGCCTCAAGACGGGTTTCTTCCCGAGATCCTCAAACCCAGGAGGAGGTACAAAAACTGGTGTCGACTGCTAAGAGATCGAGGGCCACGGGTGACACATTTGGGAGTTAAACTGACTCCTTTAGTTATTTTTATCATGGTACTCAGCGGCTGTCAGAGAAGGCACTCCTGGCAGGAGTCCTGATGGTGTGGCTATGGAACTGCGTGGTCTCAGGAGGGCGGGTTCCATTGAGAGGATCAGCCACTACTTTATCCTCCCTACCGTAAAGCTGGTCTTTGGGGTCAGACTGGACCTTCTTCCAGCCATGGTGTGCAGTATACACCATGGCCTTCGTGCCTTCTCATCCAAGGTCATCGCCCGTAACACGACGATAGATTTTGAGCGTATAGAGCTGCCTTAACATTATCTGATGGGGTGGCTATTGATGCACTGCCGGTCTTTGATGAGGCCTAGAGCAGAAGATGGTGTTACGGTTGATGATGCTTTCATTTTCCAATATCACCATCAGCCCTGGGAGTGCAGCACTATGCCAGCCTGTCGGAGGGCGCTGGCGAGATTGGACGGATACAACTTTTTTGTGTCTATTTCTCATTTTATCGATGAAGAAGTGAGGGACGTATACATTGATGGTACCAGACCTCCTCACCTCTTACCTGAGAAGATGCTCCTTTGGTTGCGTAATATCCGTCCAGCGCACCTAGTATACCGTAACAGCAACAATGTCTACCTGGAGCCCTACTTGCCCAGCAGGTTCTTCCGCCAGTTCGGGTATAGCCAGCTATTCTTTGACAGTCCCAGCTCTTGCCGGGCTTTGTAGGTAGCTTCTTCGACGGTATTAGGGCCTGGCATTATTATGACGCGGTCCATACCCGAACCAGCTTCTCGGTTCCTAATGCTGAGGCGCCAGGGGAGGTTTTATATATGGCGGCCCTATACCATGTTACGGCGAGCAAGCCTCCCGTTAATTTTGACACGAGTACCAGCTTCATTGTGGGTACTGGCTTGGCGGAGAAGCCCAAGGGGTCTAAGACGAGGAAGAAGAGGGCGAACACGGTTTCTGTGCCTGACTCGGAGTCTACCAATACTGACGAAGAGGATGACGAGCATGATGTCGATAACTCTCTCCCTCCTGCAGAAGAGGTGGTGGCGGATCAGCCGCCTGTTGTGCCAGATGAGGTGGTGGCGGATCAGCCGCCTGTTGCGCCTGGCCTTTCATGCAAGCGAGGCAGGTATGAGTCTATTGGCGACATAACCTACTCCGTGAAATGGGCTGCGCTTAAGCGTCGCAGGCTACTCATTAAGGAAAGAGGCGAGGGTGTTAACGTCGTTCCGGAGGTGAATTGAATTACAACCATCTTTTTAGCTCTTTTTTCTCCTGAACTATGATCTAATCATTTTTTTTGCTTTTGTAGGTGTCAGAAGAAGCGGAGTCACCGAAGCCGACTGATGCCTCTGCGGTCGATCCGGCTTTAACTACTTTGATTAATGATATGTGTACCGAGATCGTTTCTGCCGGGGTCCTTCCGGTGACGGCTGAGGTTCCTTCCATTGCTGAGGTCTCAACCCGAGGTGATGTGGGCCTTGCTGAACCGGTCTTCGAAACTGCTGAATCTCAGCTGGGCGATGCCGATACAGTTGTATCTCCTTCCGGGGCGGCTGGGGTGGAGGAACCAGCTGTATTCGGCTCGGAGGTCACTGGTGAGGGGAGTATGGCGGCTGTGAGTGAACCTCAGCCTCCACAACCCTCCCCTGGTAAGATAAGCCAAATCTTGACTAGTGAGGAGGCCAATTTGCTCTATCATCACATCCTTCCGGTTAGGCTAATTGATGGTTACTCTGGACATACAGGTCCTGCCCCTTCACTGCCAATGACGGACATTGTCAGGGTAGGCTTTGCCAGAGGGGATCCGGTGGAAGGGAGTGTGCCCCTCCCCTTCCGACTTATATTGAGGGGTATCCCGCTGGATCGAGTTCAGAAGATCAGATAGCGGCACAGCCGGGGCAAAGAGCAATGATCCCTGCATCCTCCTCTGCTCATATGGCTTTGGGGGTCGAACTTTTCGCCTTGCCGAGTATCCAGGTTCTTCGGACCGCGGAGGAGGAGTTAGCTGCTATCCATGCATATTTTTGCTCGAAATTTGTTTCCCTGGTGGCAGGGGTAGCAAGTTCCGGCGCGTCTCCTTCGACACTGCCAGCTATACTTCCTTTGATGCCGTCCTCTACGGAAGTTCTAGATGAAGCGTCACAGGATGTGGTTGACAGTTTCTAACGCCACTTGAAGAGAGGGGTCGAAGCTGCTGTAGAGCGTGGGACCCCCTTTGCCTTGGCCCCACGATGCACTCGTGGCCAAATTGAAATTCTTAAAACCCTCCCTGGTGGGGCAGGATAGTTGTGCTTCTGGAGCCTAAATTGCTAGAGGCTGATCAGCTCGTGGCCCAGTTTTAAGTGCTACGGCAAGTTGATCTGTCTGCAGCAATAGATCAGGAGCGGAACTTCCTCACCACTGTCCTGGAGAAGGTAAGGGCTGCAAGAGATGTGTCTAAGCCGGTTATAATGAAGGACCTCGGCGACCTATCTCAGCAATACGATCAGTTGAGCCGCAGGAGTACGGATTGCATGGCTCGGGAAGCAGCCGCCTTCCGTGGGGTAATTGATACCAGAGAGCAGATCCTCAAACTTCAGAGGAAACTGGCTTTTTTAGAATCTGAGCTCGAGGCCGCCCGTACGGATAAGGGGCTGATTATCTAGGAGGCCGATAAGGTCACTCGAGCTTCTGCTGGTCTGGAGCGTGCTCTGAAGAAGCTTGAGGATGGCTGGCAGGCTCATGCGCATCTAGAGGATGCGGACGGCTGACTTAGGAGGCCGAGCGCCGGGCCAAGCAGCGGTTTGAGCGGTCGACTGCCTTGCTGAGGGACCGTCTCATGGAATTATGTATCGCCGAACCATAGTCGGCCTCTTCCTTCTTTTGTTTATATTCTTTTCCTTTTTTGAGAGGGACGTGGTCCCAGAACATGTAGTACTTTTGACTTTTAAATAAAAGAGTATGTTTTATTTTACCCTTCATTTGTATTGCTTATTGAGTTTGTGGTGTTGTGGTATTTGCCCCACTGGAGGACTGTTTGTGGACTTATTACCCTTGGTATACCTTGGTTTTAGGTACGGATAACAAGTTTGATGGGGATACTTAGAATAATTCTACAGTAAGGTGGCCATGGACGTTTCTGGTATCGGGAGAAAGAATGCCATGGAGCAGCTGGACTCCCGGGGCATGATAAGAAATGAGGCGCATGTACTAGGAAACTTAGTACAACATTTGTGGTCAACAAAGGACATTTGTGGGCCTATTATCCTTGGCGTACTCCGGTTTTGGGTACAGATAATAAGTCGAGAGAAAATCGACATACTTACTCAGAGGTAATGAGGATGTGGTAAATATGAGAGTTTCTTCATTGGAGCCTTCCTACTCAGAGGTAATGAGGACGTGGCAGGAGTGGGCTCCATGAAGGTTACATAGAACAACTCAGAGGTAATAAGGACGTGGAAGTTCTACGTGAGGGATGGTTTGTTTTTGATGGAAGTGAAACAACTCAGAGGTAACATCGACGTGGTTATTTAGGGAAATTTGTGGATCTGTTACCCTTTGTATGCACTGAAAGTACGGGTAGTGGATCATGAGAAAGGAGCTCTTTTTAGGAAGAAAGTTTAGAGGTATGATCATACGTGACTTACTACCCAAAAGATGCGATATAGATTCACCTGGGTGACCAGAGTGTAAGTTTAGCGGTACCTGCGGGTACATAACTCAACATTTTAGGAAATTTGGGATCGGAATAAAAGTTCAGCGGTACCAGACGGTACATAACTCAACAATCTGGAAGATTTAGGGGATGTCATTTTAGACATAATACTTCTTCAGAAACTTGCCGTTGATGGGCAACATGAGCAAGTCTCCATTTTGTTTTGCGAGGCGGTAAGCACCATTGGAGAATACAGCCTCGATGACAAATGGGCCTTCCTACTTTGGCTGGAATTTGCCGGCAGTTTTGTGTGTCATAACCATCAGCCTCCGAACTGCCAGAACGAGATCGCCCACTTGGAATGTTCTGATTTTAACCTTCTTGTTAAAAGCTCCCGAGATACGTGCTTGATACAGCTTGATTCGTTGTTGAGCTAACAGGTGCTTCTCATCTAGAGCCTCCAACTCTTGTAACCGACGATGGTGGTTATCATCCGTTGTCAATCGATAGGTAAGAGCAACGCAGAGTGAGGAGAATTGAGTCCCCAAGAGGAGAACTGTCTCACTCTCGTATACCAAGGAGAATAGTGTGTTCCCAATGGCCGTCCGAACTGTAGTACGGTATGCCCATAAGCATTCACCAAGCTTCACGTTCCAGTCGCATTTGTTGGAAGACATGAACTTCTTGAGCAGCTTGATTATAGTTTTATTGAATGCTTCTGCCAATCCATTCGCTGTCGGATTGTACGACGTTGAAGCAATATTCTGGATTCGGTGTTTGTCGCAGAACCGATAGAAGGTGTGGCTTACAAACTGCGGACCATTGTCGTGGATGATCCTTGGGGAAGTCCAAAGTGATAGATGATGTGATGCTTGAGGAAGCTGATCACGTTTGATGTCTTCACTTCTGCAAGCAGAATAGCTTTCACCCATTTAGAGAAGTAATCTGTGATTGCGAGTATGAAGCGGTATCCTCTGGACGAAGACGGAGTGATTGGACCAATGATGTCCATTCCCCATGCTTCGAATGGCCAGGATGCCACCGTCGGATGTAGAAACTCGGATGGCTGATGGATGAAATCTGCATGGACTTGACAGGTTTTGTACTTTCTTGTATAGTCTATCGCATCTGCTACCATCGTGGACCAGTAATAGTCCATTCGGCGAAGGCGGTCTTGTAATTTTGGGCCAGGCTGATGGGCCCCGCAGACGTCGTCGTGAGTTTCGCGTATAGCTTTCTTGGCTTCTGTATTTGACAGACACCGAAGTAGTAACCCATCGTATGATCACCGATACAGCATTTTCATCTCTGTATCGTAGAAGAATCTGAGGGAATGTCTTCTGATAGAAGTGGCTTTCTTTGGATTCTCGGGCAAGATGCCATAGACTACGAAGTCTACGAACGACTGTCTCCAGTCTGGTGCTTCGTCGACCGTCTGAGCGGAATAGCTCTCAGCAAATTGGACGGTGTTCTTGGGACAGACCAACTCGTGGCCTATTACATCCACCAAATGATGAGTATATTTTGGAACCGATAGGGAAGCGGCCAGTCCTGCTAAGACATCGACTTCAATATTCCGGAGTCTCGGAACATGTTCTATAAAGAACCCTTTAAATGACGAACTGATGTCGATCGCTATTTGGTGATAGGGGATCATATCTTCATGGTGAACTTCGTATGAACCCCAGATCTGATTGACAATTAACTGCGAATCGTCGTATGCTTCAAGGTACTCTACTCCCAATTCCTTTGCAAGTCGGAGGCTAATGACCAAAGCGTTGTACTCGGCCATATTATTTGAACAGGGCTCCGTGAGGGAGTAGGCCCGATTGATCACCAGCCCGGAGGGTGAAATCAGCACCACTCCGACTCCAGCGACGATGTTGCCCTTGGGCCCAGTTCTGGAAGTGCCGTCGAAGAACATTCGTCATACGGCATCATGAGAGGCCATATTTGAATTGGCGACCTCATCTGGAATCTCTTCGTCTACTCTGGTTGACTCCGAACCTGGATGAGCTGCAAAAAAGTCTGCCAGAGCTTGACCTTTAACAGCCTTCTGCGGGACGAAGATTATGTGGTAGGGAGACAATAATATCGCCCAGGTAGCGAGGCGAGAGCTGAGTGCACCTGGCTTGGTCATGAGGACCCTGAGGGGGTTAACTCTTGATACGACATGGATGGTTTGTCCCGTGACGTAGTGTCGTGTCTTCTGAATGGCGAATACCAGAGCAAGGCACTCCTTCTCCACGGCAGTGTATCGATACTCAGGCCCCATCATCATTCGGCTGAGGTAATATATAGCTTGTTCATGGCCTGCATCATTGTTTTGCGCTAGTAAAGCACCGAAAGAATGCTCCATTGCTCGCACATAGAGCAGGAATGGTTTTTCAGCAACCGGGGCCACCAGGACTGGAGGGTTCGACAGGTATTCTTTGATGCTATCGAAGGCGCGTTGGCATTCTTCATCCCATACGAATGAAATGCCCTTCTTCATGAGGTGGGTGAATGGCTGACATCGTCCGGAGAGGTTAGAGATAAATCTCCTGATGTAAACTAGCCTTCCTTGAAGGCCTCGGAGTTCACGAAGATTTCTCGGGGGACCCATCTCCATGATTGTCTTTGTTTTCTCCGGGTCTATGTGGATCCCCTGGGCAGTAATGATAAAACCCAAAAAATTGCCACTAGATAGCCCAAGAAGGATTTGGTAGGATTCATCTTCAAGTTGTGCGCTTGCATCAGGTCGAATACCGTCCTCAGATCCTGCAGATGGTCTTCCTTATAATGGCTTTTGATAGCTATGTCGTCGACATAACACTCCACGGTCTTACGTAGGTGATCTCTGAAGATAACACTCATGGCTCTTTGATATGTAGCACCGACATTCTTTAAGCCGAAGGGCATAATGGTGTAACAGTACACGCCAATCGGTGTTCAAAATGACGTATGCTTCTCGTCGTCAGGAAACATCTTGATTTAATTGTATCCTGAAAAGCCATCCATGAATGACATTCGCTCAAAGCCACATGTGTTGTCGATCATGATGTCCGTGATGGGAAGAGGAAACTCATCTTTAGGACAAGCTTCGTTTAGATTTCGGAAGTCGATACAAATTTGGATCTTTCCATTCTTCTTGAGGACTGGTTCTATATTGGCGATCCAGTCTGGATGTTGTTCCTCGCGGATGAAGCCACTGGCTATCACTTTGTTGACTTCAGCTTCGATGGAGTTCATGATGTCTGGGCAGAACCGTCGTTGTTGTTGTTTGACCGACTTTGCGTCTGGACGAATGTTGAGCTTGTGGAGTGCAACCTCGGGGTTTAGCCCTGTCATGTCTTCATAACTCCAGGCGAACACGTCAATATATTCTTTGACGAGTTGTAGTGGCGATTCCTGCTCTTCGTCTGTCAGACTTTTGCTAACGAAGATTGGTTTTGGGGAAGACTCATTGCCGAGGTTAAGTTGCATGACCTTATCTTCAGTAGGGGGCTCTCTTTGTTCAAACTGCTTTTCCTATTGTGCATCTAGTTGTTGGTCCCACGGCTCTAACTCAAGAAGTTCGGGAATGTCTTCATCTTCTTCATAGACGTCGGCGAATGCCATATTGACAGACAAGACTTGCTTGAATTCGTCCCCGATACTGACATCTGAATCAGAAATTGGTGATCCGGTTGAGTGTGAATGCCAGTCGCATTTCTCATCCGAGCTTTCAGGAGTCGTTGCAGGTGTAACATAACCTAGCCCACATCTGGTCTTGTTGTAGTAATCCCGTGGTTTCCCAGCCGGGACCGACAATTGTAAGGGTAATCACCGTCCAGTGCCGTAGTTCAAGCCTAGCATAATTTCCAGATCATACTCCTATTTTTGCATGAGGTGCCTGGATCGGAAGCTATACAGATAAAGGGACAGTCTTCCGGTGTCGGGTTCGAGATCAACTTCTTCTATCTTGAAGGGTTATGGATCATTCTTCTGACCGAAGATGATTGGATGATCCTCTCCCTCGACTATGTGGTAAGCATCTTCCACTGGAGTAAGTTGGTTTGCAGTGTAGACATTTGTCATCTGTGTGTGTAGGTGGGTGCCTATACCGTGTTCCATAGCATACATTGTACAAAGCTTATTAAGCGCGAGGTAATTCAAAGATAGCCCTTTATTGATGAAATAATGTATCTTTTCCAGTGGGATTACATCATCTGCGGATGGAATATCAGTATGAGCAGCCACATACTTGGCCAGCTCTGACTCTTCTTCAACCACCCCCTGTGTCAATGAAGACTGGGCTGATGACTTGGGCAGCTTAATCATCAGGAGCTCCATGGGTGGAACAGAACGTGGAGTCGTTGGCGTACTAGCAACCCCCAGTTTGGTGCTCGGTGCTGGGCGAAGAGTTGTTGGCTGGCTAGCAGTCCTCGGCTTAGCGCTCGGCTGCCGATTCATTCTGGAAAGATGAATCGTCATTGGCTTGATAGAGGGATTAAGCTCCTCTATTTGTTGCTGGCTAGCTCTAGACAACCTGATTGTCAGTGGCTTTGTCGTGGGTCTTGGCGCTTGGCCAGACCTTGGCAGTCGGATTATCATCTGCTCCTCCTGTGTAGAGAGGCTGATTGCATCCTTACGCAGAGTGGCTGTAAGGGGTACAGTTCTACCATGTTTGCGGGCTTAGAGGTGGATTGTCAGAGGTTCTTCTGATCCAGCTGCCGCCTCAGTTTGAGCTTGAGTATCTCCTTCGACAAGGTGCCTTTTCGACTTCTCGTACAAGCATGAATCTGAGTAGTAGGATTCGACCCCTTTAAAGGGATCGATGTTGGCAAATTCTGTCCTGACAAAGTCGTGCTTATCGACGTACTTGAAGTACTGGTGCAGTGTGGAAGGCACGATCATGTAATCGTGTATCCAAGGACACTTCAGGAGATTATTGTAGGAAGTATCCGCATCTATGTCATAACAGGTTACTTCTGACTGAAGGTCGCCGATTTGGCACTTCAGGCGAATCTTTCCGATTGGATAGCTTTTGTCTGAATTGAAACCGCTGATAGCAGTGCTTGTCGACGTCAGGCGATGCATTGGGATGCGCAGATGGTGTAGTAGGCTCTTCAAGATGATGCTTATGGAAAAACTGGGGTCAATATGCTTCTGATCCACCTTGATATTGCCAATGTACCCAGTATAATACAGAGGGCGATCGTGCAGGTTGGTCTTGATAAGCATATCCTGCGGAGTGAAGACAATGTTCGGCATTGAACCTGTGCAAGCACTGTCCTGAAGATCTGCAGACGAGCTCTCCCCAGTGTGATTGGACTGAGCCAAATATGCGTCGGCATTCTGGAGTGCCTCGTTCAGTGCGACTCAAACATCTTTGGAGAGTCTCAGAAGCTCGTATAGCGACAATTTGGCCGGTGGTGTTGGCCAATTGTGCCAAGATGTCAAAGTTGTAGGGCCTCTCCAGCCTATGAGGCATCTCTTTTTGGAGCAGTTTGTCAAAGCGAGTCTCCTTCGGCCTAGGCTTGTCGATCGTCGAAGGCTGAGAAGGTCCTGGAGCATCAGCAGTAGTCGGCTGATGATCTTCAGTCGAGTTACCCGGTGGAGGTTGAGTTTGTGTACCGGATCGGGTAACAACAGCCGTAGCTTCTTCGACCTCTGTCGAGATTGTACGGCATGATTTGACTTTCCCACTCTTCTTCTTGCTGGTAAAGGGTGGTGCAGATTGAGTCACTTCAGGTACCAGGTCCGGATGGACCCACATAACCTCTTCTCGTGATGTGGTAAGGGGCATTAGACCAGCAGCCTGGTCTCGGGGAGGTGGAAGGTTAGCGACCTCCATCTTTGCTCTAGGGACGGGTACTACTCCATCTTGATTCTTTATCGGAGGAAAGCTGTCGAATTGTACTGACACCATGTTGGCTGCCACGGTCACCTCTTCGAAATCAATGGCCAGGGCCTTAGAATCGATGAGATGCTGGATGTATCACTTCAGTTGGAAGTAATCTTGCGTGGCATGGTGGACATAGCGATAGTAGTGGCAGTACTTGGGGCTCTCCATCTCTGCAGGACAAGGCTCACGCCTTGGAGGAGGGAGCTGAATTCGACCTCCTTGTATGAGCATGTCCAAGATGGGCTTGACATGGCCGTCCTCGAAGGAGTAGGTCATCTGAGGCCACTGCTTTTCTGTCGGCTTTGGTTCAGGCTTCTGGGCTGTGTTGGCCGCATCTACTCAGTCCGACTTGCATTCTCATATCATACTCAAATTGTCTATTCAATCGGGTCAACTATTCTGAGTCATAATCCAACATTGTTACCTTAATAGTCTACTATTTAGCATCTTTTCTATGGTCTCTTTGTGACATATTCATTTTCCACATTTTTAGAACATTGATACGGTCTGTACTCTTTTAACCAACAAAATAAAGCAACTACATAATCTTATTTCTTCCGAAAGCATCCTTTATGAGTTTTCGCTAGCATCCAACACGGTCATCTCTTAGCAATTCACGTTAACCATCAATATTCGTTTTGTACTATCTTCTTGTGATTCTATAAGAAGATTTCACTATTCATGCACTGATCCAATCTCTATGGCATATTCCTCTAACATTCGTATATCGATCATCTAGTATATGACATAACTCATTTGGCTAAGTCATAATCTAATAATTCTATCCTTCAGCCAAACTCGTTGTTCATGCGACAACATCATCCACCAACAGGGTCTATTACATGTTACTGCATCTTGATACTTAATTGTATTCCAGCCACCCAAGTCTCATAAGGAACATATACTCTTTCATGCATCAAGGGACAAGTGTTCATTTCTATGCCTCAAAATAATCAAGGGTCATAACTTGTTAATTCGGAACACGTCTAGTTCTCTTAAGCACAACTGCACATGTGCAAACACCATCTATTTCCTTAAGTTCATTCTCTACTTTTCGGTCGTCGATGCAAGTCTCTGCATCTTCTAAATCTTTTGCACATTTCAAGAAACATCTAACATCACCATCAATTTGTCGATGTCCAACATAAAATTTTCAATTTCTCAATCCCAACATCACTTAATATTCGGTCTATATCGTTTTTCCAAAAATTCTTTGATAGCAACATCCCACCATCGTTACTGACCCTACAATCCCTTTTACCCAACTGATTCTAGTCATCACCTAAATCTAATATATGTACCATTCCCAACCAAGGCATTCATTTCATATTCTCAATTCTCTTATTACCCAACATAATACTAACTGTCAGAGTCTAGCGATGGTTCATCCTAACACATCAAAATCTCGCAACGAGTCCTATCCGAACTCAATCATCAAGGGACATGCCTAGCCGTCATGTGTCAATCGTAATCCAGCTATGACTCGATACTACACAATTACCTTATAGGTAAAGCAATCACTATGCCATAAACAGGGTCAAAGGACATCTCATCACGATGGGGGTATATACAATATACCATTCAGTGCTCAAGCAATTCCTGACACAATATTTCTTTCACATCAAACCAACGTCCAATATAGACTATCCATCCTTTAGTGGTTATGCTGACCACAAATACCGACTTAAGATTCTATCGATTCTCATTCACTGAAATCCATGCACGTTCTGTTCCAGCATACCATGCCATTACCCATAGTCGATTGCTGCATAACAATCGACTTCAATGAATCCCACACATAAGACATCCAGCACACATTACCAACTTATTATCGTATCGCATCATTGTTATTCGTTTTGGTATCATTAAGAATTAATTAAAGCACACAAATTACAGCCCACATATTTAGACTTATTGTATGGAACACCCAGTGAGCAGCCAAAAGGATCAACGAATTTTCAGTTAAGGGATCAACTTAGAATAATTTGGAAGCAACACAGAATAATTGCGGAAGCACTTTAAGTCATCGTAGAGGCAACTTTGATTCATCATGGACGCAACTTTGAGTATTCGCGGAAGTAACTTTGATTCATGGCCGAAGCAACTTTGAGTAATCGCGAAAGAAGTCTTTGAATCATCGCGGAAGCAGCTTTGAATTATCTTAGTAGAAACATTGATTTGAAACAAATCGAATAAGAATCTAAGGACGTAAAGTCGTGCTCTGATACTATTATGTCACGTCCCGATCCCGGAGGATCGAAAACTAACCACTGGGTGTGATGCCGTACAAGTCAAGATTGCACTTGTACAAGACAAAACCATTACAGTTCCTGGTATTTCTTAGAAAACAACGACAGTGCAGCAAAACCATGCAGACAAATTGAATTCACAACAAGATATGAAGAAATGTATCTCTTTATTGATATTCACAACTAATTACAAGACTTGTCATTGAATACAGAGTTTACAACAGATTTCAAGACTTTTGAATAGCCACTAAATATACACTTGCCATTAGGCTTTACAACCGAATATATCGACTTTGCCTACAATCTTACTGGTACAACTGAGTCACACTGTTCCATATATTATGTCCTATATAGCAGAAGATATCGTCTTGTAAGAAGAGCTTCTATGCACCCATCCGAACCATGGCAGACATCTCGAAAAAGGTAATCTCATCAGTAGATCCCTTTTTGGGAAGCAAAGCAGAATAAACTAAATGATGCAACTCATAGTAGTTTTGATTAAGGTGCTTTGCATATAGCCTACCGCCCCGAGGGACTGCGTTAGGATGACACATTACAGCCTTAAGGGAATCAAGGGTAACTTCTTTGGGAAATTAAATTCGATTTATCTTAACTAATGCTTCGCCGATGTCCGACATATGAAAGTATTCACTAAGGCCGATTGAGTTGAATTCAATCTCTTTTCCGCCGACACAAGCCGTCGTCTTTTATTTGTATATTACAATAAAACATACAAATGGCATTATCATAAATATTACTAGAAGTTTCGAAGAAATCCCTGAGACCTATGTTTTCAAAAGTGGAGGCGTACTCCGAGAAGATAGTAAAGTTAACTGATCGTCCTGGACATATTTCTCAAAAATGAAAGGCGTCAAACCAAGAGTCCGATAATTCCATAGACGGAAATAGGGTCGTGTAATATTCCTCTTTGCCGGTAGGGCGAGCAAGACTGAACACGTTGGTGGGTTCATATTCAGAGGAAGAAGACGAAGCACGGACTCTCCTTTCCTTTTCTTGAAAAGTTTTGGAGCCATAGAATTGTAAAGGAGATGGAAAGAGATATACCTCAAAAGTACTAGGTAGAAGAGGGGAGAAAATCTTCTAGAGCCTTCTAGAGTTAAGAAGAAAGGAGATTAGAGCTTGAAAAGTGTAATAGCAAACTAGGGTTTTTGGAGTTTCTTCGTTCGGGTGTGAAAAAAATGAAGGAGAAGATGAAGTTATATAGTGAGCTAGGGCCGGCTGTGCTGTTCTGGAAACTTGAACCAACGCCAACCGAACTCGGTCCGAGTTCTGTCCGAGTTCGGCTACTTGCTTTTCCAATTTATTTGATGCATAATAAATAATAAATAAACCTAATAACTTTAATTATTTAATTTAATAACATCCATTACTTTAGGTTAGTTGTAGGGGCCGGATTCTACCTAGCGGTAGTCCAGAGACACTTGGCACCGCGTCGCTTAGACTTTTATGTTTTTTTGACAAAGGGCCCTTTCGGCTTGTACCCAAAATAACTTCAATTGATAAATCTCAAAATATCAAGTTTAAAGTATTTTTATTAAACATAACACATTATAGATCTGAAAATTCAAGTATGCCTAATTTGCGTCGTAGATAATTGAAACGGTCTTCAGCCAGCAGTTTTGTAAAAATATTTGCTAATTGATGATCTGTGTCAATAAATTCTAAGCAAATATTCCCGTATTGTTGGTGATCACGTAAAAAGTGATAACGTATCTCTATGTGCTTCATGCGTGAGTGACAAACAGGGTTCTTAGTCAAATTAATCGTGCTAGTATTATCAAAGTATATGGGAATCTTCGTGTAGTGCAGATTGTAGTCTTCTAGGGTTTGCTTCATCCATAAAATTTGAGCATAATAATGTTCTACGACGTTATACTCGGTCTCAGTCGTTGATAGCGCTACAGAATTTTGCTTCTTGCTAAACCAAGAGACTAAAGATTTTTCTAGGAAATGACCTGTACCGCTGGTACTTTTACGGTCTACTTTGCATCCTGCAAAATTCGTATCTGAATAACCAATTAGGTCAAAAGATATGGTTTTAGGATACCACAAGCCGACTGTAGAAGTTCCCTTAAGGTATCGAAAGATACGTTTAACGGCACATAAGTGTGATTCCTTAGGATTAACTTGATATCTAGCACAAATGTAAACGCTAAACATGATATCAGGATGACTAGCAGTTAAATATAATAAACTATCCATCATACCTCAATACTTACGCTAATCGACTGGTTTACCACTTTCATCAATGTCAAACTGAGTTGATGTAGCCATTGGAGTTTCGATAGACTTTACGTTGTCGAAGTCATACTTCTTTAGTAAATTTTTCGTGTACTTAGCTTGGTTGATGAATGTTCTCTATGAGTGTTGTTTGATCTGGAGTCCTAGAAAGTAGTTTAGCTCTCCCATCATACTCATCTCAAACTCACTCTGCATACACTTAGCAAATTCTTGACAAAGTTTTTTATTAGTAGAATCGAATATTACGTCATCTACATAAATTGCACAATAAGTATACTATCATATGAAGATTTGATAAATAAAGTAATATCAACTCTTTCTTTTGAAAAACCATTTTCAAGGAAGAAGGTAGTTAGGCGTTTATACTAAGCATGAGGTGCTTGTTTGAGTCCATAGAGTACTTTTCTAAGTTTGAAGACGTGATCGAGTTTTTTAAAAATCTTCAAAATTAGGGGGTTACTTTATAAAAACTTTCTATTTTAAAAAGCCATTTAAAATGTACTTTTCATGTCCATTTGAAAAAGTTTAAAATTGTGAAAACATGCAAATGCACAAAACATGCTGATAGCTTCTAGTCTAACAAAAGGAGCATATGTCTCATCATAATCAATACCTTCTTCTAGATTATAATCTTGTGCCACTAGACAAGCTTTGTTGCCCAGAACTTGTCCATCCTCACTAAGTTTAATTCGGAACACCTATTTGGTACCAATTATCGATTAACTAATAGGTTCAAAAATAAGTTTCCTAACTTGGTTTCTCTTAAATTGATTTATTTCCTCTTACATGGCATCAATCCAAATTTTATCATTAAATGCATCTGCTACAGTCTTAGGTTCTACTTGAGATATAAAAGCTACATTAGCTGCTACATCAGTGTCCTTAGTAGAAGAACGTATACTTACATATTTTGATACATCACCTATGACGAGTGACTCTGGATGGTCTGGCAAGAATTTTATTTTTGTTAGACTTTCTAGATGGCTCTCTTTGGTAGCAGTATCTTCAGATGTCTTGGATTTCTTTTGTGCATCTTCATCATCACTATCGCTAGATATGTGACTATTGAGCTCATCAAAGGTGACGTTAATAGATTCTTCAACAATTATAGATCTTATTTGAAAACTCTATATCCCTTACTCTTAGCAGCATATCCGAGAAATATACCTTCATCTGCTTTATAGTCGAACTTACCCAAGTTATACTTGGTGTTCAGAATAAAACAGCGACATCCAAAAACTTTAAAAAATAAAATATTTGGAATCCTTCCAAACTACAGCTCATATGGTATTTTATTCGAGATAGGTCGAATTAATGTCCTATTTAAAATATGACAGGCTGTACTAACAGCTTCTGTCCCAAAAATATTTAGGAAGATTATGCTGATTCAGCATGACTCTAGCTATCTCGCTTAGAGTATGATTCTTCTGCTCCACAACACCATTTTGTTGGGGAGTTCTCGGATAAAAAATTCGTGGTAGTATCCACTATCATGTCACGACCCGCACCCAGTGTAGGGGTACGAGAAGTGGGTACGTCTAGCCTAAGCCGCAGTGTCGACGGTAGAGCGCTGTCCTAGGTCACAACATCTAACACAGTATGAAATATAACTACACAAGATATACTCTCCAAACGGAGGAACAATAAGATGGTACAATCTTAATCACAATCTAAGGTAGAAGATACGATATGATAGATATGATAATCACCAACAGAAATACAAATAGGAGAAGAAGTCTAAGTGTCTAAGATAACAACTCCACAAGACATCCAAATAACACAAGATCCCAAATATACATCAATGTATCCAAATGAGATAAGACAACAAAATAAGATAAGAGTCTAAGCTAGCAAGCCTAAACTAAAGGGGTGATGTCCTCTACTGCTAGTGGGTCCTGTTGGAGGTCCAGGTCGCAGGTGTCATCTACGGGTGCTCCATAATAGGTGGTACAAAAATGCCTCATCCTCATCCTCTGTAATATATCAACAGGTCCAGTCAAGACAGGAACGAGCACAATACATCTCACGCAGTTCATATCATGTCAAAAAATATAAAGCATATAATAGAGTAAGATACATGAATAACTGCAAAGAATGTACATGAAGTAAAAGAGATAACTGTAATGGAAATATCTACTATAAGTAGAGAACTATCAGTGACTAGTAATTTAGAGTACAAGATAGACATAGTGAACAACTAAAAATGATTCATGGCTATACTACAGAGTTGATTCATGACTACACTACTTTGGAATTATTCACATGACTATTTCTACTCTCCCATCTCCAATCAATACACATGGATCGAGACAAGTTATGTTAAGATTCATGATTTCATTGCCTCATAAACGAGAGCACGTGAAATTGATTCATGAGGGCTCTGTGAACATGAGAGTACATAAATCACAAGAGTATACATGAATAATGAAAGCATAGAGATACATGATGTAAGTGAAACACACATGACATGAAGTATCTGATGCTCCCGAGGGGGATAACATCTCATAAAAAGATCCATATAGTACCAATCCGTGTTACCAATGTGACAGCATCAAGTAAAGTAATCTAGAGCAAGAATATAAGTTCTAGCAAGTATGAAACGGTCAGAGAATGTACTCGCCTTATATCCTGAGTATATGGTAAGTGTAGATGTCCAGACAGAGTTGATGAGTCCTATTTAGAGTAACACAGGTCACAACATGTCCAAAATGGTAATATTGAACTTTACAATGCATTCTACATGATGTCTAGGTCATTCTAGACTAAGTCAACTCTTGGTCAACTCTAGTCAACTATATTAGTCAAACTAGGTTAACTAAGCCATACTAGGTCCAAGCCTAGTCCAACAAGTCTCACTAGGCCTAACCAAGCCTATACTAGCAATCAAACACATTACCAAGCCAAAATGAACCACACAAGTCTATATACTTAGATACTATATATATATCACATCTATAGGCTATTGCCTAACACAAGCATCACTCTATATACATCATATGTGCCTACATTGGTACCATCATTCTCATTATCAACACATTATCATATATACATGTATATATATAAGGTAAGTTATATATAGTGTTACATATATACATATATATAGGCATACATTAAAATGAAGTGAATGATATACATTATAGTGTAGGGTGTGTGTGTTAACATGGCAAGGGTGTCAAGTGTCACATATATGTGTGAATTTGTGTCAAGGTAGAGAGTGAAGTCTCTAATTTACAAATGTGTCTGTAGCAATGTGTGTGCTCATGTGAATGTGTGTACATGCTCAGTTTTTAGGACTAGCAAGCAGAGGGGGTTATGTATTCAGTAAATGTGTGTGTGTCTCACAAAGTGTAAGTGTGTGACATAAAAACTGTGAAGTGCATCCTGGTAATGGTGTTAAAGAAACAATAGGTAAATGCTCTGTTTGATAAGCAAACTCAACCATATATGGTTCAGACATTCATCTCAGATATATAGATATAATATATATAGTTTAGTCCCAGTTATATACATAACAAGTAGTGTAACCCCACCTTTTCAAATTTGTCATAATTCTTTTTAAAAAATAAATAAATTATTAATTAAATAAATTCACTTACCTGTTTTATGGTATTAATAATTGGACTGTTATAATTATATTTTTGACTTGGGCTTTTCTCATTTGAAGCCCACCCTTGGTTCTGTCAACCCAAGCCAAATTACATTTTCTTTTCTTCTAAGAGTTCTATTGGGCCAACGAAGATTTGGGCTTTTCCTTTGAAAGGATAGCTATGGCTTTATACTCTGTTAATAGATGAGTTCTCTTCAATTCGTTCAAATTCATGCAAACTCTCCATCAGACTTCAAATTCCTTTCTCTAACCGAATTGTCAGAAAGGAATTTGAATTCCCGCCAATTGTTAGCTTATTCTCCATGCTCCAACAACCTTTATAAGCACATCTCCTCCTTCCTCTTCCCTCTTCACCATTAATCGAGTGGAAAATTCTTTCATTCCTTGCAATTCTCTTCTTCTTCAAATTGTTCCTTGGTATTTTCTGATCAGCCATGGTGGACGAAGACAGATCCAGCTCCTCCGTAGATCCTTGAGCGCTGTAGCAGAGAAGAAATCGACGACAAGGCATTATTGTTCGTTGGTGCGAGGGCTCCTTCAGCTCTTCATTTGGAATAGTTTTCTCCTGTCAGTTCATCGTCCCGTTCGATTTAGTTTTGGTAAGAATCGAACTCTTCCAGATTGATTGAGAACTGAGTTTAGATCAATCTAGCTTATGTCGATCAATTCTTCTTTTATCGTGTCTAGGTGATCATTAGATCGACTCGTGTCTTCTTTAACTCGATAATTGAGGTGAGTTATTCGAATAATTGCCTGAGAAATTCTACTCTCTGTTTTGATTTCCCTCATGAATGAAATAGTTGATTGTGTAATTTAGATTCTGAGTTTCGATCTGATTTCCTCTTCTGGGAACGTCTAGATTTTTGGAGATTTGATTGGAGATCCTGGTTCATTCATCCGAGCCATACATCTTTGATTTGTGAGTAATATATTATGATCAAATTACCATTGTTGTAGAATCTATTCTTAAATTTTCTTATTGATCGGTTATCAAATAGAATAAGGATTAGGAATTAATTTGAGTTGTTTCTGTCCTTGTGTTTCTTGCTCGATTTTGGTTTCATGAAAGCTTTCGATAGGACACTTATAAATTGTGTCCAACCAGAGGATTGTATCATCAAACTTTGGCTTAAGTTGTCTTCACAGGTAAATTCAAGTTAACCTTATTATTTTAGTTTGGGTGTATAATCATATTAGTGGGGTAACCAGTAGTTTAAACTATGTTGTAGACTGTCTGTGATAGTGTATGCTCGTCCATTTTAAATTGTTTTGATCAATGAACCAAGTATCTTCAATCTGGGAGTACAGTAGGGTCATGTACTCAGTATTCTCGTGTTTGCAACCTTAAATGTTCATTCGTATGTTATTGGTTAAGATTCTAATTACTTTAGGAAGAGATATCGAGTCCTTGCAATCATGAATTAGGTTAAGTTTTGTAGGGGTGGGTAGTAACCTATTTAAATATATGAACCAGATAGTGTAGGCTACCTGTTTGAGTTTCAAGAATATGGAAATTGAAGTTCAATCTCAGGGTTGACAGCATCTCAGTTATAAACCCTTCACTGAAAGTTTGAGATGAACCCCTGGGATGTAGCAATAAAATAGTACCATTTTAGAATGAATACTATGCAGCAGGGCATGTACATTTACTTCAGCATTACCTAGAACAATTTGAGTTATAGTAGATTGTTCTGAGATTATATTGTTAGAGAGGCTAAACTCTGATTTTAGACTAGGTGCTATTGAACTGAAAGGAAGAATCTATTTTATCAGTGGTAGTAGAAGTGTCCCATTTTTTATTGACAAGTCGATATCAGTTGATATCCTACTGATATATCAATGCCAAAATATCTAAGGTATCAGTTGTTTTCCATAAATAAATTTACTTTATTTATTGTGTATCTGGGAAAATTACAACTGTGGGAATCCGATCTAGAAGACGATCGCTTTATCCCTTGGACGATGCGAAGAAGAAAAGCTCTCAAAATTTCAACAGCAATTAGATATCTGTGTATCTGTACAATGAATGATAAAAGAACTCTATTTATAGAGTCAAAAATAACTAAAAAAGATAACTGTCTTCACAGCCTGTGCATAGTTGAAAATCACGCAGGATCTAACATACGCAAGGTTGTGAGCAGTTACTGGACGTGGCCTGTAACTGTTGGACACATGGCAATTATGCATGAGTCGTGTACAAGTTACAGGACACGCAAGCGAGAGATCAGTGGCATGGCTGCCACGTACTCCAATTTGATGAAATCTACGCAGGCTCGTTGAAGACGAAATCCACGCAGACTTGGGTCAGAAAGCTTCAAAATCCACACAAACTTGGGGGTAGGAAGCTTCAGAATCCACGCAGACTTGGGGCTAAAAGTTTCAAAATCCACGCAAACTTGATGAAGGAACATAGAAGTTCAAAATACACGCAGACTTGAGCCAAAGGGCTCAAAATCTATGCAAGCTTGAGGCAGGACTGCCAGCTGTCTTGATTCGACGTGCCTCGACTGACACAAAATCTCTGACAATGATTACTTTGTCAGTCGCATTAAATGACAAGAAGCACTTCTGGTACGCCAACTTGATGAAGGCTGAGTCTTGTTTGAAGAAGATTTCAAAAGTCACGCAATAGTCGGCTGTGATCTCTCGAGTTTCGTGCATACGTGGCATACGAAGAGACATTCTTCGACTGTCGTGCTGTCAGTCATAATGACACTTCTGACAAATGATGATCTGTCACTAGCGTAAACATTGTCTTGATCAACCCAGCGTGACTTTGAGACTCAGTTCTGATCAACTCAGCGTGACTTTCATTTTGAAGGCCTACAAAACCCCCTTCAAAGTTTTCGAAAAATGATAAATTATTTTGAAATACTTTGAAATTAAGATGATAAAATGAATTTAGTCACGCTGAGATGACTTAAAAGAGATATTTACTCCTTAATGCTTTGAAAACATGCAAATGAATTTATTAAATGTCATGATGACTCTTCATTTTTCGAGACTGATTGCATCCAATTTATGGTAGAATATGAACCGCCGGCGTGCTTCTTTATATAAACAGGAAGAAAATTCGACTTTAATCTTCATCTCACGTCAACATGACACCGAAGGAGAAAGCTGAGGAAGAAGCACGAAAGTTGGATTTTTATGCCCATGGCGACCCTACTCTCGGGGGTAAGGAACCGGAGCCTTTAGTTTTTGAGTTCAAAGATGACCCTACACAATTAGCCAAGAACTTCCTGAGCCATTTTGGTCTGGATGGCTCATCTTCTTCCAATGGGCGTAGCCTCGCAGAGCAGTGGGAAGCGCTCAACGCTCTGTTACACCGTATGGAGGTCAACAACGTAGAGGATTTGGGCGACAAGCTCAGTCGTTCCGCAAAATAGGGCGCATTTTTTTTATGCTTCTGTTTTCTTTTGAAAATATTGCACTTCTTTTCCTCTTTTGTAAGGCCATCAGTGCTCAAATATTTCTGTGGTACGAATTTACGCTGAAAGCTAGCTTTACTTCGAATAGCGTGCACTAATGAAAAGGCATTAGGTGGCTTCTTTGACTATTTCAAATGTTATGCTGTCTTCCAAAGCACACGTGACACTCATTCCGTGGTTATGAGCGCTTTTTACTCGGATCTTTCCCAAAAATAGGCTTGCACTTTGACCTTTAAATAGATAACTAAGTTCCACCCATACTGATCTCTTCATTCTTCTTCTTCTTCTGAGAATGACCTTTTTACGAGATTTCATTCTCAACAGGAAAGCAATGCTTTCTAATCTTAATCTCGATGGTAAGTTCAGTATAATAGCCCACTTTTCACTGTTGAAGATGAACTTTTGTTTCTGACTGAACAGGGTGTGCTTGGCTGGCCAGTGCGTGCCAAATGACATTTCTGTTAATTAATCTCTTTTTCTTTGCTGTTTTCTGCAGAAGCTTGATAGCAAAAAATTTTCAGAACTGGCATTGGTGATTTGGATGCTGTGGGGAGCGTTCTTCTGACATCAACATCAGGGAGCTCATGCGCTTTTGACGCGCAAATCAGACAACTCAGAACTCTTCGTGGGATAGAAGGGTCTTCCTCCGATGGTAGGAAGAGCCTTTATATACGGAGAGTTGGACGGTGGAGTTAACTCTACCCCGAGAAATCGGGCAGTAGAGTTCCTTTCACGGCAGAACTAGGAATTGTATCCCAATGTTGGATACATTCTTATCTCCTCTGAAAGGCCGCTCCTAATCCACCAGTTGTATTGGCAGTAACACGTCTTCGGGCTGCCATACTCTGTGGTTCTCCTCTCGTCTGAGAGATAAGACCAGAGTTTGATTCCTGCTGTTCTGGTCGCCACTGGAGCTCAGACAGTCAGGAATTGCAACAAACAACGAACCCGTCAAAGAAGATCCAAGGAAGAAAATAGATCTCTGTTAGATTATTGTTGTGTGTGTAGAATGAAAATCCAAAATTGTAATAGATTTCCATTATGATTTGTAAGAAAGTCTAAGAAAATGTAATAGACTTTTTATGATGATATGAGAATGGAAATGATAATCCTTCTATGCTCAATGATTTGCATCTATCTGGATGAATTGTGGATATGATAGATAATGAAACCTTCTTTTCTGATTTAGAGTACATAATATTATCAGAGGTAATATGGACGTGATAATATGTAGGAACTTAAAAGAAAATTGATTGATTTCTATGCAGAGGTCAAAGATGGAAAATGACAAATGAGTGGTAGATTCAGCATTTATTCAGAGGTTATGAAAACGTGATAAATAACGAATTTCCACTTTTTTAATAACTTGATAGAAGATAATGAATGGACAAAACGTAAGGTGATAATGAACAAGTGAACCATCTGATGAATGTAATAAATGAACGGATGAACCGTCAAGTATTAATGAACGGACGAACCGTCGGATGAATGTAATAAATGAACGGATGAACCATCAAGCATTAATGAACGGACGAACCGTCGGATGAATGTGTCGTTTCATTATTCGAGGAACTTCTGTCTATAAATATAGCAGAAATCTAACAAGAACGAACACTTCTACTCTTCAACATAAAAATGTCGTCTGAGGAAGCATCCAAGAAGGCGGAAATCGTCTCGAAGGTTCAGAAGGACACTGAAGAACGCCCTGTCGATCCAATTCAGCCGAAGAAGGTAGAAGCAGGTGAAGGTTCATCTGCACCCAAGCCGCCACGAGACATTCTGGATTTTCTGCTTGATCCAGGAAGTACTGAAGAAGAGGAAGCCATGAGGATGGCAGTCTGCAAGTTTCTCGTGGGCTCCAGCAAAGAAGTTCTCAGTTCTTTTGTTGATCACGTTTTCGAGAAAGACGGCAGTAGTCCGCGTCCAAATGTAGAGAAGGATAATAGTGATCTTCCTTAATATCATGTACTATCATTCATGATTAAAATAAAATTTTATTTATAAACATGAACTTGTCTGATGATTTACATTTATACATAATACTTTTTAAGGAATTTGCCATTGATAGGCATCATAACTTTCCGACCATCAAGTTCTGAGAGTTGATAAGCTCCATTTGAGAAAACTCTGCTCACAATATAGGGGTCTTCCCACTTTGCGTCGAATTTGTCTTTGCTCATATGAGTCATAGTCATAGGACGTCTGACTGTTAGAACAAGTTCCCCTTTTTGATATGCTCGAACTCTAACTTTCTTGTTAAAAGCTTTTAAAATTCTAGCTTGATAGAATTTAATATTCTGTTGAGCAGATAATCGCTTTTCATCCAGAGCTTCTAACTCCTGAAGTCGAAGACGATCATTATTCTCGGCAGTAAGTTCATTAGCGATTGCTATCCTTAAAGAAGGAATTTGAATCTCTAATGGAAGAACAGCTTCGCATCCGTACACCAGAGAGAAAGGTGTACATTTAGTAGCATTACGAACTGTAGTACGGTAAGCCCACAAACATTCACCAAGTTTCTCACTCCAATTGCGTTTATTAGTAGAAACAAACTTCTTTAAGAGCTTGATGATGGTCTTGTTGAAAGCTTCTGCTAATCCGTTAGCTGCCGGATTATATGCGGTAGAAGCCACATTGTTGATTCGATGATCGTCACAGAATCGAGTAAATTTCTGACTGACGAACTGTGGACCATTATCATGAATAATACATCGAGGAACACCAAATATGTATATGACATGATGCTTGATAAAGTTGATGACATTGGACGTCTTGACTTCAAATAAAGGAATAGCTTCGGCCCATTTGGAGAAATAATCGGTTATTGCGAGAATAAACCGATGACCTTTTGATGACGGCGGATTGATCGGACCGATAATGTCCATGCCCCAAGCTTCGAAGGGCCATGATGCTGCCGTTGGATGCAGAAATTCTGAGGGTTGATGAATAAAATCCGCATGGATTTGACAAGCTTTACACTTCCTCGCATATTCGATGGCATCTGATACCATAGCGGGCCAATAATAACCCATACGTCGAATACGGTCTTGAAGTTTTGGTCCAGGCTGATGTGCTCCACAAATTCCATCATGTGCTTCACGAATGATTTGTTGAATCTCATCACCGGCAACACATCGAAGAAGTAAACCATCATAAGCTCGACGATATAAGGTTTTTGTAGTGTGATTCTAATAGAATCTGAGTGATCGTCGTTTAATAGATGCCGCTTCACTCGAATTATCTAGAAGAATATCATACAATACGAAATCTAAGAAAAGAAGTCTCCAATCTTTATCCGTATTCTGAGTCTCAGTTGAATTACTGAAGATGAATTCCATGCTAGAATCAGATGAAGATGATAGTGATTTACGACTAAATCCAAATCCTCTTGTTGTGTTGACGTCATGAGATGTTAATTCTTCAATGTCAACTGGAAGTCCGTGAGTTAGATTGTTTTCAAGATGAAATAATTCTCGATTGCAAACAACAATCATTTGTTGACGTCTAATTGGAATAGCCAACACCGTCGCAAGATTAGCAAGAGCATCAGCTTCTGTGTTACATGCTCGCCTAACATGCTCGATAAAGAACTCTTCAAATAAAGAAGCCATAGATATAGCCGATCTATGATAAGGAACCAGATCTTGATGGCGAACTTCATAAGTACCCCTTATCTGATTGACAATGAGTTTAGAATCTCCATACGCTTCCAAATGTTGAATATTCAGGTGTTTAGCGAGTTGAAGACCAATAAGCAGTGCATTGTACTCAGCCACATTGTTTGAACATGGTTGATCGAGAGAATAAGCTCTTTGGATAGCAAGACCTTCTGGCGACACAAGAACGATTCCAACTCCAGCGACAATGTCACCATTAGGACCTATTTTCGAAGCTCCATCAAAGAATAGACGCCAAGTAGGATCTTCTTCAGCAATTTGGTTTGAATCTAGGACTTCATCTGGGATTTCATCATAGAGTTTTGAATTTTCTGGAATTGAATGAGCAGCCAGAAAATCAGCTAAAGCTTGTCCTTTGACTGATTTCTGAGGAATGTAGTGCATATCATACTGAGCAAGTAAGATTCTCCAGTTAGCCAATCGAGAATTCAAAACACTCGGTTTCTTCATCATGACCCGTATAGGATTGATTCGAGAAATGACATGAATAGTCTGACCAATGATATAATGTTGTGTCTTTTGGACAGCGAACATCAAGGCTAGACATTCTTTTTCGACCGGTGAATATCGAGGTTCAGCTCCGGTCATAGTACGACTGAGATAGTAAATAGCTTGTTCATGACCATTTTTATTCTTTTGAGCGAGCAATGCACCCAGTGAATGACTCATTGCTCTGGTATATAAGAGGAACGGTATTCCTGAGACAGGAGGTACCAATACTGGAGGGCTCATCAGATATTGTTTTATATCATCGAATGCCTTCTGACATTCATCATTCCAGACAAAAGAAACACCTTTCTTCATAAGTTTATTGAATGGTCTGTAGCGTCCTGAAAGATTGGAGATGAATCTCTTGATATAAGCGATCCTTCCTTGAAATCCTCGTAGCTCTTTTAAGGTGCGTGGAGGATGCATCTCTTGGATGGCTTTGATCTTCTCGGGATCCACGTGTATACCTTTAGCGGTAATGACGAAGCCGAGAAATTTGCCACTAGAGACGTCTAAGAAGGACTTAGTAGGGTTCATCTTTAATTGATGCTTACGCATTAGATCAAATATAGTCTTCAAATCTTGGATGTGATCCTCTTTTTGTCGACTTTTGACTGCAATATCATCAACATAGCATTCGACTGTTTTCCGCAAATGTTCACGGAATATAGTGCTCATAGCTCGTTGATAAGTTGCTCCTGCATTCTTGAGACCGAATGGCATCACTGTATAACAGTATGTACCGATCGGCGTTCTGAAAGAAGTGTGCTTCTCGTCGTCTGGAAACATTTTAATCTGATTATACCCAGAATACCCGTCCATAAATGACATCCGTTCAAACCCACAGGTATTATCGATCATAACATCAGTGATTGGTAGAGGGAATTCGTCTTTAGGACATGCCGCATTGAGATCGCGGAAGTCTATGCATACTCTGATCTTGCCAGTCTTTTTAAAGACAGGAACTATATTAGCCACCCAATCAGGATATTGTTCCTCTCTAATAAACCCGGAGGCCATGATTTTATTGACTTCAGCTTCAATTGCATCCATGATGTCTGGACGAAATCGTCGTTGTTGTTGCTTGACCGGTTTAGCATTCGGCAGGATATTGAGTTTATGAGTTGCTATCTGTGGATCAAGTCCTGGCATATCTTTATAACTCCAAGCGAAGACATCGATGTATTCACGAATAAGTTTGATCATATCTTGCTTATCAGTTTCTGAGAGACTTTCACTGATGAATATTGGTTTGGGGGATCCCTCTTCACCAACATCTATTTGAACAAGTTTGTCTTCAGTCGGAGGTTCTCTTTGTTCGAATCGGAACTCCCATTGATTATCTAACCTTTGGACCCATTGTTCTGATTCAGGTGAGATTTCAAACCCATCTTCGTCTTCATCACTTTCTTCAGAACGGTCAATGGAGACCATGTTGGAAGACAGAATGTTACTGTGGAATTCACCGATACTTGTATCAGAATCCCAAGAGGTAGTACTAGAAGAATCGGATCTCTTATCTTCGTCAGATTCAAGATCTTCATGGATAGTATTGATAAAGGGAGTAGGAGCAATATAACCTAATCCGCATTTCGTCCTTCCATATTTTAAAGGAGGGATCCGAACAGGCATTCTTCTTCCTCTCCCATTACTGAGGCCAGTTCTGAAGTCATAACCCATATTTTTAATGATGTCTTTAGATTGTTGACTATAACGACGTAGTTGTAATCTTCCAGTATCATCATTTTTGTCATCATCTTCGGGGTTAGAAGGATTTTGGGGTCCTTTGTAAAAGAATATTGGAATGTCTCCTGGCTTTCTGCTGGGAACCAGAAAGTATGAAGTTTATGCTGATTCTAGGGATACATCTGTATGGAAAGTCTGTACAACTCCTATGGTTATTGTTCTCAAGTCATCTAACAAATGTAAATAACTATGAACATGATTACACACATCAGCATACTGCAAAGGTGGAGACTTTTCATTAACTTTAAAAGTAGCAGTATTTACATTGGAAGAAGGCTGAGCCTTAGAGATTTTAGCCAAATCAATGACTAAAGGAGGAGAAGAAGAACGAGAAGAAGTTTTGTTTCGATTAAGATCGATAACAAATGGCTCAGAAGAGGTGAGCTCCCTTGAAGTTTGAGATAGAAGAGTAGTCTGTCCTCCAACAGGGATTACCAGAGTATCCTGTTTCATATGTGAAGACACAGGAACTGTAATACGCCCACTGACAGGAATGATCAGTATATCTTGAGTAGACGACTGAGGTAATGGAGAGATCCGTCCACTTACTGGAATGATGAAAGAACCTTCTCCAGAGGATTTAGAAGATTGTTGCTGAGTAGTTCGACCTTTAACAGGGATTATTAAAGTCTCACTTTGTGAATCCTCTTTCTCCATAGCTTGTATTACCCTTGTATACTCTTCTTTATACATCCGAGAATCATTGAAATAAGCTTCAACCCTATGGAAGGGATTTATATCAGCCACTTCTTTTTGTACTCTTCCATTGCTGTCAATGTATTTAAAGCACTGATGAAGAGTAGAAGGCACCACATTATTTTCATGAAGAAAGGGCCTCCCCAGAAGAAGATTATAAGATCCCACGATCTCTATCACATAGAAAGTGACTTTAGATCTGAAATCTCCAATCTGAAGTTTCAGATGAATCTTTTCCAAAGGCTCGCTTCGGCTTTGATTGAATCCCAGGATAGTAGTAACCGTCTTGGAAAGCTTGTGAAGAGGAATTTTCAATTCATCCAACAGACTCTTTGGCATTATACTTATAGCAGACCCTGGATCAATGAGGATACGATCTATCTTCATCGTATCGATATAACCGGTGTAGTAGAGAGGCCGATCATGTCGATTATCCTCTAATAGCAATTGTGTAAAGGTGATATTTGGGATAATCTCCAGTACACTGTTGCAATATAAGCAAGTGACAGGTTCTTCACTTGGCTTCTTTAATTGTGCAAGACAAGAGTCTGCCTGAAGAGGTGCCTCACTTAACGTCTCCCGAGTCTCTTTAAAAAGACGGAGAAGTTCAAAGAGTGACATTCTAGCTGGAGTATTAGCAAGTTGAGCTAGAATGTCAAAATTATAAGGTTTTTGAAGCCCAAGAGGAGGGGACTTCTTGATTGGTTTATCAAACCGAGCCTGTTGTTTGCCTTTCTCAAGAGTTGTGGGCTTGGAAGGAGCAGGTTCAACTGGTGCAGTGGAAGGAATAGGTGCAGCGGATGATTCTTCTTCAAGAGGAACATTAGGAACATCTTTATCAGCAGGAGAGATATCAAGAGTATCCTCAGGACTTTTGGAATAATCCTTCAGATAAGGTTTTCCTGTTCGAGTAGTACTAGCAAGTGCTTCTTTCTTATCTTTTGGATCTGCATCAGAAGTAGATCCGAGAGAAGTCATATAACATAACTTAATCTTTCCAGCCTTCTTGGACTTTCGAGATGTAGTCTTTTGAAGAGGAGGAGATTCAAAGTCTGCAACTAGATCAGGATGAATCCACATGATTTCTCCTGTCTCCATAGTGATTGGTACTAACCCTTCAGACTGTGGAGGAGGAATATTCACTATCTCAAGAGTTGCCTTGGAAATAGGAACGATCCCGCTTTCAAGGAGTTGAGGGGGAACATCTCCGAATTGCATAGAGACGACATTGGAGGTGATGGTCTTCTCTTTCGGAGTAAGAGAGATAGCTCTAGATTTAATCATTTCTTGGATCTTTCCTTTCAGTACATAACATGTACGAATTGTGTGACCCAACATCCTGTGGTACGGACAGTATTTAGGATGATCTGTCTTACCAGCTTCATCAGGTTTCTTGATTTTAGGTAATTGTATTTTATTACCTTTCAGCAGACATTCAAAGATACCAAGGACATCATCGTCATCAAAAGAGTATTCTTCCTTGGGGTGAGGTGTTCTCGGTTGTTGAGTTGTAGAGGCATGAGAAGTTTGAACGGTCGATGCATCTTTACTCTGAAGATCAACTTCAAGAGTTTCTTTTCCCTTGCTTTTATTAAATTTAGCAGTATTTTGACCTGTTTCTTTAGGATTCATCTGTACTCCTAAACCTTTGAAGGTTTCAGCACTGATCTCTGCGGCTTTGGCACTAACTATGAAGGAAGGCCAATCTTGAAATTGAGTGGATCCTGTCCACATGCTGATTATTGGTAACAAATTTGATTTGCATGTGTCGATTGTGACAGCATCAGGAGTTCCAAGAGGCATCTTCAGAGCTTCTCTTCGAAACCGTTCAATGAATTCCTCTGTAGTTTCATTATTTTTCTGCTTGATTCTTATAAGAGCAGACATAGTCATGTCATTGAGCCCTTCATAGAATCGTTCAAGAAATATTTGTTTGAAACCGGCAAATGAAGTAATACACCCATCCGGGAGACTTCTATACCATTCATAGGCCGTTCCTTTGAGACATCCGACAAACACCCGAGTAAGAAGGGCGTCACTTGGTTGCAACTGGTCAGTCATCACTTCAAAGTGATTAATAAATTGACTTGGAGAAGTGGTTCCATCATAGAATGAGATAGTAGGAGGCTTGTATTTAGGAGGGTATGATACTTGCTTCCATTCTATCGGATAAGGTTGTTTGATGCCTAACCTTTGTAAACCATCTTTCTGTTTGAATGCCTCGAATTGAGTTCGGAGATTCCTCAATTCTTCAGTAACAACTCCAGAGGACTGTGGAGTTGTAGCTTGTAGAGAATAATTGGGAGGAGGAACAGCGTTATAAGTACTACCCCCAGCTCCAGAGTGAATAGGAACTGGTTGAGCTTGCCCAGGAGTATTGGACTGGACTGCTGGAGGAACATGTACTGGACTGACACCAGTGTTAATTGGTATGGCTTCTGGTGCAATCTGTCGATTTTGCAGTTGGGCTGCCATGAGTTCATACATCGACTTCATATTATCAGCCATAGACTTCATTTGCTGTTCCAAAGAAGCAATTCTTTGTTCTTGAGGAGTCATGGAAGAAGAAGGTTCATCAGTATTCCCATCGACCATATATGTTGTGACTGTACGAGAGATTTTTGATGAACTAGTGGATGTTGTTTGTTCTGAATCACTACTTTGTGTATCAAAGTCAGTTATAGGAGAACTACCCCCAGTAGGAAGAGGTGGGAAGTTAGATTCCCCAAGAAGTTCAGAATCATCTTCAGAAATCAAAGTCCTTTGAGTAGAAGCCAGGACTTTTGATCTGGTGCCTCTATATACTCCATCTGAACTGTCATTTCTACCCCCAGTATCCCGGGAAGTCATGTTGACAGAAGCATACAGAGGTTCATCTTCATCAGGCATAGGTTCACACTGAATCCGATTGAAGATAGATTGTCGTTTAGTTTGACATCTGCATTGCATTGGTCCTGATCCATTGATTGACATCTGCATTGAATTATGACTCTTGGCTGGAAGTCACATTCAGCATGGTCCATTGACACAGAATTATTCTTTCTCTTTTGTTCAAGATGTCCTCGTAGATCTGTCTGTGAAAATTGAGGTATATCAGAGAACATTCTTTGTGCATTTTTAGGAATATATTTTCAGTTCTTGGGTCTTGATGGCTCTTGATTATATAGAGAGTGATTAATATGAGCCACATAATTTCTAGCATATTCTGCATCTGGGTCTCTTGCTTTTGTTCCCGATTGGTATGGTTTTTTGACACCAGAAGTGTTTTCTAAACGGATTTGATCAAGTTTTGCTCTTAGATCAGTTGAAGGTAACACATTAGTTTTTGAAACTTGGAGTTTTCCTTCCATTGATCTGGATATTTGCAGAGAAGGAAGAGTTGGACCATCCCCTTGATTAGGAGTTGGTAACAGACCCTCTTTTATAGACAAATTCTGTGCCCAATTCGAAGAAGTCGTAGAAGAAGACATTAAGAAATGTTTCTTCTTAGACTTATTCAAGTTTTGGGACATAGAATGTCCAGAAGGAAGAGTAGTCAAAAGACCATCTCCTTTTCTTTGACTTACAAAATTGTCAGTCAAAGCTGTTCCTGAAGTAAAAACTACAGGAGCAGAAAAAACAACTAAAGAATTATTTCTTTTTGAAGGGACTTTGTGTGGAGGAGCAAGACCACCCCCAGTTCTAGTAGAACTTGGCAAAGAAGAAGAGATAGCTAAAGAGCTATTCTTCTTAGAGCATGCTGGTGACAATTTGGCTAAAGTGCCTGTATTGTCAGTATATAGAGTCTTGGCTAAAGAGCCAAATTTTGGTGAAATACACGCTGGAACAGATTTGGCTAAAGAGCCAGTGCTGCCAGCGTGACTTTTGACTTTAGAAATACACGCTGGAACAGGCTTGACTAAAGAGCCCGTGCTGTCAGCGTGACTTTTAAATTTGAGATTGTACGTTGGAACAAGCTTGGCTAAGGAGCCAGTGCTGCCAACGTGACTTTTGGAATTAAGATTGCACGCTGGAACAGATTTGGCTAAGGAGCCAGTGCTGCTAGCGTGACTTTTGACTTTAGAAATACACGCTGGAACAGGCTTGACTAAGGAGCCAGTGCTGCCAACGTGACTTTTGGAATTAAGATTGCACGCTGGAACAGATTTGGCTAAGGAGCCAGTATTGCCAGCGTGACTTTTGGAATTAAGATTGCACGCTGGAACAGGCTTGGCTAAGGAGCCAGTGCTGCCAGCGTGACTTTTGGCTGCTGTTGTCTTCGAACACACAAGAGTGTGTGTGCTTGCAGTAGGCTCCTTGCAAGTGTTAGGAGTAGACACTGTGGCAGAAAAGTCACCATTGGTTGCCAACTGATTCTTAGAGACATAGACAGATCGTCCCTTCGACTTGGCAGTAGTGATGGAGGCTGAAGTGGGCTTGCCACCCTTAGCCCGCTGCATTTCTTCGTAGGCGAGTTGATCGAATTGGATCGATATCACCTTCTTCGTCGAGCCGACTGACGAAGTATCGTATTGAGTTGTTACCACCTCAGAAGAGAAGATGGTTTTCCCCAGCAGAGTCACCAATTTGTTTTCCATAAATAAATTTACTTTATTTATTGTGTATCTGGGAAAATTACAACTGTGGGAATCCGATCTAGAAGACGATCGCTTTATCCCTTGGACGATGCGAAGAAGAAAAGCTCTCAAAATTTCAATAGCAATTAGATATCTATGTATCTGTACAATGAATGATAAAAGAACTCTATTTATAGAGTCAAAAATAACTGAAAAAGATAACTGTCTTCACAGCCTGTGCATAGTTGAAAATTACGCAGGATCTAACATACGCAAGGTTGTGAGCAGTTGCTGGACGTGGCCTGTAACTGTTGGACACATGGCAATTATGCATGAGTCGTGTGCAAGTTACAGGACACGCAAGCGAGAGATCAGTGGCATGGCTGCCACATACTCTAATTTGATGAAATCCACGCAGGCTCGTTGAAGACGAAATCTACGCAGACTTGGGTCAGAAAGCTTCAAAATCCACGCAAACTTGGGGGTAGGAAGCTTCAGAATCCATGCAGACTTGGGGCTAAAAGCTTCAAAATCTACGCAAACTTGATGAAGGAACATAGAAGTTCAAAATACACGCAGACTTGAGCCAAAGGGCTCAAAATCTACGCAAGCTTGAGGCAGGACTGCCAGCTGTCTTGATTCGACGTGCCTCGACTGACACAAAATCTCTGACAATGATTACTTTGTCAGTCGTATTAAATGACAAGAAGTACTTCTGGTACGCCAACTTGATGAAGGCTGAGTCTTGTTTGAAGAAGATTTCAAAAGTCACGCAATAGTCGGCTGTGATCTCTCGAGTTCCGTGCATACGTGGCATACGAAGAGACATTCTTCGACTGTCGTGCTGTCAGTCATAATGACACTTCTGACAAATGATGATCTGTCACTAGCGTAAACATTGTCTTGATCAACCCAGCGTGACTTTGAGACTCCGTTCTGATCAACTGAGCGTGACTTTCATTTTGAAGGCCTACATCAGTATATTTGAGGAGCCCTTGTTGCCAGAGCTTTGTGGGATTTATTCGAGGAAATTAAGCATTACCTAAGCCTAAGGCCTATAGGAACCATTGTAGAATTATACATCTAGCTCTACTTGATTGGCAATATTATCTAAATAGCTGAAGTCCAGTCAATTTAGATACGTTCCCATGGTTATAAGGGACTGTTAGGATACCTAGAATAGGTTAATTCCTTACTGAGAACAGGGTCCAGGTATTGTTGAACTCGAAATTATTGAAATCAAGTATAGGTAAAACATGATACTCTGTTAGTGGTGTCTAGATTGCTGTCAACAGTCCAGTTAGTCTTTTCAAAACCTTATTTTTATAATTAGTTTTTCTTATTGTAACAGTTAGATTTTGGTTTGAGAGTTGGTTAAGTTCAGTACAGGGGATTAGGACTGTCATGTCCAGGATTTGATTAGTATCAGCACCTTAACTGGGCTGAACTATAATTAGTGCCCTGTTTGGAACTGATTTGCAACAGTGTCCTAATTAGAACTGAATTATAATCAGTTCCCTGTTAGGACTGATTTGCATCAGTCCTATTTAGGACTGAACCCTAAGAACTGTCAGTTGCCCTGCTTTTTTTAGCTAATATTTGAAGTTCATATCAATGTATTTAAAGTGTAGTTAATATTAGGGGCGGTCATGTTCAGGAAATATAGGGTGGAATGATTACTTGAGCTTTTAATTAGGTGCAATGGTTAATGAGCTTAGCTAGAAGGCCTAGCCATAATGTAATCTTAAATCTAGGAGATAGTTAGTGACTTTTATCAGTGTTAAACAAATTATAATTGTTAATTGTTAACTTAATATTATAATTCATAACAGGAGGATTTCCATCTTTACTATCCACACTTGATCACCCTGAGCAAGGCAAGTATACTCCTTGGACTTGTCCATTTCTTCATGTCTTGTATATTCA
Source organism: Iris pallida (assembly GCA_029216955.1). Classification (NCBI taxonomy): domain Eukaryota; kingdom Viridiplantae; phylum Streptophyta; class Magnoliopsida; order Asparagales; family Iridaceae; genus Iris; species Iris pallida. Next base: position 51,563,459 of record JANAVB010025196.1, read on the forward strand.
TTCTTGTATCTTCTGGTTGACACGATATTTCACGAGATTGTCTGGTATCCTGTTCCTTGAGTTTACTTGTGTCTGGGAGGGAAAATATTGTAGATGTGTGATCAAACCCGTATTACTATTCATGTGAATAGCTTAGGCCCCGCATCGTGCACGCGGGACCAAAGCCATACCATTTCATGTTTCCTGAATCTATCCAAGTCGATCACACACTCTGGATGTATTTTGATATATTGCACACTTCAGGTTCATTGTGTATTTTATGTTCAGGATTCATTTCATGTTCCCTGTATTTACTTTTCAGTCTTCATATTTAGGTTTCATGTCATGATTTCATTTCTCGTACTTTATATTTTCCTGTATTCATTTCTATACCATGATGTTCATGTTCATTTCCTTGGATATACTTAGCTCCGCTCCTGACTAGGATATGTTGCAGGTGAGTTGGAGGCTATCTGTGGCACTTATTACGGGCAGGAGCCTGGGCACCTATGAGCCAGCCGATGTTGCTCTGGACTTAGAGGCTGAGGAAGCCTAGTACCTTTCTTTTAGTTCATTGGACTTTGTATTAGAGACATCAGTTTACATTTCATTTGCTAGAAATTGTAATAACTCTTAGACTTGTATTTGATTCTGGGATTCGATATTAGATATTGTGGTTTATATTCATTCTTATCTGGACATATAGTTTTCCCTAGATATTGGTACAGCTTACTTCATCGTGTCTAACGACGAAGGCTGGGCATGTTCGACTCGTGTCCGATTATTCGGGAGCAGGTCGTGACAAGTAGATTACATATGTATAGTTAAATTCAGTTAACATATATATACCTATTTGTATATACTGTACAGTTACGGAATATTCAAAAACCAAACAAAACACCCAATCTGAATCACCACATCATACTAGACATCAAACATGCCATCACAGTTAACAATCATAGCTAAAAACATTATATAAACATTAATTTAACATTTAAAAAATTAATTAAAACCCATTTTTCATTCCTGTATCAGAAAATTAGGGAAAAACCCAAATTAACATTTGAAAACCCAAAGAAACAACAAATTGATTGTGCCAGCATGTAGTACATACGTGTACGTGTCATAGGGATATATTTGTGTCCACACAAGTGGACACAAAGTGTCCAAACCAATAAAATGCACAGACACGAAGACTGCACAGCACAGCGTCGTGCGACGAGGACACGGGTTCGTACACACGACACACAACACATAACACCTCGTGCTCGTGTCCACGTGTTCGCCAGATATAGGGCTACGTACACACGTGTCTGTCTCGTGTCCAAGTGAGTCATGTCGAGTGAACGAGACACGTATCAGACGCAAAATTGTGTTCGTGCAGTGTAGGCAAAAATCGATGTGATCGCAATTTCTCTCGATCCACTCGATGGATTCACCTCGTACTTCGTATGCAAGGTGCCAGTGATTGTCCCTTCGTGTCCAAGAAATCTCAGCTTAAAATGTGTCGTGTCCAGTGCACACGACACATCGAGTAGCAGGGAATCACAGTGTCCCCTGCGTTGTGTCCAAACAGCAAGTTCGTATCCAATTTGGACACGAACTGCACACTAAATTACAGCTAGGGGACACCTAGATGGATGCATCTATGGAAAGAAATTAAAAATTAGAGGTGATTTGAAGGGATTACCTATTGAGAGTCAATCTCAATAAAAAAGGCTCCTAAATGAGAAGTTCCCTCCACAAGCTATGGCCAATGCTCTTTAAATCCTTGCTAGCAAGCCACCACTAGCCTCCACTTCTGAAATGAATCCCAATGCAAGAGAGTAGCCTCAATTTGGGATCAATTTGGATAAGGGGGAGGAATTTGGGGAAGAACAAGTTAGGGTTCTTTGTAGGTATTCAAAAGAGGCAATGGGCTACTAAATGATACTTTATAGGAGGGGGTGCCTCTATGGCCAGCCACACTAGAAAATTAGGGTTAGGTTTAGTGTAGATGTATGGCTAAGGCTTCTCCACATGATTTCAAGTTCAATTAATGGTTCAAATTGATCCTAAGGCTTTCTTTCTATAAATATCTTAAGGAGAAAATACCCTACTTAGAAATATCTAGATATTGCTAATCTTGTCACTTAGTAGGATATCCTAATCAAGATTCTTAGCTCAAGGCTAATCTAGATTAGGCTAAGATTCTAGGTCAAGTCTCAACTAAGCAAATAACACACATTTATATAATAAAATTTCAAAATCACCAAAAAGTCAAAAATGACCAAAATACCCTCAAGCCAAAATGTGGTAGTGACAATCATCACAAAACTTTTTAAAATCAACATTTACAAATTCGCCACCATGATCACTTCGAATTCGAGTAATCATGAAGCCTTTTTCATTTTGTACATTTTTACAAAATATTTGAAATTCAAAAATAGCATCACTCTTATTTGATAAAAAGAAAACCCATGTATAATGAGAGAAATCATCAACAATTACATAATCATAGAGCTTACCGCCATGACTAGCGACTCTACTAGGACCAAACAAATTCATATGAATTAACTGTAAGGGTCTAGAAGTACTTACAGCGTTGATGGATTTAAAATTTGACCTAGTTGCTTTGTTCTTTTCATAATCAGCACATACCATATCTCTCTTGAATGTGATTTTTGGGAATCCATTTACCAACTTTTTGGTATATAGCCGCGAAATAGTGTCCATATTGGCATGTCCTAGCCTCATATGTCATACCCAGCTTTCATCTTGGTTGGCACACTTTCCTGCATTGTTAGTACTTTAGAAAAAGAAAACATAAATATTGTCTTCCCTAATCTCTTTATATATGGGATTACCATATGGGATTACCATATGACATTTCATATATAGAGCATTTTCTTTTACAAAGTTAATACCATAACCATTATCTGCCAAGTGACTTATGCTTAGTAGGTTATGTTTCAACTATGTAACTAAACAAACGTCTTTTATTACTTGGTAAGGAGACATACCAACAGTGTCATTTCCAATTATATCACCTCTCAAGTTACTTTTGAAGGAAATGTATCTTTTTTCTTCATCGATAGCGTAGCGAACAAAGATGCATCACCAGTCATGTGCCACGAACATCCGCTATCGAGGATCCACTTGCTTCTAGCACGAGAGGGTTGAGGGTCCACCTACAAAATGAGTAGATGAATCCTTTGGTACCCATTTCTTCGAGGGTCCTTTCTAATTAGTCTCAGGAATCCAAGCAAGTGTTTGATTGTCAACAAGTTTTCTTGCTGGGCAATACTGTGATATGTTCCCGTGAGTACCAAAGTACGTGCAAGTAAGTTTTGAAAATGTGCTCTTTGTTTCTGTGTTAACATGTTTTTGTGTCTTCTTTGCAAACCTATATGAAAGTATAATTGTGATTGGCGTGTTGCTTGTGTGCTTTCTGTGGTTTAGTCCTCTTGGTTGTATGCATAGCATTAGGATTAACCTTAGGTTGTGTAACATGGATAGCCTATTTGCCTAACTTGATTTCTAACTTTTTAGAAATCACACAAGACTCTTCATATTTGGCAGTCATATCAATGAGTCTTTGTTTTGTGACTAAGTGTCTCTTCTTCTCTATGTCATAAACTCTTGTATTTTGACAAAGTTTTTTCTTTCATTTCGATGGTGAGGATAGCCTCATAATAGTCTACTTTGAGCTTGGCTATCTTATTCGTGTTACCAATAGCAGACGTTTCTTTAATATCTTCAAGAAGATTAGACATTCGTGCTACCTCGGTTGTGCACACCTTAACCTCTCTTGCGAGATTGCTTGTATATATCTAACACATTTCTGTGTTTGTCAAGCAGTTCGCTAAAGGCTCTCTCTAATTCATCGAAAGCAAAGTTATCATACAGAGGGTTAGAAGATACCTTATCAAATACCATAAGACATACATTAGGAGTGTTGCAGGGTCTATCCTCTTTCTCTGACTCACTGGCCTCGCTCTCGTGCCAGATGCTTGTGTTTGTATACTTTTGACCTATTATAGCTTTCCTGCTTAATCTTGATCTATCATATGGACTGCTTTTCATTGACAGTGGACAGTCCTTCTTGATATGCCCTGACTTCTTACATCCAAAGCATATGGTTTCTTCTTCATTGCTCTCGTGGACGTCTCTCTTCTTTTGGTTTGATCTCTCAAACTTCAAGAATTTCCTAAAATCCTTTACTAGCAAGGCTTGTTCATCACCACTGGATAATTCTTTGTCATAATCATTATATGCAACTCTTTTGGCTTGTGCTTTGAAGATGATAGATTTTTCCTTGGGAGTAGCTTCTGTAAATTCTTATAGGTCCAACTCATGGGTCATAAGCTTACCCATAAGTGTCTCCAGAGTCATTGCGGTGAGATCGTTTCCTTCAATGATGATGTTGCCTTTGGGTTATAATTCTTAGTTAGAGCCTGTAGCACCTTCTTGATCTTCTAATGGTTACTGTAATCCTTACTAAGAGATTGCAAAGGATTAGTAATATCTAGGAAACGAGTAAACATCTGTGTAATTGACTCATCGGGTTTTATCTTAAATGATTCATACTCCTGTATTAGTCTGATGATTTTGGATTACTTCACTTGGGAGGTACCTTCATGAGTCATCTCAAGAAGTTCCCAAATCAAATGAGATGTAGTACGGGTAGAAACACGATTAAACTTTGTTTTACCAATTGTACAGAATAGTGCATTGATGGCACGTGCATCTAGACTAGCCTTTGTCTTTTCTTGGTCTGTGTATTTGTCGTGTGGCTTGTATACAAGTACACCTTCAATCACTATTCTAGCCGGTTTCTTATAACCATCTATTACAATAGACTAGCCTTTGTCAAGAGACTTTAGAAAAAAATTCATTCGTGTTTTCCAATATGTGTAGTTTGTTCCATCAAATAGTGGGGGTCTATTTGTGGATTATCTTTCATCATTGAAAATTGATTTCACGGCTGCCATATATACTCTCTAGAGTGTTATGTTAGAATATAACCTGCTCTGATACCAACTGTAGGATCGTTGGAGGATGAATAGAGTGTGTGCGTGTGCAGTAAAAATAATCACCACTTTAAAAATTAACAGATTATAAAACTATGGTAAGTATAAGAGACAATAGATTAAATACAATAATCAAGAGATAAAAGATCAAACTCAATAAACACCATAATATATACTGCCTGAGAGGACTATTCCAGTCGTGAGGAATCTTGCCCGTTGTTAATCTACTATTCACAAGCTAAATGAGAGTTTGTCGTCTCTTTACAACACCGTGCTTTGGTGACGAGCGCACGATCGACTCCAACAAACTTGAACACAAAAACTGGAACATTTTCTGAATTGTGACTGTAACGCCCCAGTCCCAAAATATGTAGGACTAGGAACGTAGCATGCCAGCTGCACGTAGACGAGATATACCCTAATATATGGAAATCTTGAATACACACATAAGCTGTATTGGGAATAAATAACAACAGACAGTCACAGGTAAAAGCTATATCTCATCCACAAGAGAATATAAAGAAAATGGTATCTCATGAATCAAAGTAAATGTCAAATATAGTTGTTGGCCGAGCGGAGACAAATCTACTACCGACACTAAAATAAACTAAAATAAAATAGAGTCCAACCTCTAAGATAAACAGAATAAGGAAAATATGACTAAATAGGCTCCTCGACCCAATATGGGCAGCTGTGATCAGAAGGTATGACTCGCTCGAACGTAGAGGATGAGTCTAGAACAGAGCCATACTCCTGGGGGAAGACCTGCACACCTATACCTGGAGAGATCACCAGGACCTCAGAGGGACATAACAAGATACAAAAAGAACATGCCACATAAACTGATTATAAACTGCTCAGTAGTAATAAGTCAATCGGATCATATCAAGGTCCAATACTTTTCATTGAATTAGCGTACCATCCCCCCAACCAAACAAGGACAGGAGATGGCATACTAACCCACGACGAAGCATCTTTCCATGACATGAGTCCAATATAAGGTATCCGGACCACAACAAGGTTCAATATCTTCTCATCGGAGCAGTGAGCCATACCTACAACCAAACAAGGATAAGATGGGGCAAACTAGTCTGTGACAAGTTACTGTTCCAAGCCACGATCAGATACAAGTACCCAAACCAAGAGTACTCATACCTAACGGATAAGGGTGCCTAACCAATCTAAGTGAATGCAGTTTTAAGAACACCCTCCAATGCATGGGCCCTGGCTAAAATGGGATCGGCATGGTCCCCCCTTGGGGCACTAGAAGCCCAATCAATAAAAGCATAGCGTTTCGCAGAAGGTCAGTGGCCGTCAGTAATCATGGGTAATCTCACCCGCGTCTTTGGAGGAGCTCACGGGTTACAAAAGGTAAAGTGTATAGTAGCCCATACGCTAAGGAAATGTCCTTCCCGCCCAATGCCTACTATATTGTATCCATAATATAGAACCTCTATTAACCGCTAAGCCAAACTAATCATGTAAATTTCTATTAGCAGTTATTCCTATCGTACGGTTTATACGTACTGGTGGCCAGCCAGTCACGCATGTCCGAGTTCTACAGGTGAATCGCAACTCCGTGGTAAAAATGTGTCCAGGACTATGAATACAGCACACAAAGGGTGGTCCCTTATATCTAAGTTCAATGTGTAAGAAAATAGTATATAGCAGGAAATAGAACTGAACAGTAAAATTCTATTTAATCATGCCATGTAACACAGTTTATTTTACAGAAAGTAAATGATAAATAATGCATGAAATATGAGCTAAAATAAATAAACAGCTAATGGCAAGGTATCTTGCCTGGAAGTTGTGTGCAGAAAGGCGACGTCCGATGACTCAAATCGTCAGAATAGTGAAGCAACGAACAGATTTGGCATAAAAGAAATACCTAGGAAATGCCTGTCCAAAAGTCTAATTTCGGAACAGGAGCAAAATCATAATTTTGGGTCAAAACGATATCGTCGTTGGACCCATTTTGCATCGAAATGCATACCAGTATCTATTGTCTCTAAAGTCGTCACTCTATATATTTATGGATCCAGTTTGAGGAGACGAACCCAACCGTATGTCCAAAGTTGGATTCCGGCGGACCGTGCACAATTTTGTCCGTTGGATCGGGTCGCGGGCTCGCCAAATAGGTGTTCCGATCGACCTTTTCAGAATTGAACTAAATTTTGCATACAAGACCAAAAAATGATTCGGTCCTGATGGCACAAGTTTTGTGTCGATCCGACAAACGTGCACAAAGTTATGGGCTAGTTTGCAAAAGGTCGATACGGGGGTATCTCGACGAATACGTACTGATTTCATCGCGCACGCACAACGAAATCGAGTTCCGTCAATTTCCATACGTTGGAAACATCTATACGCACATTTCTATGTGTATAGTGCGTGACCACGTCGCCCGGTTTATCGGGGCACACGATGTATCGGTTGGTTTTTTCCAAAAATTTAGTTTTCGAAACTAAGTTTTTCTGGATTCTTAGACTCGAATAACTTTCTGCACAAAATATGAAAAATGGTTCTGCAAAAAGGTTTCTAATCTTGTATATGTTGTTTTCAAATTTATTCAATTATATTTTTGAAACTGTTGAAGAACTGGCAAAATTTTGCCTTCCAAAGATAGGTTCACGATCAGTTTTTGTATGTTGATTTCTATGGGTTTTCCTGAACTTTCAAGAATTTATACAATTTAATCAAGGAAAACCAAGCTAATCCAGTTGATGGGATTGATAGGAGGTCATCTAGACTCTCTGTAAGATTTTATGGATCACGAATTGGTTAAATAAAATCGAAGAACGATAGGGGCGAAGTTGTGTACCTTACTACGGTTTATAGAACTGGGGGTCTCTGTTCATCGGCGGGTGGCAGGGTTGTTCACCGTCGTCCAGGCGATCAACGACAGCGGAAGGTGATTAAGAAGGGCTGCGAGGGAACGAGGGAGGTTCGGGGATGGCCGCTTGAGTACGCAGAAAGGTTCTCTTAATGTTTTTCGAGCCCAATTTTCTGCCGCAGAGCCTATATACTCGGGTTTTTTTTTGTTGCATCCGATACTAATTCAGATTTGATCAATTTTAGGGTTGTAATTTCAGTTGGGATGGAAGAGAATCTTGTTTTGATTAGGTAGAAAAAGATTCAGGTAAATTGGTTCAAGATTTTGTGAGATTTGGTTTTGAATTTCTATCGGATTTCTTTAGTTTATTCACTATGAGGGTCGGGTGAATCTGGTATAGAGTGACTCGCGAGATTTTAAATTTCTCGCGAGTCATTCAAAAACCCCATGTACAGTATATATAGGTTTGCATATACATAGTTGTTATATCATCCTCTACATACAATAGGTGATAAATTCTCAAAGGAAATTACAAGAAATCAAAAATTCCAAATATATAGCATATGCATATATGCACATATAATTCGTTATATATACATTTTATTTACATCCCTATAAGTAAAAATCCTAATAATTTACAAGGGAAAAATCTAATATAAAATTTAAAAGTGTACACTATATATACTTATGAACATAATAATACCTCAAGTAAATGTAAAAATATACCTTATAGTAAATAAATTTAACACAAATTTTAAAGGAACCAGATAGCCATAACACCTATTAAATCAATTTTAACAACCAAATACTCCAATAAAATAAATCCAGTGGCACCTACAGCTAATAGGCTAGTCAAGGCACTTGACTGCCCGAGCCGTGCCATATTGTCTGGTCAATGTGCCTAACAAATTTAAGCATGACCAATGCTATATTTAATATTAATTTTAACAAAATAATTTAAAACAAAAATATTTGCAATAAAAATATGTATAAAAAGAAAAAAAAATCCTCCAAAAATTTGGGGGATTACAGTGACCTCTTTACAACTCTTTGAACCAAAGACTCTAAATCGAACAAAAAGTTACTGGCTTTGCTAAGAGTGGTATAGGAGAGATTTGAAAGCTTTAGAGCGTTGAAAAAATACTTAGGAAGAGATAGAGAGAAGAGTGAAATGAGTGATTAGAAATGTGAAAATCTTTCTCTATTTATAGTATTTTTGAGGATCGAACTCGAGCAGAGTTCGGATGCAAGGCTCTCGTATTCGAACATTGCATGCAGATTTGGGGGAACAGAATTTCAAAATCCACAGGCCAAACTTGGCCCGAACTCGGTCAGAGTTCTGACCGAATTCTATTGAGTCAGAATAGGATTTGCATGAGCCAAATTGCATAGGTTTGGTCTCTTTGGATATGTGGGGTTCTCTAGGGATAGATAGGTAGGCTTTTTAGTTTTATGGATTGAGAAAAACCTAAGCCAGTAATATCTCGAATGATCTCATATTCTATATTTCCTAGACTCGGTAAAAGTAAAAATACAGAAGAAAATATAAAATAACTCGATCTTGAATCCTAATGCAATCTTGGCTGGATGATGATGCGATGTTCTTTACTAGAAGTAGGATGTAGATGTGGATGTTATTTGGTATCGATTGTTGTAGCCTGTAGCAGTTCGTATATTTTGCGTATCGACTTAAGTTATCGTTGATTATCAAAATCAGGTGTGATCATTTAGCCAAAGGGCCAACACAATGCTATACTTCTTCTTCTCTAGCTCATATAACTCGAACAACCTAGCATAGTCATGATCTTTTTTCTCAATGGTTTTGTGAGCATCATGCAAGCTAAGCTTCAGATTTTATATTTCTTTATTCGTGTTACTTGTGGAAGATATTTTCCATATATCCTTCAATAGGGATGACAACCTTTCAACTTCAGTAGTATAAGATTTGATATCTTTTCGAGACTACTTATATTTGTTCAAGACTCTTTTGTGTTCATCTAACAAGTCGCTAAAAGCATCAGAAAGTTCATCAAATATAAAATTATCATACATAGGATTACTGTTACCTGAACAAATGCCATCAAGCAAACATTTGTAGAGATGTTGGGTCTATCTTCTTCCTCTGATTCACTGGCCTCAGTTTCATGTCAGATGCTGGTATTAGCATACTTTCATGATGAAGACTTTCTGTTTGATCATTGTATCGACTTGCCTTCTTTGCCATTGGACAGTCTTTCTTGATATGTCCAGTCTTCTTGCAACCATAGCAGATAGTCTCTTCTTCATTACTTTCTTGATAATCTTTCTTCTTTTAGTTTGATTTCTCAAACCGCAAGAATTTCTTGAAGTTCTTTACAAGAAGAGCTTGTTCCTCACCATCTGAATCTTCATCATTCATGACTTCGCCTTTGACTCTTTTAGCATGAGCTTTAAAGGCGATAGACGTTTCTTTTGGAGTAGATTCTTCCAAGTCATATAAGTTTAGCTCATGAGTTATCAGTTCGCCTACGAGTATTTCTAGCGACATTATGGTGAGATCGTTTCCTTCTATGATCGTAGTGGCCTTCAGGTTCCATTTCCTTGTTAGTCCCCTCAGCACTTTGCGAATCTTTTCATGATTTAAGTAATCCTTGCCAAGAGATGATAACGGATTAGTAATATCAAGAAAACGTATAAACATCTGAGTGATTGGTTCATTTGGATTCATCTTGAATGTCTTATACACTTGTGTCAATCTACTTATCTTAGTTTCCTTTACTTGTGAAGTACCTTCATGAGTTACCTCAAGAAGTTTCCAAATATCGTATGATGTAACACATATAGATACTCTATTAAACTCAATCTTATCAATGGCATAGAATAGTGCATTGATTACTCTTGCGTCAAGACTAGCTTGTGTCTTTTCTAGATCCGTGTATCTATCATGTGGCTTGTCTACAAGATTACCATCAATCACTATTCTCAGCGGCTTTTTATAGCCATCTATGACAATAGACTATATATTAAAGTCAAGATATTTTAGGAAGAAACTCATTCGTATTTTTCAATAAGTATAGTTTATTCCATCAAATAGTGGGGGTCTATTTGTGGACTGCCCTTCACCGGTGAATATAGATTTTACGGCTGACATGTGTACTCTAGAGTGTTATATTTGAATATAACATGCTCTGATACTAATTGTAGGACCGTTGAGCACTTCTAGAGGGGAGTGAATAGAGTGTGTGTGTGCAATGGAATAAAAATTACTACATAATATATTTATGGCAGTAATCAAACTGATATGAAGTAGGCAGTATAAAAATAAATGCATAAGGTAAATAAGTTCAAAGAAGCAAACACAAACACCAAGTTTTAAACTGGTTTTCCTCTTAGTGGACTAGTCCAGTCTCGAGTACTCTAGCTCGATGTTGAATCCACTATCTCATGAAACACAAGCTCTGAATCCAAAGCGCTTGCAGCTTCTTACAACACGTGCTTTTTATTTGAAGATCACTACTTTAACTTGCAAGTCTTTAATTCGAAGGACATGTCGACTTCTGGAATAGGATAAAAACTGAGATATTTTAAGACCTTTTGTACAACTCGACCAAACTTCTAAATTGAACCGAAACTGGCATTGGCTTGGCTACGAGCTGTAAAGCTTAGATGTAAAAGTGAAAAGCTTTGATAGAACTTGAATGAATAGAGAAGAGAGAATAGGAATGAGTGAATAGAATGAAGAATTCTTCCCTATTTATAGTATTTTCTTGGACAGAACTCGGGCAAAGTTCAGTGTTCAAAAATTTGAACATTTAGAGCATATTCTTCGGGGTGACCTGATCCCTCGGAAACTGGGTTAGGGTTTCGAGTTCGGGCAGAACTCGGTCCGAGTTCAGTCGCCCTGCATTCAGGTTTGAATCATGAAGAATGAGCTTTGGTTTTTGTGGGTTTGTGGGCTATTTGATAAGTGGACTGGGTTAATAAATAGACTTATCAAATAATGATTAGGTAGGCTATTTTGGTAGATAGACTTTTTATAGCTGAGTCAGGTGTCAATCTCGTTTAAACGTATATTTTGTTTAGACTCAATAAATTGAAAAATACATAACAAAATAGAAAAAATTGTCTCGATCGGTGATGCGATTATTGTTGGCAAAGACTCTGACTGAATATAGTAGCAAGGTTGTAGTAGTTCAGCAGTAGTACCGTACCTGTATATTATTTGTGTATGTCGAACTGGAGTTGTCAGTCGGTTATCAAAATAAGTTGTGACCAGAATAATGGGCCAACACTGAGCTAGTGACTCAGATAGTGAAAAAGGTGAAGCAGAATCAGAAGCATCTTCATGCAGCTCAAGATAGGCAGAAGCACTGGACAGATGTACATCGTTGACCTTTGTAGTTCAAGGAAGGCAATCATATATTTTTACGGATATCACCAGCTCGAGGTACCATCCAATTTGGTATCAAAGGGAAGCTAGGTCCAAGGTAAATTGTTCATTTTGATATTTATGAGAGAGTTGGAGAAGTGGCATATCGTCTTGCATTACCTCCATCACTAGAAGGTGTGTATGACATGTTTCATGTGTCTCAGTTGAGAAAGTATGTGGCAGACTCTAGTCATGTGCTTGATCATTCTGATATTACAATTGGGCCTACTTTATCTTACGAGAAGCAGCTAGTTGGGATTCTTGACCGTAGCGAGAAGATCTTGAGGGGTCAGACCATTAGACTTGTCCGAGTTGCTTGGAAGCATCATTTATCGGACGAGGCTATGTGGGAGCGTGAGGATTCCATGAGAGAGTATTTCCCTCATTTGTTTGAAGATCAAAGTATGTAACTTATTGTGTTTCCCTTATCTTGTTTTAAAATTTTCTATATGGCGTTGTTTTAATTTCAAGGTCAAAATTCTTTCAAGGTGGGTAGGATGTAAAATTCCTCAAAATTAAATAAAATTTTAATTTATGTAAATATATTTTTATTGGATTTTAGTTATTTTTTCTTTTCAATTATATTTTATTATATAAAAGGTGTCATGGTTATGGTTGAATTTTAGTATGCATGTTGACTAGAAAATTATGGTATGTCTAGTGTATTCGGGTGCCATGACTAGCATACTAGACATGGTAGGAATGGCATAGTCATATTTTAGTCTCTTGCATGTTAACAATTCAAGTTGTGGACTAAACCATATTTTTGATCAATTAATTAATTATATAAGCCTTTTTGACTTTTTAGGAGACTCTTGATTGTACCAAACCTTTACAAACTTGATCTGAACCAAACCAAAACTTATATAGGCTTGTAGTACTCTCAAATACCTTCATGTTGATATACATTTTGTATATATATACTTTTAAAAATTTATGTTTCCATTTTAGGAATTTTCTATATATAGTAAACATTATAGGTGTCAACCTAGTTGGCAAATGACTAACTAACCAAAACCTAAACTAACTAACACTCAAACCAACCCATGTGCACACCACACCCTTGGCTGAATACCCCTAGAGCAATCCCTATATTGGTCGGCCATGCCATGCATGGAGACACCCCCTACATATGTAAACCCAACCCATATATATATATATATATATATATATATATATATATATATATATATATATATATATATATATATATATATATATATATAGAGAGAGAGAGAGAGAGAGAGAGGAAGGATCCACATCCCCTCATTTTTGCATCCCCTATGCATTCCCATGATAACACCCATTGGATCTTGTTTAAGTCATATAATTTTAACCATTAAAAATTAACGGTTAAGATTAGATGACTTAAACAACATCCAACGGATATAAAAGAGAGAATACATGGAGGATACAAAGGTGAGGGGATATGGATCCCTCCTCTTATATATATATATATATATATATATATATATATATATATGAGGGATCCGCATCCCCTCATTTTTTGCATCCCCATGTTAACAACCGTTGGATGATATTTAAGTCATCTAATCTTAACCGTTAATTTGAATGGTTCAAATCAATGGTTAAGATTAGATGACTTAAACATCATCCAACGATAGATAGCAAAGGAATGCGTGGAGATGCAAAAAATGAGGGGTTGCGGATCCCTCCTCATATATATATATATATATATATATATATATATATATATATATATATATATATATATATATATATATATATATATATATATATAAAAATATATATATATATATATATATATATATATATATATATATATATATATATATATATATATATATTCTACTATATAATAGGAAAACTTAGTGGTGAAACTTTTGAATTCCCAAAATACCCTTGAGTATTTTGTAAACATGATGTTATTATATCAACTTGCATGTCATTTATGTTTAAGAGTCAAAGCAATAAAGTTTGCATGCTATGAAGTTTCTTTTTTTCATACAACTCTTCATTTCTAATAGTAATAATTTTTTTTGGTCATTACCATTTTCTAAATGTTATTATTCTCAATAGAAAATTAAAAAAAGATCAAAATTCATAATTTGAATATCTTGGCATTGTAAAAATAAAGCATACACACATGAATAATTACCTAAAAAAGACGAAAAGATGACAATTGACCTTATAATATTTTAATTAAAATACGTGCAAAGCACGTACATGTAGACTAGTATATATATATATATATATATATAGATATATATATATATATATATATATATATATATATATATATATATATATATATATATATATATATATATATATATATATATTCTAAACCTAACCCTAACCATCACAAACCACCTCCCCTCTCCTTGGTTAACCCCTACACCTCTCCTCTCCAAAATTCCGGCCAACACCAAGCCCAATAGCCTTCCATCTTCATCTCCTTCATCAAACACCTCTTTTCCATCACAAAACTCATCCTTTTCATCTTTCTCCCATCCAAACTCCACCAAACAAACCCTAGAAGCATCATCTTTAACATACAACCTTCAAGAACTATTGTCAACACCTTCAAACCCATCAAGAAGGGGCTAGCAAGCAAGCAATGTAGAAAAAGTTATCTTCGACAAGGAGGAGCACCCACAACCCTTCTACTAAAGAATTTCAGTAAGGATTCCATCTTTTTTCATCTCAAACCTCATGCTAATAATTCTGTAGGAAATTCGAGTTTAATGCTTTATAAAGTATATTTTGATCTTGTTGAAATTTTTTAGCACCATTATGAAGGAACCATATGATATTGTTGAAATTGTTGAAACTGGGTTACGGTAACATTAATTTTAGCACCATTATGAAGGAACCATATGATATTATTGAAAATTTTTAAAACTGGATCTAAGGTTTATTACTATAAAATATTATTTTTAAGCAATTTTTTTATAATTTTATCATCTTAGATCTTATCGAGAAAAATAAGGGTCAAAATACTAGCTTTTCGGGTAAGTTACTAACATTAGCCAAAACTTGGGGATTAATTGGACAATTGAATCCAAGTTTATTTTCAGTTATATAATAGATATTAAATATTTTTTAAAATAATATTTTATGTATTTTTACTTATATTGGAAGTTGGCGATGTTTCGGACAAGTTTCAGGTAGACTAGCCAACATAGAAGTTAACTAGCCATATATTTTCTTTAGAATTTTAAATCTGAAATTCAGAGCCTATTTCTATATAAAATAATTTTAAATCATTATTTTTATAATTTTAGATGATTTTTATGTGTACCCTCGAAGTAGAGACTTAAACGTGGAATTTGGAAGTCGAAAATCGTAAAACTAGGTCCCAAAGTTTCATGGAACATGTGTGTTGTTGTGTGTCACTTCCGTTTTTCATTATACATATTGTAAAACCCCTAAAATTTCTACTATATTTTTTATTGATTTTGTTACTGATTTAAAATTTTTTGTATTGTACGTCGCGTAGTCGTATTTTACGTCGCGCACAAAATTTTATTTTTCGAAATTGCTCGACGAGTGCGATTATGTGCGAGCGTACATATTTTTGAAAATATTACTTTTCTATTTAAAAGTTTCAAAATAATATACATAATAATTATTTTGTTATCGTTCCAAAAATTTTCAAGTTTGTTATTTTATTTATAAAGTCTTCATTTCTCATAATTATTAATAATAAATAATACTTTTATTGTATGCTAGAAAAGCATAATTATGAGAACATCATTTTGTACCTAAACATATATTTCGTAATTATTTATTAGTCTATTTTAAATAAAAATATAATTTTTGAAAATTGTTCATAATAATATTTTATTATTCAAAAAGGATATTTATAAATATTTATTATTTTTGAAACTATTATTATTGGTAATTTTTGGAAAATATATTTGAAAATTTTGTGGCCATTTTAAATCTTGATTTGAATTTATGTATTTATTTAAATAGTTAATATTTGAAAATTTGATTTATCCTATTCGTTTTTAAACTAAAATTTAATTAGATTTAATTGATTTGAATTGGATTTGGATTTAGATTTGATTGATTTTAAATTTGTAGCAAATTATCTAATTTGGGATTTGAATATCCTAATCCCTATCTTAATGGGAATTTCCACATCCTATAAATAGGCAGGTACTCTCTCATTATTTTTCCACAAGTCAAAATTCCACAAATATTTCTCCACCCAAGTTAGTGCATCGTGTCCGTGTCTCCATCTTTTTACTATTTTTCTTCATTACAATTACATTGTTATCTTCTTCGTGTCCACACACGGACACATGTCTCTCATCAACCCCTTCGTGTCCGATATGCCAGACACAAACACCCGACACAAACCAAAATCCCTAACCTAAAACCCATACCCCTGCCACCAGTGTCTCACGACCTCCACGCCGCCACCACCATGGACTAATACCGACCGCCGCCTCTCCAACATACCCCGACCACCTGCCTAAGCTCTGACACACAGCCAGCCTCCTATAACTACACTGTCTCCGACCATCAGCACCCCCCGTCGTACCCGCACAACCAGACTCCGACCGAAGTTACCACCACCGGACCGGACCTCGTCGGCGTCTGCGGCCAGTCCCAGCACCTCTCCCTCGACACACCCATTGCAGCGTCGACTTCCTTCCTCGTGCCTACGACGACACACCCGACCACCATCATCGACACCATGGCCACCACGCCATACCAGCACGACCATCACATCGTCACCAACCCCAACAACAAAAGCAAATATATATATATATATATAAAAACCCTACCTGTCCGCGCTCCGTCCGCGACGACTACCTGACCCCGCCGGCCGGATCCGCGAGCTCCGCTGACCCAGCGCCGGAAACTTCCCTCCGCGCCGTCACCAACCCTAGCTCCGCGGGCGCGCGACCCCTTCCGCCGGAGCTTCCGCCTCCCGCCGTCGCATGCCCCGAACACCGATCGCAGCCCTTCTCTCGCCTCTCTCTTCCCACCTCTCCACCTCGAACGCCGCACACCACCACCGACTTCCCCCAAACCCCTCGCCGGACCGCCCGAAACCCTCCGATCACCGCCCTGTTTTCCCCCTCCGCTCGTACTCCTCCGCAACCGCCTTCGCGCCTCGATATGAACCGCCGCCTGCTGGTAAACCCACCGCCACCCTCCTTGCTCCTCCCTTCCGCACTTCCCCGGCGAGCAAATGCCGTCACCGCACAGCCTCCAACCACCGTGGGTGTACTGTCCGCCGCCACTCGGACCAGGCCACCGTCACAGTCGCCGGCGAACCCGATGCCACTGTCCGTCGCCCTCTTTCCTCCTCCATCCGTGAACCCCGCAGCCGCCCACGCTGCTTAGCCAGCGCCGGCAAGATCACCGCTGCCTTAACCCTTCCCGCTCGTCTCCGCTCTCTCTCGACCCCTTTCCCTCTCCTCCTCCTTCTGATTCTTGATTTTTCTCTAAGTCTTTTTCTCTCTCTCATTCTCTCAGTCCCTGTAATTGGTCTCCTCGGGAAGAGGAGAACCAAATGACACATTCTGATTTTTATTTATTTTTATATTTTTCTCTTTTTCTTCTTCTTTTGTGATTAAGTTATTATTATTATTATTATTATTATATTATTATTATTATTATTATTATTATTATTATATTATATTATTATTATTTTATCATTATTATTATATTATTATTATTTCATTATTATTATTATTATTGTTACTCCTAATATCCTGTCCTTGTAAGTATATATATTCATCGTTATTCTATTTAGTATTATTCTAAAATATTTTTCTAATGGAATATTTCTCATCAAAATATCATATCTTGACAAACTTAGAATTTCTAGCCTAAAAATAATTTTGGACTAATAAAAGTGTAGTTTCCAAATTGTTTTCATATATTTACGTAAAAATTTATTTTTAATATTTCTTTTTCGTTTCTCAAGTATATTATTATAAATATTTCCTAAAATAGTATTTTGATAAACTTAGAGTTTTTGTCAAAAACGGTTTTCTTGACTTTAAGTATTTTTGTATTTTTCCTATAAATATTTTGACTCATGAAAACTAGTTTTTAGGAATTATAAATATTTTCTAAAACTCACATATATAATATTTATCATCATTTCTTTGATTTTTTCCGTCCGTAACCAGTCCTATTATTCCTATTCCTTCGCCAATTTCGAGACTACCTTGTGTCCACCCTAACCAATTTAACCGTCCTGGACCCGATGGAACTGTTCGTGCCACTATCTGAGGTCCCCTTGTACAGTTATTGTACCAAAGTCGCAGATCGTGCCACCTGGATTATTGCACTACACCAGGCGTCCTACCAGGCAAGACACCTTGCCTTTACTGTTTAAATTTTGCTCAATATCATGCATATCGTATTTATTTTTCAGTTATTTCTTTCTAAATTATATGTAGATGCAAATTATAATATTTTATAAAATTGGCTTAAAGTTAAGGGACTACCGTCAAATTTAGTGTGTCTCATTGACTTGGCACGATTATACACGAGTTGTGTGTGAGAGTTGTGAGTATCATATAGAGGTCACTTGCGTGTAGGCTGATCCTCCGTGCGCATGCGTTAAGATATAACTGCTAATAGATTGTGTAGAAGACTTTGGCAGTTATTAAGGATTAAACAGTCGTGGAGTCGACACATGTAGAGTATCATGGGGAGGAGGGAAGACAGTTATTAGCGTAGGGGCTACCTGTTCAGTACACATATAGATTTGGGCCGATAGTGTCTCGGATGAGCGCTACTTACTGCCCCGGGGCCGATAGTTCTCATATGAGAACTACTTTCTGTCCATAATTGATAGTGTCTCTTATGAGCGCTACCTACTATTACTCTCTCTCCATCTATGCTGAACACTATAAGCTCCTGCGTAGAACGTTGTCTTCTCAAGGCGTATATCACATAGAATGGTTAGGACCCTTTACGTATGAATATTCTATTGAGCTCTTACTATTCAGTTATGGCGATATTATGTGTCTTGTTACGTCCCTCTGAGGACCTGGTTTTTCCCCAGGTGTGTGTTTTCGTGATTTCTTACAGGTGCTCTAGCTAAGGCCATTCCTTCCTTCGTGATGACTGCTTTTGGACTTGTCATTGCTTCGCTCGACCAATCACTCTTTCTATATTTCTTCTCTATTTAAATTAGTTGGTAGTGGACTTTGTCTCCACCCAACGATTGTACCATAAATATTCAAGTTGATTTCTATATTATTAATCCTTTCATTGTGGATGAGATTTAGTTGTCTTGGATTACTAAATTTTACAGCTTATGTATACATACGAAGTCTATATTTCGTATGTATACAGCTGGCATGTCTACGTACTTGGTCCTACGTATTTTGGGACTGGGCGTTACATGTTTTTGTGGTGGCCCATGCAGGTCAAGATAAATTGTTTGGTTACTTTACCGTACCAAGCAAGCCTGCGTATAGGATTAGAAGTCTAAGATCTCATCCGCACACTTGACCTCTCTCCTTGATTTTATCTACCGTTTGACTCATCAATTACATCTTGCTTGCTTCCTTCCATCCCTATTCTTAACTACCCTTCGTGCTTGCTAGAGATTGACCCTACTAGTTAGTTGTCCCAAAACGCCATTAGTTTAATTCTTTAAGTTGGGTAGAATACCTTATGAACTAGCAACCCCTTTGACTTAGCGACCTATATTAGCAAGCTTATTTAGATCCTAGAATCTAGAGGACCTAACCCGTCTAGCCAACCAAGGACTTGGACAAGAAGACTATAGGACGACTGTATGACTTAGAATATTCTACCTTCTTTAAATCTAAATCTCTCGTACCTATGTATTTACCGTTTTGACTAATGATGCTAATGTAGCCTAGTTTTTGCAAACTTATTCATTATCGAGTTTGTTCATGACATATGCTATTGAGCGCTCACTAGCATGTTGTCAAATCAGAACCGGTGCATAATGGTCTGATCAACCAAGTGCACTTTGGTTCGCTTTTATTTTATCGTTCTTCATGGATGGGGATATAGCTAAACTTGTCCTTTAGAATCCCATCCACGACTGCCTTGACGATTCTTTTGAAATCTATACGACCGCCTTTGAACCACGTATTCATAATTGAACTCCTTAAATCGCTTTCGCCTTCGCCGATTTTGGAGGGACGAAGGCACTTGTACTTGAAATTCCTCTAGCTGTCCTATCAATTAAGACCATTACCACTCGACATTGTTATGTCTCCATCATAAACTCCTCGACCTTTCCCTCGACCCTAATTCTACAATTTTGACTTTCTAATCACTTGAATTTAAGAAGTGATTACAATCGTCCCTTAATCATATCCTCAACCTAGACTACGACCACATAAATTTCGAACCCTTCCATCTACCGTTGTGCTTTCTCACCCCCACGAATTCTTAATTTTGAGGACGAAATTCTTTTAAGTTGGGTAGGATGTAAAATCCCTAAAATTTCTACTATATTTTTTTTTGTTTACTGATTTAAAATTTTTGTATTGTACGTCGCGTAGTCGTATTTTACGTCGCGCACAAAATTTTATTTTTCGAAATTGCTCGACAAGTGCGATTATGTGCGAGCATACATATTTTTGAAAATATTTTTTTATTTTAAAAGTTTCAAAATAATATACATAATAATTATTTTGTTATCGTTCCAAAAATTTTCAAGTTTGTTATTTTATTTATAAAGTTTTCATTTCTCATAATTATTAATAATAAATACTTTTATTGTATGCTAGAAAAGTATAATTATGAGAACATCATTTTGTACCTAAACATATATTTCATAATTATTTATTAGTCTATTTTAAATAAAAATGTAATTTTTGAAAATTGTTCATAATAATATTTTATTATTCAAAAAGGATATTTATAAATATTATTATTTTCGAAATTATTATTATTGGTAATTTTTGGAAAATATATTTGAAACTTTTGTGGCCATTTTAAATCTTGATTTGAATTTATGCATTTATTTAAATAGTTAAATATTTGAAAATTTGATTTATCCTATGTTTCGTTTTTAAACTAAATTTAATTAGATTTAAATTGATTTGAATTGGATTTGGATTTAGATTTGATTG
The DNA here is from genome assembly GCA_029216955.1 of Iris pallida. NCBI lineage: Eukaryota > Viridiplantae > Streptophyta > Magnoliopsida > Asparagales > Iridaceae > Iris > Iris pallida. The sequence goes on from JANAVB010025196.1 coordinate 51,584,777, forward strand.
ATTTTAAATTTGTAGCAAATTATCTAATTTGGGATTTGAATATCCTAATCCCTATCTTAATGGGAATTCCCACATCCTATAAATAGGCAGGTACTCCTCCATTATTTTTCCACAAGTCAAAATTCCACAAATATTTCTCCACCCAAGTTAGTGCATCGTGTCCGTGTCTCCATCTTTTTCACTATTTTTCTTCATTACAATTACATTGTTATCTTCTTCGTGTCCACACACGGACACATGTTCTCATCAACCCCTTCTGTCCGATATGCCGGACACAAACCCCGACACAAACCAAAATCCCTAACCTAAAACCCATACCCCGTGCCACCAGTGTCTCACGACCTCCACGCCGCCACCACCATGGACTAATACCGACACCGCCGCCTCTCCAACATACCCCGACCACCTGCCTAAGCTCCGACACAGCCAGCCTCCTATAACTACACTGTCTCCGACCATCAGCAGCACCCCGCCGTCGTCCCCGCACAACCAGACTCCGACCGACCGAAGTTACCACCGCCCGACCGGACCTCGTCGGCATCTGCGGCCAGTCCCAGCACCTCCCCCTCGACACACCCATCGCAGCGTCGACTTTCCTTCCTCGCGCCTACGACGACACACCCGACCACCATCATCGACACCACGGCCACCACGCCGTACCAGCACGACCATCACATCGTCACCAACCCTAACAACAAAAGCAAAATATATATAATATATAAACCCTACCTGTCCGCCGCTCCGTCCGCGACGACCACCTGACCCCGCCGGCCGGATCCGCGAGCTCCGCTGACCCAGCGCCGGAAACTTCCCTCCGCGCCGTCACCAACCCTAGCTCCGCCGGGCGCGCGACCCCTACCGCGCAGCTTCCGTCTCCCGTCGTCGCATGCCCGCCGAACACCGACCGCAGCCCTTCTCCGCCGCCTCTCCTTCCCACCTCTCCACCTCGAACGCCGCACACCACCACCGACTTCCCCCAAACCCATCGCCGGACCGCCCGAAACCCTCCGATCACCGCCTGTTTTTCCTCATCCGCTCGTACTCCTCCGCAACCGCCTTCGCGCCTCGGTACGAACCGCCCCTGCTAGTAAACCCACCGCTACTCCCTCCTTGCTCCCCTCTTCCGCTCTTCCCCGACGAGCAAACGCCGTCACCGCACAGCCTCCAACCACCGTGGGCTGTACTGTCCGCGCCACTCGGACCAGGCCACCGTGTCACAGTCGTCGGCGAGATCACCGCGCCTTAACCCTTCCCGCTCGTCTCCGCTCTCTCTCCCTGGGTCTCTCTCTCTCCTGGCCCTTTCCCTCTCCTCCTCCTTCTGATTCTTGATTTTTTCTAAGTCTTTTTCTCTCTCTCATTCTCTCTCATTCCTCGTCATCCCTGTAATTGGTCTCCTCGGGAAGAGGAGAACCAAATGACACATTCTGATTTTATTTTATTTTATATTTTTTCTCTTTTCCTTCTTCTTTTGTGTGATTATTATTTATATTATTTTATATATATTATTATATTATTATTATTATATTATTATATTATTATTTTATTATATTATTATTATTTTTTTAGATTATTATTATTATATTATTATTATTATTATTATTATTATTATTATTATTATTATTATTAATTATTAATATCTCGTTATTATATATTATTCAGTTAGTTCTAAAATATTTTCTAATGGAATATTCTCATCAAAATATCATATCTTGACAAACTTAGAATTTCTAGCCTAAAAATAATTTTGGACTAATAAAGTGTAGTTTCCAAATTGTTTTCATATATTTACGTAAAAATTTATTTTTAATATTTCTTTTCGTTTCTCAAGTATTTATTAAAATATTTCCTAAAATAGTATTTTGATAAACTTAGAGTTTTTGTCAAAAATGGTTTTCTTGACTTTAAGTATTTTTGTATTTTTCCTATAAATATTTTGACTCATGAAAACTAGTTTTTAGGAATTATAAATTTTTCTAAAACTCACATATATAATATTATCCATCATTTCTTTGATTTTCTCGTCCGTAACCAGTCCTATTATTCCTATTCCTTCGCCAATTTCGAGACTACCTTGTGTCCCCCTAACCAATTTAACCGTCCTGGACCCGATGGAACTGTTCGTGCCACTATCTGAGGTCCCCTTGTACAGTTATTGCACCAAAGTCGCAGATCGTGCCACCTGGATCATTGCACTATACCAGGCGTCCTACCAGGCAAGATACCTTGCCTTTACTGTTTAAATTTCTGCTCAATATCATGCATGTCGTATTTATTTTTAAGTTATTTCTTTCTAAATTATATGTAGATGCAATTACAATATTTTATAAAATTGGCTTAGAGTTAAGGGACTACCGTCAAATTTAGTGTCTCATTGACTTGGTACGATTATACACGAGTTGTGTGAGAGTTATGAGTATCATATAGAGGTCACTTGCGTGTAGGCTGATCTCCCGTGCGCATGCGTTAAGATATAACTGCTAATAGATTGTGTAGAAGACTTTGGCAGTTATTAAGGATTAAACAGTGTCGTGGAGTCGACACATGTAGAGTATCATGGGGAGGGAGGAAGACAGTTTTAGCGTAGGGGCTACCTATTCAGTACACATATAGATTTGGGTCGATAGTGTCTCGGATGAGCGCTACTTACTGCCCCGGGGCCGATAGTTCTCATATGAGAACTACTTTCTGCCCATAGTTGATAGTGTCTCTTATGAGCGCTACCTACTATTACTCTCTCCATCTATGCTGAACACTATAAGCTCCTGCGTAGAACGTTGTCTTCTCAGGCGTTACACATAGAATGGTTAGACCCTTTACGCATGTATATTTCTATTGAGCTCTTACTATTCAGTTTGGTATGATATTATGTTCTTGTTACGGTCTCCGTCCCTCTGAGGACCTGGTTTTTTTCCCAGGTGTGTGTTTTCGTGATTTCTTGTAGGTGCTCTAGCTAAGGCCATTCCTTCCTTCGTGATGACTGCTTTGGACTTGTCATTGCTTCGCTCGACCAATCACTTTCTTTGTATATTTCTTCTCTATTTAAATTAGTTGGTATGGACTTTGTCTCCACCCAACGCTATTGTATCATAAATATTCAAGTTGATTTCTATATTATTAATCCTTTCATTGTGGATGAGATTTAGTTGTCTTGGATTACTAAATTTTATAGCTTATGTATACATACGAGATCCATGTATTCGTATGTATACAGCTGGCATGTCTACGTACTGGTCCTACGTATTTTGGGACTGGGGCGTTACACATATTTTTTTTTTCAGTATGCATGTACGGATTTCTGACATCTGTCAGGCAACCTGTATTTTGACTTGTCTTACTTATGCCTTGTCTTGGTTTAATCTTGCCTTTGGATTGGTTCACCTTGGCTTAGCTTGGTCTAGTTTGGTTTGGGTTGAGATGAGAGGGTTGATATAAAACCAACTCCTCTATCTCCACCATTAATTTCATTTACTTCTTCATCTTCTTCTTCATTTACTCCTCCACCAACCCTAGACAAGTGCAACTTGCTTCAAGATGGATCTCAAATTTTATTATTCTGTTGTCTTTCTTGCTTGATTCTAAGCCTCTTTAGAACTTAGAGTTTTTGGTTTTGATGTTTACATTTTTGTATATAAGTTTATTATTTTTTATTTTTCTTGGTTTTGATCTCTTAAACTTTGTTATTTCCAAAAACTAATGGTTCCATGTTGTGGAAAATTCAATTCTACCCAACTTTGGCTTTTCAAACGCTTGATTTCGACTTTGTATGAAGAAATTATAGCATTTTTGTGTTCATGGGTTCCCGCACATCTTCGGTGATGCTTGGACGATGAACAGTATCGTGCGTCTGTGCGCCGTGCATCCGTGTCCTGTGCGTCGTGGACAGTTTTGTCCGTGTATGCTGCGTATTTCGTATGTCGTGCGCCCGCGCGATTCTTTCGTCGTGAGCTTGCGCGCCGTGCTCTTGCGCCCCGCACGCCGTGTATTCGTGCGTTGTGCATTTTGTGTGTCGTGTGCCTATGCGATTCGTTTGTCGCACGACTGCGCGACATGCTTTCGTACTCCGTACCCCTGAATTCGTGCGCTGCACGTTTCGTGCGCCATGTGCCTGCACAATTCGTTTGTCGTGCGCCTGCGTGCCGTGCTTTCGCGCTCCGTACGATGTGGCCAATTTGGTCTATGCACGCTGCGTATTCGCAGCCGCACGCCTGCGTGATTTGTTTGTCGTGCGCCTGTGCGCCATGCTGTCACTCTCCACGTACTGTGACCAATTTGGTCCGTGCATGCTGTGCGTTTTGTGGCCGCGCGCCTGCACGATTTGTTTGTCGTGCGCCCCCATGCCGTGCTCTCGTGCCCTGCGCACCGTGGCCAGTTTTGTTCGCGTGCGCGCACGAATCTGTTTTTGCCTGTTTAAGCTATTTTGTAGCTGAAATCTTGTAAAACTTAAAGCGTTAAAGTTCTAGATCTTCATCTTAGCTTCAAGAATATTCTTGTTTCACCTTAACTGGAGTTCATATACAACTGATAGTTTCAATCACAGTTTTGATCTTCTTTGCATATTTTCTGTACTTGGCCTAAATTGCGACGACCCGACTTGATGAACTTGAACTCGAACTTGAATTTGACAACATAATCCAATCATGATAATCTTGATAGTGGCCATCGAGGTGCACTCCTGACAAGTAACAAGTAAACCTGACATGACATAATCTTGATCGTTGTTGCGACAACTAATCCTGACTTGCTAATCGTAACTCTTGTCTTGACTATGTGGTTGATTTTTCTGATTATGCCTATACAAGCTACCTATCTCGTCTTGCATCACGTTTAGACATGGATTCCTGATTACCACGATCAGGGATTCATAATGAATCTGACTAGATTAACAACTAGATTGATCAAGTAGTTCATATAGAGAGATTTTTTCCAATTATAAGCGATCTCGTTATCCCGGCCACACATGTGGACTTGTAGCCTGCCGTTGAGTAGGGCGCATTTCTAGCACACTGTTATGTGTTGCACTCTAAGTCACTTAATAATTCTCTTAATTCTTGATAAACTCTTGTAACCCCACCTGGATAACCTGGATAGTCTGCAGGACTTTGACTGCTGGAATATCTCAACTGCATCTTGTTAGTAACTAGGTCTGTGATAACCCTAGTTAGCTAATGATAGCAAGCTGTAGGACTTGATTGGTCGTGCCTGAATGATTATCTCGTGATTAACATGAGAATTATATTACCTCTTGTTTTCCTAATACAAGCTAGTGTGTTCTTTTAACTCTGTCTTTCATGTTATTTAATTATGTTCATTTATTAGTTCTTCTATTCATTTTATGATGGTTTTAGTTCCTAAGTGGAGCCTCCCTTGTGGCACTTGCTCTTTCTGGATTTTGACCCAGCTGGTTTTGTGTTGCTAGATTTCGGAGTAGCATCCGAGGATCTACCTGCCTTTCAGCTAGATGGTGAATACTAGAAGTAACCGTGGCAACGAGTGGGTTTCTTATTTTCCTCTTCCACTCTATTATAAATTATTCTTTGAGGTGTTTAACCGCCGAGCATGTGTTAGCTCGTGTTGTAACTTAATTTCTATCTGCCTAAGAGCTGTAACATGATTAACAAATCCTAGGGTTGATCATATGACTTAACTTTTGTTAGTTTTCGTATTTTGTATGACTAGCTTCATGATCATCTGAATATGTAATGTTTGGAACGTCTACTTTGTATGTCTGATAATCTAACATCTTAACAATTATTTGCTTGCTTGAGATTGAGATACTAGGCTTATTCTTGACCATAAGAGACTGATGGATTGTAGACAAACCCTTATGCATCTAGACAGCCGTGACCATATTGTGAAGTGTGTTGCGCTCCAATATACGTAGCTGGATGTGTCTGTCCTCCGCTCTCCAGTATTCTGGTTCTGGGCGTGATACGGTTTAAGTGGTGGCCCATGCAGGTCTTGGAAATCAAAATGTTGAGAGTTTTACTAGATAATATCTCAATCAGCATTCGCCCGTGATCTCTACTCGTGCTTTCTAATCTTTTGAATCTTGACCTGACAAGGTGCTTTATCCTTGATCTATCTTGGTCCTTCCTTATTATTTCCTATGTCATTTTCTTTAGTGGCATTGTTCCTGGTCCTACCGATCAGCCGGGTGTAGCACCTCTAGTAAACCCGGCAACCTGGGGACCAAACCCAGCACTCAGGGGAGCATCCTGAGTCATGCCTTCCGGGATCCAGAGCCACTAGTTCAGCCAGTCTAGCTGTAGATCCTGACAATAGAGTCCTGATGGGACTCGTCAGGACTTGCTTGCATCACAAGATCGTCGGGGCGATGCCCTGCAGCAGACAGTAGCAGCTGTGGACATAGCACAGCGATTCCAGCAGGGACTCCACCTAGAGATCATTCTAGCGGTATAGCAGTTTAAGCACCAGATATTTGATGCCATTTTGCGAGCAGCAAGAAGGCACAATTATACTTTCCAGAGGATAGTATCAAACCGGAGGACGGAAGAGGCCTCATGGACAATTATCATAGTCATCAGCACCGGCCACGATAGCTAGGGCATTGAGAATTGGAGCTCCTAGGAGGGCAACACCAGTTTCGTCGATTCAACACTCGACTCCGATGTACCCTCAGCAACAGAAGCAGAAGCAATCTTCCGTAATGGGCTGCTCTCATTGTGGGAAGCCTGGGCATGTAATTTTAGAATCGTAGAGCACAGGGATTATGCTTAGCTTGTAGGGCACCGGACCACATAATCGATTCCTGCCCAAATAGAGCTAGTTCATCTTCATCAACCCTAACCAGTCATCGGTTAGGGGACCAACACTAGTACAGCAGCAGCAGTACCAGCCTCCGAGGCCATTGCCGTCTAAGGCTCAAGCATTCCAGCAGCAAAGGCCACAACAGTATGCTCAAGCCCAAGCTCAGATTCAGAGCAGACAGAAAGGTCACCAGCAGAGGGGATCAGCATCAAGAGATAAAGCAAGCTATGGCTCTGACAGTAGCAAAAGAATTGGCATCAGGTGAGGTGGTGGCAGGTACCATTCTTGTCAACTCTTTTCCAGCAATAGTATTATTTGATTCAGGTGCATCGTATTCATTTATGTCCGCACGATTCGTAATACGGATAGGATTGGAGCCCGAGTAATTATCAGTAAGACTAAATATCCTTACTGGTAATGGTCTTGTAGGAGTAGATAGAGTCTTTTTTTCGTGCCGAATCATAGTTAGTGGTAGAGAGTTTTTCGCTAGATTGATAGAATTTTTGATGGCCGACTATGATATGGTCCTAGGAATGGCGGATTGGTTAAAAGATCAATATGCAAGAATAGGCTACCATATTGGCATGATTATTTTGGTATTTTCCGAAGAAGAATTATTTTTCAGAGGTGTAGTAGAACCTTCTCCATCAGTCTTGCGGATGGCAGTAGCAGAAGCAGAAGCAGTTCAGTTTTCTATAGTAGAAGAATTTTTTGACGTATTTCTCGAAGAGCTTCCAGGCATGCCGCAAGAGAGAGATAGAGTTTACTATTGCTTTGATTCCAGGGACGACACCAGTATCAGAGTCTACAGAATGGCACCTTCAGAATTTGAGATCCTGTACAAGATGATTGAAGAACTCAGAATCAAGGAATTCATTCATGCTAGTGGATCGCCTTGGAGAGCCCCGATGCTTCTTGTGAAAAAGAAGGATGGTACATCAAGTTTATGTGTTGATTATCGTACTTGAATTCTGTAACAATCAAGAATATATTCTTTACCAATGATAGATAATTTATTCGATCAACTCAGTGGAGCAACAGTATTCTCAAAGATTGACTTTCGGTCGGGGTACCATCATATCAGAGTTAGAGAGCAAGACATCCCGAATATGGCATTCAGATCTAGATATGGATATTGGGAGTTTCTCGTTATGCTATTTGGAGCAACCAATGTGCTAGCAGTATTTATGGATCTCTTGAATTGTATATGCGTGCCCTATTTGGATCAGTTTGTGATAGTGTTTATAAATAACATCTTAGTCTATAGCAAGAGTGAGGCAGAGCATGAGCAGCATCTCCGGATAGTCCTTCAGATTCTCAGAGAGCACCAGTTGTATGCAAAGTTCAGTAAGTACAAATTTTGGTTTGAACGCATTTCATACTTAGGTCACATCATCACCAGAGGTGGAGTAGAAGTGGATCCCCAAAAGATAGTGGCTATAGAGACATGGTCAGTACCTAGCACTGTTACAAAGGTTCATAGTTTTCTAGGATTAGTGGGCTATTACCGACAATTTGTATCAGACTTTACTTGAATTTCTGTGCCATTGATGCAGTTGACCCGCAAGGATGTACAATTTGCTTGGACAACAGAGTGTCAGAGTTCATTCGAGAAGTTGAAGCAAGGATTGATAACGGCACCCCTTCTCACGCTTCCAAATAGGGCTAGAGGATTTTTAGTTTATTGTGATACTTCAGGCAGAGGATTAGGATGCGTCTTGATGCAGCATGGCAAGATAGTAGCTTATACGTCATGTCAGTTTCATGATCATGAGAGGAATTAGCCAACCCATGACTTGGAGCTAGCAGTAGTTTTTGCACTTAAGCTTTGGAGGCATTATTTGTATGGAGATCGGGTAGAGATTTTTACGACCACAAGAGTCTTAAGTAAATATTATCAGAAGGATCCAACATGCGTCAGAGAAGATGGCTAGAGTTACTAGTGGATTATGACATCAACCTGCAGTATCATCCTGGGAAGGCCAAGTAGTTGCAAAGTATTGAACAGAAGAGAATGAGCTTATTTCCTAACAGTACAGCCAGAGTTATTAGCGGATCTTCAAAAGATGGGAATAGAGATAGTTCTTCCTACCAACGTGGCATTGATAGCCAGTATGCAAGTTCAGTCCAGTGTATTTGAGAGAATCAAGATAGCTCAATCAACGGATTCTAAGCTTTAGCGGCTTAGGACAGAATATGAAGCATGACGAAGAGAAAAATATGCATTCACGAAGACGGCACACTCCGACATGGAAGGCATCTCTGTGTACCCAGTGGTGACATCAGGCAAGGGATCATGGCAGAGGCTTACAGTTCACAGTATTCAATTCATCCGGGTGGTACGAACATGTATCGTGATATCCATCAGCATTTCTGGTAGAATGGCATGAAGAGGGAGATAGCTCGGTTTGTCTCTCGTTGTCTAGTTTGCCAACAGGTTAAGACTGAACATCAGAGACCAGCTGAACTTCTTCAACCTTTACCGATCCCAGAATAGAAATGGGAATATATTACATTAGATTTTATAACTGGGTTACCTAAATCCCCAGCTGGAAGAGATGCTATATGGGTTATAGTTGACCGACTCGTAAAGTAGCTTATTTTTTCCTTTCAGAATTGGTCAGTCGACGGATCAGCTAGCAGTGATGTACCTCAGGCAGATAGTCAGATTGCATGGAGTGCTAGTCAGTATTATATCTGACAAAAATTCGAGATTTATATCGCACTTTTGGCGGAGTCTTCAAGAGAGTTTGAAAACTCGTCTCAAGTTTAGTTCAGCTTATCATCCGCAGACAGATGGTCAGTCAGAGCACACGATTCAAACTCTTGAGGATATGTTATGATCCTGTACACTTGACTTCAGTAGTTCATGGAAAGATCACCTGCATCTAGTGGAGTTCTCCTACAATAACAGTTTCTAGGCCAGTATCCAGATGGCACCATTTGAGACACTGTATGGCAGGAAGTACAGATCACCTTTAGCCTAGGATGATGTAGGTAAGACAGATGCTTGGTCAGAAATGGTTACTCGGACTATCGAAGTGGTCAGACAAGTTAGAGATCATCTTCGAGTTGCCAAGATCGTCAGCACCATTGGGTCGATTCTCATCAGCGTCCTCTTGAGTTTTCTATCGGTGACCACGTATTCCTTAAGATCTTGCCTACCCGTGGCATCATTCGATTCAGTGTACGGGAAAAGCTTAGTCCTAGGTATATAGGGACGTTTGATATTCTCGAGCGAGTAGGTGATGTATCCTATTGTCTCGCTCTTCCACTATTGTTACGTGAGGTACATGACGTATTCCATGTATCCCAATTGCGACGGTATATCTCGAATCCGAGCCATATCCTCGATCATTCAGAATTGGTTGTTGTACCGACCTTTCATATGAGGAAAGGCCCGTATCCATATTGGACTGAAGGAAGAAGATACTCAAGAACAAGACTATTAGTTTAGTCCGTGTTGCTTGGGGTCATCACACTTTGGGTGAGTTAATCTGGGAATGTGAGGATGATATCCGATCACAATATCTACATCAGTTTGACTCGTAAGGTATAATGTCTTTCTTATGCATTATGCTTTTAATTCCTTGCTTGCATGAATGATTGCTTGATTAACTGCTAGTTGTAGGTTGCATGTAGTTAGTATAGCTTGTCCCCTACACCTCTAGCCTCTTGATTAAATTTCGAGAACAGAATTCTTTAAGGTATGTAGAGTTGTCACTCCAGTTTTCCGTTATTCGTATTTTTCAGTATGCGTGTACGAATTTCTGATATTTGTCAGGTGACCTGTATTTTGACTTGTTTTTCCTATGCCTTGTCTTGGTTTAATCTTTCCTTTGGATTGGTTCAACTTGGAATGGCTTGGTCTGGTTTGGTTTGGGTTGAGATGAGAGGGTTGATATAAAAACCAACTCCTCTCTCTCCTCCATTAATTTATTTACTTTTTCATATTCTTCTTCATTTACTCCTCTACCAACCCTAGGCAAGTGCAACTTGCTTCATGATAGATCTCAAATTTTATTATTCCATTGTCTTCTTTGCTTGATTCTAAGCCTCTTTAGAACTTGGAGTTTTTGGTTTTGAAGTTCACATTTTTGTAGATCTAAGTTTATAGTTTTCTTGATTTTTCCTGGTTTTAATCTCTTAAACTTTGTTATTTCCAAAAACTAATGATTCCATATTGTAGAAAATTCAATTCCACCCAACTTTGACTTTTGAACCGTTTGATTTCGACTTCATATGAAGAAGTTATGGCATTTTTTTGTTCATGGGTTCCCGCACATCTTCGGTGCTGCTGGGATAATGAACAGTATCGCGTGCCTGCGCGCCATGCATCCGCCCCCCGCATGCCCTGGACAGTTTTTTCTGTGTTCGTTGTGCATTTCATGTACCACGCGCCCGCGCGATTCTTTCGCTGCGCGCCAGTGCATCGTGCATCCGCACGCTGCACATTTTGCGCGGCACGCGCCTACGCGATTCATTTGTCGTGCGCCGTGCTCTCGTGCATCGCGTGTCGTACAACCATGCGCTACACGTTTCGCATGCTGCACGCCTGCATGATTTATTTGTCATGCTCTTGTGCTCCGTGTGCCGTGGCCAATTTGGTCTGCGCACGCTACGCATTTTGCTTCAAAGCGCCTGCATGCCGTGCTCTCACGCTCCATGTGACGTGGCCAATTTTTTCCGCATGTGCTATAAAATTCATGGCCGCGCGCCTACGTGATTCGTTTATCGGGCGCCTGCGCGCCGTGCTATCACGCCCCGCGCAACGTGCCAGTTTTGTCCACGTGCACGCGCGAATAACTATTTTTGCCTGTTTAAGCTATTTTGTAGTTGAGATCTTGTAAAACTTAATGCGTAAAAGTTATAGATCTTCGTATTGGCTTCAAGAATATTCTTGTTTCACCTTAACTGGAGTTCATATGCGACTGATAGTTTCAATCACAGCTTTGATCTTCTTTGCATGTTTTCTATACTTGGCCTAAATTGCGACGACCCGACTTGATGAACTCGAACTCAAACTTGACAACATGATCCCATCTTGATAATCTTGATAGTAGCCTATCGAGTTGCACTCCTGACAAGTGACAAGTAAACCTGACATGACATGTGTAATCTTGATCGTTGTTGCGACAACCAATCCTGACTTGCTAAGCGTAACTCTTGTCTTGACTCCGTGGTTGATTTTTCTGATTATGCCTGTACAAGCTACCTGTCTTGTCTTGTATCATGTCTAGGATATGGATTCCTAGTTACCACGATCGAAAATTTATAATGAATCTGACTAGGTTAACGACTATATTGTAATCCCACCTGGATAACCTAGATAGTCTGCAGGACTTGTGACTACAGGAATATCTCAACTGCATCTTGTTAGTAACTAGGCCTGTGATAACCCTAATTAGCTAATGATTGCAAGCTGTAGGACTTGATTGGCTGTGCCTGAATGATTGTCTCATGATTAACATGAGAATTATATTCCACCTCTTGTTTTCCTAATACAAGCTAGTGTTCTTTTAACTCTGTCTTTCATGTTATTTAATTATGTTCATTTATTAGTTCTTCTATTCATTTTATGCTGGTTTTAGTTCATAAGTGGAACCTCCCTTGTGGCACTTGCTCTTTCTGGATTCTGATCCAGCTGGTTTTGTGTTGCTAGATTTCGGAGTAGCATCCGAGGATCTACCTGTGTCACGACCCGCACCCTGAAGAGGGGCACGAGCACGTGGTTACGTCCAGCCTACGCCGCAGAATCGGCGGTAGAACGCTGTATATAGGGTCTGTAAATACTACAACTAAACAGATAAATATACCTGTACAGTATATACACTCCGAACGGAGGAATAAAGTAATACTGTCTCAATCACATAAATCAAAACTAAGGTAGAAAGCATGGAAAAGAGATATGATAGAATAAGCAAGAAACGAGTCCAGAAATATCCATAAGTCACAGCTAACACAAAATCCAGAGTCACAGAATAATACTAAGTATAAAGACGCTACAACAGAAAAGAACTAGCTGGCTCGCAGGCCAGGCAAACCTAACTAAAACTAGGCTACTCGGGATGAGCGAAATCAAGAGGCTCTACCACTAAGCCCCTGTCTAGGTCAAGTCCATCAGACTCTATCCCGTAGTAAGTCGGGCAATCAGCCTCTAAGTCATCTGTAAAATTTGTCAACGTATCCTGTCAGGAAAATGAGCAAGTACAAAACACCAACAGCAGTTCCATGTGAATTGACAAAAGCTATAAGAGACAGTATAATGAAATACAAGACAAAATCAACTGGAAATATATATCATGATGTGAGTACTGTAAAGGACGATAAAGTATATGTATATATATAGGATGACTTAGGAACTATTCGGAAGCCGAGTTACAATCCTTAAACCAAACAAGGACCGGGGTTGTAACCCTTCTCCCGAACAGAACTTAGTCACCCTAAGATAATAAATATAAAAGGTGCCTTGAATTATTAGTACGTCATGTGATCGGCTTGGGAAAGACTTTCCATCTGACCGGCTATGAACCATGAATACAATAGAAACGATAAGGCCGATCACCATGGAAAGCTATGAACCGTATAGGGTAAGGCTTTACCCATCGTGCGGTAAGGGTATAGCTATGAACTATGAGTACCATAGAACCATATAGGAATTGATCACACAACCACTAATAACTCCCCCATCCCCGAATAGTACAATGGATCTGGACATGACACGTTATGACACGGGATTCCATAAGAGGGTAGCAAGTCCCCTTTTGAAATCGGTGTCTATACCAATACACTGAAACAAGACAGAACATGTATCAATATACCATGAAACTCTAGGAACAACATCCCATGTCATGATCCAACATATACTAGTCCGTATACTGCCGTGACTGGAAATCGAGTATAACACTACAACTGAATCGGATATAGCAGATATCAAGACAATGAAAACTATCAGTGAATGTACTCGCCTGTGGTCCTGAGCTGATAGGTGAACAGATACTCAGAGTGATCACAGACCTAAAATAAGATACTATGAGTCAAACAGGACTAAATACTGAAAAAGAAAGCTAATATAAGCCATGAATGCAAGTCTAAGTCAAAACTAGGTCAATCTAGGTCAAACTGAGTTATACTAGGCCATACTGGTTCATACTAGGTCATTGGGAGTCATTCCAAGTCAAACTAGGTCAATCTGGATCAACGGTTGACTTACAGCTGACTTTTGGTCAAAAAGTCAACTCTGGTCAACTCTGGTCAACTCTGGGTCAACCTTAGGTCAAACTAGTCTAATGTTGACCAACTGTTGACTTTCAGTCAACTGGTCAACTCTGGGTTGGTTTCGGTCAAATCGGGTCGCTTAAAGGCTAAGTTTGACTCTCGGTTGACTTTTGTTGACTTTTGGTCAAAACGGTCAACCGACGTCAAAACTAGTCTTAGAGTACCATATTTGATCATTACCAACCACGGGGATCAAGTTCTAACACCATCTTAGACTTCTAACACTAATATCCCATTTCTAGGCAAAACTAGCATTTATCCTTCTAAGGTAAATCCTGATACCTTACCAAAACCCAAGGAAACCTTGCAAATACCCATGGCACTAGCCTAGGCTTCTTAGGGTAGCTAGATATCAACCTATCTAAGGTTTACCTACCAAGAAATTGGGGTATCTTAAGCATCTAGACCATCTTACGACACATGTTAACCCTTTACCCATTACCTTGCCTATATCATGAATTTACCCTTTTCATTACCCCACTCACCAACACCACTCACCCTCACATGATACCACACTCTAATAGGCCTCTCTATAGGTTTCCTACTAGTTTAGATATAGGTTATACTATAGGATACTAAACTACTCTCCAAACACCTCACAAAACACTCCCACACATCTCACAACACACACACTCACCAAGGTAAAAATGGACAGATTTTTGTGGACTTGTGGACTGATTTTTGGTGGGTTTTTGGGCTGTTATTGAGGGGGTTTTGGGACTCAAATAGTGATGGCTTTTGGTGGTGGTTTGATGTACAATTTGGGGCTAGTATTGGGGACTAAAGGGACAAACACATAGGCTAAACATATGGGATGTTTTAAGGGTAAATTGGGGCTGTCATGCCCCTCCTAACTGCTGAATTTCAGCAGCAACTCTCCCCCTTATCACTCCACTAAACACTCTCTACAACCCTCACAACTCTCACAAACAAACACACACAAACACCACCACTACTAACCTCAACACCAACACCAACACTAACACCAACACTAACACCAACACCAACATTAACACCAACATTCTCCCCTCTCCTTGGCCGACCATGGCTGCCCCCTTTTGAACACCATAACCCCACACAAACACATCACAATATCTCCCCAATATATATATATATAAACCATATATATATATATATATATATATATATATATATATATATATATATATATATATATACATCTATATATATATATATAATATATATATATATAACCACAAATATATAAACAAAAGGAAAAAGAATATGATACATTAAGACACATAAATAAACTCATTCTAAAAACATGTAAAATCTAGAATATTAATAAAAACAACACAAAAACAATATTAAAACAATATCCATGAGTCCAAAAGTGGGTTTTTCCTATTGGGACACAATCCTACATGTGGACACCCCTAGAAATGTCCAAAGGACACAAAAATGGTCTCTAATGGGGACACCACCATGGGAATCATTCCTAATGGGTTCCTACACAATCTACATGAGAAAAGAATCAAGTTTGGAGAAGGAATCACCTTGGTTTGGAGAAGGAAATCAATGGAAACTTCAAAAGGAGAAGGAGCCCTTTGGAGAAGAAGAAGAAAAGAGTGGATGAGAATGGAAAAAATGATTTTTCTTTCTCCTCCCCACTCCCCTCTATGTGTTACAAGTTTGCCCTCCAATGGTTAAAATAGCTAATAAATAGGAAAGGGTTAAGCCGGGGGTAGTTTAGTCAAACCGAAACCACTAATCTCTAACTAAAATTAACCAAAATAATTAGTCTAGTCTCTAACCAAAATATCTAACATGTGGGCCATGGCTAACTAGTGTGTGGGCTCGCTAAGGTCAAAATACCCCGGGTCCCCGAAACAAGTCGGAAAGAGTCGAAATTCGAACCCGATTCAAATATCCCCAAAATAATGCAATAAATAAATAAATAATTTCAAAATAATTTTTAAAGTGAAAAATGACAAAAATACCCCTGTTTCTAGAAACTGGGGATGACAAATCTATCCACCTTAAAAAAATTTCGTCCTCGAAATTAAAACCAAACAATAGTAAAATCTCAAATTCACAAGTCATGGCAAAAAAATTTTTTTTAAAAAAACTCAAAATCAAAGCAGGAATTAAATGACTAAATTTATAAAATTTTAAAATTACTCACAAATTTAAGTCTATCCACCTTAAAAGAATCATTCAAAAACTTAAAACGAAGCAACATAGAAAATTCATGCAATTTGATAATCGTATGCGTCTGTCCAATAATCATGATACTCAGAATCTCCGTCATGCCAGTGAGCAAGGCTACGATAATCACAGAGTCCTCAACTATGGTACATACCTCTAGAATCATGGTATTTAAAATTTTCGTATTGC
The DNA here is from genome assembly GCA_029216955.1 of Iris pallida. Lineage (NCBI taxonomy): Eukaryota > Viridiplantae > Streptophyta > Magnoliopsida > Asparagales > Iridaceae > Iris > Iris pallida. Next base: position 51,601,181 of record JANAVB010025196.1, read on the forward strand.
CGCATGCTTGGCAGCGAAAACCTTAAATTCCTACACCCGAGAATATGACCATAATCCGACTATATGTCCTCACTATGCCTGCTAGCATGATCCTAGAGAATTCTAAAATCTCATAATCGAGGTGACCTAGCCCATACGACTTATCTCAGAAAATCACACCACAAGAACAACTTCATCAAACAAACAAGGAACAGATAGAATCGAATTTCAAACAGTAAATAAGGAAGCAATACAGAAAGGAGATCGAAAGATCGGAACCTGCACTATGCTCTGCTACTGCCTGAGTGGGCTCAACTGCCATAGTGAAAGCATGCCCCTGCTGGCCTCCTCTAGCCTGATATACTCTGCTCAGGCCTGTCTGGCTAGCTGCACGGACAGCACAGTCCCTCACCTGGTGGTCTGGAGCTCCACAGAATAAACAGACTCCCAGCTTCATCCTGCAAGCCTCCCGGGTGTGCCCTATCTTCTTGCAGAAGGTACACTGGACATCCTGCCTCCGGCCCTGTCCCTGGTGCTGCTAGGCACGTGCCGGTGCCTGCTGAAACTGCAACTGGGGCTGCTGCTGCTGGAACTGCCTCTGCTGGAAATGTGGACGCTTCGCTGGCCCTGCACTTGAACTCGCTCCCAAGACATCACTGCCCCTCTTCGGCTTGAGGCCGAAGTCCTCCTCTGCAATCTGAGCCTCCATCAGAATCTGCTCAAAGGTAGCATCTCGTCGCCCGGATGTGCGAGTGCGCACTGCGTGAATGAGACCCCTCCTGAACTTCCGGGCCTTGCACCCCTCATCCTGAACCAAACTCGGTGCAAACCTGCTCAGGCGGAAAAACTCTGCTGCGTACTCGTCGACCGACGAGCTCCCCTGCTCCAGACTGGCAAACTGCCCCTCTAAAGCTGACACGGCTACGTCCGGGTAGAACTTCTCCTTAAAGAGTTTCCTGAAGTCCTCCCAAGACAATCCCCTCACTGACGCACGCGGATCCGTGCGGTACCATGTCAGCGCTATGTCGAAGAGCTGGCTCGCTGCAGAAGTCACCCACAGAGCTCTCGGAACCTCTGCCAACTCCAGACTCCGCTGGACATCCTCTAGCCAGTCGTCCGCGTATAGGATACCCTCGGTACCCTTAAAATCTCGCGGGTTCATCTTCCTGAAGTCGAGATGTGTACCGGGCCTCCCCTGGCCCTGCTGCTGTGCTGGTGCTCCCTGAACTGTCGCCGGTGCACCTCTCTCCACTGCTGCCATAGATAACTGGTGCGAGTTCTCCATCGTCTGTCGCAGCACCTCTGCCTGACGGTGCTGTGCCTCTGCCTGTGCTCTCTGCGTCTGCAACATCTGCTGCAGAAGGGCCATCATACCCTGAGTGTCTGTCGGTAGCTGAGGCGGCGGTAGAAGAATGTCTGGAATGACCATGGACGGTCTCGCTGCTGGAGGTGGAAGACCTCCTGAAACCGTCGCTGCCGGTGCTCCCGCCCGTAGGACAGGAACTGATATGGCTGCTCCCTGAACTGCAGCTCCCCCAGCTGGAGGTAGAAGACCTCCGGGAACTGCCGCTGCTACTCCTGCCTGAAGGGCAGGAACTGATGCTACTGTACTCTCGACTGTCAGTCCCGTAGCCGGAGGTGGAGGACCTCCCTGATCTGACCTCTCTGGAACTGCACTAGGACCCGCTGCCTGTGAACGAGTGACTGTCATCCTGAAGATGAATTGAACCCAAGAGATCAATATGGCACATGATAGGAATATCAAAGACGGACAATTAAATTCAATGCAAAAGAATTTGTCATGGTAATCAAAAGATCAGAGATTTCCTAGCATGTGATTGAGTAACTCCTATCATGCCCTAATCCTATATCCTAATCGCAGGCTCGTAATTAGCACTCTAAGTCGAGCACCATTACGAGTTCGTACTAGTTGCGACACTGACCTGCATGGGCCACCACAAAAACGTGTCGCGACCCGTACCCTGAAGAGGGGCACGAGCACGTGGTTACGTCCAGCCTACGTCGCAGAATCGACGGTAGAACGCTGTATATAGGGTCTGTAAATACTACGACTAAACAGATAAATGTACCTGTACAGTATATATACTCCGAACGGAGGAACAAAGCAATACTGTCTCAATCACATAAATCAAAACTAAGGTAGAAAGCATGGAAAAGAGATATGATAGAATAAGCAAGAAACGAGTCCAGAAATATCCACAAGTCACAGTTAACACAAAATCCAGAGTCTCAGAATAATACTAAGTATAAAGACGCTACAACAGAAAAGAACTAGCTGGCTCGCAGGCCAGGCAAATCTAACTAAAACTAGGCTACTCGGGATGAGCGAAATCAAGAGGCTCTACCACTAAGCTCCTGTCTAGGTCAAGTCCATCAGACTCTATCCCGTAGTAAGTCGGGCAATCAGCCTCTAAGTCATCTGTAAAATTTGTCAACGTATCCTGTCAGGAAAATGAGCAAGTACAAAACACCAACAGCAGTTCCATGTGAATTGACAAAAGCTATAAGAGACAGTATAATAAAATATAAGACAAAATCAACTGGAAATATATATCATGATGTGAGTACTGTAAAGGACGATAAAGTATATGTATATATATAGGATGACTTAGGAACTATTCGGAAGCCGAGTTACAATCCTTAAACCAAACAAGGACCGGGGTTGTAACCCTTCTCCCGAACAGAACTTAGTCACCCTAAGATAATAAATATAAAAGGTGCCTTGAATTATTAGTACGTCATGTGATCGGCTTGGGAAAGACTTTCCATCTGACCGGCTATGAACCATGAATACAATAGAAACGATAAGGCCGATCACCATGGAAAGCTATGAACCGTATAGGGTAAGGCTTTACCCATCGTGCGGTAAGGGTATAGCTATGAACTATGAGTACCATAGAACCATATAGGAATTGATCACACAACCACTAATAACTCCCCCATCCCCGAATAGTACAATGGATCTGGACATGACACGTTATGACACGGGATTCCATAAGAGGGTAGCAAGTCCCCTTTTGAAATCAGTGTCTATACCTGTCACGCCCCAGAACCGGAATACTGGAGATCAGGGGCGAGACAAAGCCAGCTACATATATCGGAGTACGCCAGTACCCCGAGATACGGTCAAAGCTGTCTAGAAGACAAGTGGGTGGACTCTAGCATGCCACTGACGACTCCTAAGGTCGTACAAATCCTATCTCAATCCAATCAACATAAGAAGCAATAAAGAGTAAATCATATATGAGATGGGTAAGGCGTCCCAAACACAATTACATACATAATCATGAGAGCTGACATAATAAAGGATATATCAACTGACTATACAAAAGGTACGTAAATGTACAACTAGCAGCTGTCCAGAATATACATCCACGCCATACTAAGACGGAGGGAACAAAACCCAGAAACAAGGACTAACATATGTCCTTGGCTAATACACCACAAAAAGAGAGTACAAGATAAAGTGGGAAATAAAGGTAACCCACTCGCTAATCCATATCGGTCCTCTGAGTACGAACCATCTGGAGGGGAAGACGGTAGATCCTCGTGATCAACTATGGAACCTGGCCATGCAAAACCAGTGGGGTCAGGCCCCAAATAGCAAGTACCACAAGGAAGCTCGAGGTGCACGACAAAACCCAACAACAACACAATAACATAATGACAGAAGTAAATAAATGCGGATCGAGACTAGAGCGGTACCAATGTACGTATCTCGAGAATATAAATGACTGAATGGAAATACTGAACCGTATAGCAATAGAGAACAATAAGCCAATGAGCAACAAGGGACTTAGGAACTACTCGAAGTCGGAGCCACAACCCTTAAACCAAACAAGGACCGGGGTTGCAGATATTTTTCCGAGTAGAACTTAGTCTCTGGCCACTCAACGACACAAGAGAATATAAGGTAACACACAATCAATAGTGCACGGCCAATCATTGCCTACGGCTTTCTTTCATTAACTAGCTAGGGTTATCACAATCCTAATTACTAATATGCAAGTTGAGGATTTTCGCAACTACCTGACTGCAGATACCCGGATGTCCAGGGGTACGAGTAGTACATCTATTGCCCAACAAGACTGCTGGCAGATGAAACGTGTCTAGACTTGTAACATGAACAACCATATCATATACTTGTAAAAGAAAACATATAACTAACTGTGCCGCAACCCGGCACGACATGTGACTCGATCGTATATCAATACACGCAAACGTGGTAGGTCATGGAGCCCTTGCCTAGCAGGGTTGAGCCATGCCTCATGGGGCCCTTGGAGCTCGGGGTTGGTAGTGCGAATTTCCTCCTACAATGATCTACTTGAATTTACTAGTCATTTACCTTATCATATTCATGTCAAATTCTCAAGTCGTGGACACTCAAGAATTTCCTAAGATGACGTGTGCTATGTACGAGTAAATCGTAAGTTATCACTTACGAACATTCCCGTACTAACATCACGTGATACACGGAACAATACTCACACTCGATTGTCCAGTGCCAAGATGCAATAGATTAAACATTCAATAAGCTATATCCACGGTGTTAAGAAAGAATATGTACTCATATCTCGGGTCTATAAATCAATAAGAATATCAAGTCATGAGTGCGCTACTACGAGCCACTGAATCGAGCTAGGTATATAAGAAAATCAAGTCATGAGTGCGCTACTACGAGCCACTGAATCGAGCTAGGCATATACAGTAATCTGGAGTGCACCATGACAGGCCACTATCTATAATCTGGACATAGAACAATACGTGAACATAAGCATGTACCATGTATATAGAGTGTACAATCATTCTTTAACTATCCAAGGTCATCTAAGCATGTTAAGAGTCCATTACAATCGAGAAAATGTCAAAAACGGACAAAAACGGACAAAAACAGACAAAAACAGACAAAAATAGCCTAACCGGATTATCCGGCGGATTATTGCGGATTTCCGGCGGATTTTTTCGAAGTGTAACAGCAAGTTTTGTGGTGCAAGTTCGGATTTTCCGACGGATTTCCGCGGATTTCCGACGGATTTTCCGAACCGTCACAGAAAGTTGATTTTTGAACTCAAAACTTGCTTCGGCCATAAAAACTTCGTTTTAAATCGAAATTCAGACTTTTAAAAGTCAAAATTGAATAGAATTGAATTTCCTACAACATGGAAGTATTAGTTTTCACAAATTAAAACATTTGATAGATCAAAACTTCAAAATACTCGAAAATTATATCTAGAAACTCAGATCTACGTAATACTGTCGATCAAAACCAAAAGTGCTATGTACTAAAGATGTTAACAATTCAGAGGAGCATATTATAGAACAATAAAACTTTAATTTCTATGAAAAACAAAATTATAGCATGGTCATGTCACTTTTGAGCAAGATGTACTTGCCTAGGTTATAGCAACCGAGCCTAATCTTCTACTCCACCACCAAGAGGGGTTCCGAAACCACACTCTAGGCCTCAAGGCCAAGCCTTCCTAAGCTTGAGGAAGAGAGAAGAGAGTGAAGGGGAAATGATAAAGGAAAGAAAAGAGAGAGGAGAGAGAAACTCATAGGATATATATAGAGAGGGTGAATTAATCATGACCGTTGGATCGTGATCCATGTCACATTCTAGGTCAATCCTAGCCATTGAAAGAAAACCAATTGTCCATTGGATAATAGAATGCATCTACACTATTCACGAAAATATCTAAACACTATTCATCAAAATATCTAAAACACTATTCATGAAAATATCGAAAATACTATTCACGAAAATATCTGAAATCGAAAATATCTAAAATGTGGAAAATCTGTCCGGGCGGTATGCCGTCGGTATACTCCGGTATACCGTCGGTATGCCGGTCAAGAAGAAAATATATAATTTGGGAAAAATTTTAAAGCGTTCCGAAAATCGAGAAAATACGAAATACAATACAAAATACGTATCCGTATATAAATACCGATACTGTGAGACGAGTCTCACAACTCTCCACAACTTAGAAAAATTCCGTCCTCAGAATTTCCTAAAGCCAGTCGAGCAAAAATACATATGCTAAAACAATGTAAAATCATAACACATCGAAAGAAAACATCCCGTGTACAAGTGATATTTGAGATACAGAATTTAAATAAATGCAAAAATAATAAATACATACATATATAATACAAGAAAAGGAGGCATATGGAATAATATACCCCTGAGTCAGTTGAGTAGGGATTCGTCATCGCTTGCCTACGCTGACTCACAAAGTGGATAAGGGTCAAGTTTCGAAGTAAGTCGGTACCAATGACTCAGTCGAACATATGGCTCTAATCCAGGACGCACCTACGTAGTCGGGATACATGATAGATATCGTGTATCACGAGATACAGAGGCGGATGAGTGGTACGAGAAAATTGCGTTCACTCGTCGAATATGTCAAGTCGACCATCGTATTCCGGGTATAAGTGGAATACAAGGCCGTCGACGGAACCCAAGAATGAGAATGACTGAAGGAACGCCTCAGATGCTTACCAATAATCTGACTGCCCTCAGCCAACATCTGCTCTATGATAACAAACTCTCTCTATCTACGCATCAGAACTGCTGCTCTTACCTGCTGCTGAATTTTACCTGACTTACTGGACCTGGGCAAACTGCGCCGGATGCTGACATTAAATCTGCTGAGACCGCGTCGGAAGGAGGTGCTGAACACGGGATTCGGGCTGACTTTGCTGACTGAACTGACTGGAGTGTAGTGAACTGAGATGCCAAATAGATGCTGAGATAGTACTGGTATCTGACTCTGTGGAGACGGAATCTGATGCCGACATGCTGCCTGAACCATGGAAGAAGACGGAGCAATAAAATCCTCGAAAGAAATAGATAAGAAGGTTGGGTGTCCCTGAATGATAAGGACACGAGATATCAATAATGGACAGGAATAGAACAAGGATATGTCAATCATGTTTACAGTTCAAAGAAAACGAGAATGTGATAAGCAAAGGGAGATCAAATGAAAACAAATATAGGATTGAGATTCTAACTAGATGAATCCCCCACAAGTCTGAAGACAGACCTGCATGGGCCACCAAAAAACTATGTCACGCCCCAGAACCAGAATACTGGAGATCAGGGGCGAGACAAAGCCAGCTACATATATCGGAGTACGCCAGTACCCCGAGATACGGTCAAAGTTGTCTAGAAGACAAGTGGGTGGACTCTAGCATGCCACTGACGACTCCTAAGGTCGTACAAATCCTATCTCAATCCAATCAACATAAGAAGCAATAAAGAGTAAATCATATATGAGATGGGTAAGGCGTCCCAAACACAATTACATACATAATCATGAGAGCTGACATAATAAAGGATATATCAACTGACTATACAAAAGGTACGTAAATGTACAACTAGCAGCTGTCCAGAATATACATCCATGCCGTACTAAGACGGAGGGAACAAAACCCAGAAACAAGGACTAACATATGTCCTTGGCTAATACACCACAAAAAGAGAGTACAAGATAAAGTGGGAAATAAAGGCAACCCACTCGCTAATCCATATCGGTCCTCTGAGTACGAACCATCTGGAGGGGAAGACGGTAGATCCTCGTGATCAACTATGGAACCTGGCCATGCAAAACCAGTGGGGTCAGGCCCCAAATAGCAAGTACCACAAGGAAGCTCGAGGTGCACGACAAAACCCAACAACAACACAATAACATAATGACAGAAGTAAATAAATGCGGATCGAGACTAGAGCGGTACCAATGCACGTATCTCGAGAATATAAATGACTGAATGGAAATACTGAACCGTATAGCAATAGAGAACAATAAGCCAATGAGCAACAAGGGACTTAGGAACTACTCAAAGTCGGAGCCACAACCCTTAAACTAAACAAGGACCGGGATTGCAGATATTTTTCCGAGCAAAACTTAGTCTTTGGCCACTCAACGACACAAGAGAATATAAGGTAACACACAATCAATAGTGCACGGCCAATCATTGCCTACGGCTTTCTTTCATTAACTAGCTAGGGTTATCACAATCCTAATTACTAATATGCAAGTTGAGGATTTTCGCAACTACCTGACTGCAGATACCCGGATGTCCAGGGGTACGAGTAGTACATCTATTGCCCAACAAGACTGCTGTCAGATGAAACGTGTCTAGACTTGTAACATGAACAACCATATCATATACTTGTAAAAGAAAACATATAACTGACTGTGCCGCAACCCGGCACGACATGTGACTCGATCGTATATCAATACACGCAAACTTGGTAGGTCATGGAGCCCTTGCCTAGCAGGGTTGAGCCATGCCTCATGGGGCCCTTGGAGCTCGGGGTTGGTAGTGCGAATTTCCTCCTACAATGATCTACTTGAATTTACTAGTCATTTACCTTATCATATTCATGTCAAATTCTCAAGTCGTGGACACTCAAGAATTTTCTAAGATGACGTGTGCTATGTACGAGTAAATCGTAAGTTATCACTTACGAACATTTTCGTACTAACATCACGTGATACACGGAACAATACTCACACTCGATTGTCCAGTGCCAAGATGCAATAGATTAAACATTCAACAAGCTATATCCACGGTGTCAAGAAAGAATATGTACTCATATCTCGGGTCTATAAATCAATAAGAATATCAAGTCATGAGTGCGCTACTACGAGCCACTGAATCGAGCTAGGCATATAAGAAAATCAAGTCATGAGTGCGCTACTACGAGCCACTGAATCGAGCTAGGAATATACAGTAATCTGGAGTGCACCATGACAGGCCACTATCTATAATCTGGACATAGAACAATACGTGAACATAAGCATGTACCATGTATATATAGTGTACAATCATTCTTTAACTATCCAAGGTCATCTAAGCATGTTAAGAGTCCATTACAATCGAGAAAATGTCAAAAACGGACAAAAACGGACAAAAACAGACAAAAATAGCCTAACCAGATTATCCGGCGGATTATTGCGGATTTCCGGCGGATTTTCCGAAGTGTAACAGCAAGTTTTGTGGTGCAAGTTCGGATTTTCCGACGGATTTCCGCAGATTTCCGACGGATTTTCCGAACCGTCACAGAAAGTTGATTTTTGAACTCAAAACTTGTTTCGGCCATAAAAACTTCGTTTTAAATCGAAATTCGGACTTTCAAAAGTCAAAATTGAATAGAATTGAATTTCCTACAACATGGAAGTATTAGTTTTCACAAATTAAAACATTTGATAGATCAAAACTTCAAAATACTCGAAAATTATATCTAGAAACTCAGATCTACGTAATACTGTCGATCAAAACCAAAAGTGCTATGTACTAAAGATGTTAACAATTCAGAGGAGCATATTATAGAACAATAAAACTTTAATTTCTATGGAAAACAAAATTATAGCATGGTCATGTCACTTTTGAGCAAGATGTACTTGCCTAGGTTATAGCAACCGAGCCTAATCTTCTACTCCACCACCAAGAGGGGTTCCGAAACCACACTCTAGGCCTCAAGGCCAAGCCTTCCTAAGCTTGAGGAAGAGAGAAAAGAGTGAAGGGGAAATGGTAAAGGAAAGAAAAGAGAGAGGAGAGAGAAACTCATAGGATATATATAGAGAGGGTGAATTAATCATGACCGTTGGATCGTGATCCATGTCACATTCTAGGTCAATCCTAGCCATTGAAAGAAAACCAATTTTTCATTGGATAATAGAATGCATCTACACTATTCACGAAAATATCTAAACACTATTCATCAAAATATCTAAAACACTATTCATGAAAATATCGGAAACACTATTCACAAAAATATCTGAAATCGAAAATATCTAAAATGTGGAAAATCTGTCCGGGCGGTATGCCGTCGGTATACTCCGGTATACCGTCGGTATGCCGGTCAAGAAGAAAATATATAATTTGGGAAAAATTTTAAAGCGTTCCGAAAATCGAGAAAATACGAAATACAATACAAAATATGTATCCGTATATAAATATCGATACTGTAAGACGAGTCTCACAATACAAATACACTGAAACAAGACAGAACATGTATCAATATACCATGAAACTCTAGGAACAACATCCTATGTCATGATCCAACATATACTAGTCCGTGTACTGTCGTGACTGGAAATCGAGTATAACACTACAATTGAATTGGATATAGCAGATATCAAGACAATGAAAACTATCAGTGAATGTACTCACCTGTGGTCCTGAGCTGATAGGTGAACAGATACTCAGAGTGATCACAGACCTAAAATAAGATACTATGAGTCAAACAGGACTAAATACTGAAAAAGAAAGCTAATATAAGCCATGAATGCAAGTCTAAGTCAAAACTAGGTCAATCTAGGTTAAACTGAGTCATACTAGGCCATACTGGTTCATACTAGGTCATACTAGGTCATTGGGAGTCATTCCAAGTCAAACTAGGTCAATCTGGATCAACGGTTGACTTACAGTTGACTTTTGGTCAAAAAGTCAACTCTGGTCAACTCTGGTCAACCCTAGGTCAACCCTAGGTCAAACTAGTCTAATGTTGACCAACTGTTGACTTTCAGTCAACTGGTCAACTCTGGGTTGGTTTCGGTCAAATCGGGTCGCTTAAAGGCTAAGTTTGACTCTCGGTTGACTTTTGTTGACTTTTGGTCAAAACGGTCAACCGACGTCAAAACTAGTCTTAGAGTACCATATTTGATCATTACCAACCACGGGGATCAAGTTCTAACACCATCTTAGACTTCTAACACTATATCCCATTTCTAGGCAAAACTAGCATTTACCCTTCTAAGGTAAATCCCGATACCTTACCAAAACCCAAGGAAACCTTGCAAATACCCATGGCACTAGCCTAGGCTTCTTAGGGTAGCTAGATATCAACCTATCTAAGGTTTACCTACCAAGAAATTGGGGTATCTTAAGCATCTAGACCATCTTACGACACATGTTAACCCTTTACCCATTACCTTGCCTATATCATGAATTTACCCTTTTTATTACCCCACTCACCAATACCACTCACCCTCACATGATACCACACTCTAATAGGCCTCTCTATAGGTTTCCTAATAGGTTTCCTACTAGTTTAGATATAGGTTATACTATAGGATACTAAACTACTCTCCAAACACCTCACAAAACACTCACACACATCTCGCAACACACACACACTCACCAAGGTAAAAATGGACAGATTTTTGTGGACTTGTGGACTAATTTTTGGTGGGTTTTTGGGCTATTATTGAGGGGGTTTTGGGACTCAAATAGTGTAACTCCACTTCCCGGATTTTTAAATAAATAATGAGTTTCTTGATTATTAAACAATTGGTATTATTTAAGCTTTGATTAATAAAATAGTTTTAAATAATAATTTTTGGATGATAAGATTTTGGAGGGAATTAATTTTTGGACAACTTTCAAATTTGAAAAGTTGTTATAACCACTTTGGGCCTACCATGTGCATTCCTAACTAATTTTTTTAAACCATTCCTGAATAAATGAAAAGGAAGAGGGCTAATTTAGAAATAACTCTTGGCGGGGGGGGGGGGGTCTTTTTGTAATATTTAATTTGTTGGGGTGGTTTTTGCAAAAGTCTATTTCTTTCCTTTAAATCAATTGAGTGGAGAGAGAGAGAGAGCCAGCAGTGGCATTAACTCTCCACCTCTTCTCTAGATTCCTCCACCCCTTCTCGAGTGTTCCTCCACTCTCGAGTTCCTCGGCGACGATTGAAGACGACGGCGACGATTGAAGACGACGGCATACCCTGCTGACGGTGGCCAGCTCCTTCCTCGACGGCGATGTTCGACTGTGCAGATCTTCTCTGGCAGCAGTGATGCATCTCCACCTCGGCGTTCTTCTCCGGTGAGCTTCCTAAACCGACTTCGGCGGTTCTCCGTCTCCGTAGTTCCTTCTCTCCTTGAATTATTTTTTCGATTTAGGTTCGAATGATGAGTCGATTTGCTAATTTCTTCAGATCGGTCAATTTCGAGCTAGAGCTGTGAGGATCGATCAAAGATCCTTCATCTCGGTCAAATTTTTGTTAGATCTGGTGAGTTGTCGATGGGTTTTCCTTTCGTGCCATTTTGATTCAGTTGATGGAAATTTCTTTCCAATAATTTCAATTCTTCTCTTCTCTTGCTTGTTGTGTTTTCGAGATGTTGCAGAGAACTTGAGTTCAGTCGATCGAGGGACGTATTATTTCTGTGTCTTCTTAATCAGAACTTTCTTCAGGTAAATTCTCATCAGATTGTTGTTTATGCAATATTTTTTGGTTGTGATCAATTATATTCGTGTTCGTTTCATGTGTCTTGATTCGTGCCTGGAATGGTGTCGGTTCGTGTACGAGTTGGGTGCGTGTCTAAGGATGGATTGAAGTTGCTGTTGTGTTGGTTCGTGTCGACTCTAGATCGTGTCCAATTCTGGCTTGGTGTCCGATTTTGATTATCGTGTTGAAGAGTCAGTTGAGATTGATGTGCAGTAGCTCCAAAAAAGAGAACCATGGCTTTGCCAACCTCTACCTGGTGTCGTTCGTGTCCTTGCAGTAGCCAGCAAATGGTGTATGGCATTTGGCAGGATTAGTCTTTGATTTACAATTCTTTGATTTTAATAATTGTATATTTGTATAATTTTTTCTTAAGGATTTCTGATGGAGTATGCCTTGGAGAATTGGTTGCTGCTATATTTTTCTTTTAAAAATTTTGAGTTTAACTTGAGATGGTGTTGATCTGTCGAGTAATTGCTGTTGCAAGGGAGGCCTGAAGGCTGATAGCTGGTTTTAACTCTTAGATTTCTATCAATTGATTTTGTGTTGTGTTGATCCTCTGTACATTATTTTTTTGATCTTTAAATTTCTATATTAAGCGGGATTGAGCATCAGTATTAGCAACTTGTGTCGGGCTTGGGGTGATCAGAAGCAGTTGATGGGCTTATGCTTGAATAAGTAGCCGTTGGCTAATTACTGTGTTGGTTTATTATTGTTATGTAATAAAACAGGCTGTCATTTTTTGTTCCTATAATTAAATGTTGAGTTAGCAGTAGAGTAACATCATGGGAGAGCTTCCCCATTTTCTTCTCTTGCTGAGTTCTGGAAACTCAAACTCATGTGGGTGTACTGATCATGGGTTGTGGCATTAGTTGAAGCATAACTTAGAATGATAGCTAAGTTGTTCATCATTTATTATTGTTGATGCAAATATACAGGTTGTAGTATTTTATTAAATAGATTTTGTATGGATAAGATACGTTTGAGCTATGAGTTTAGATGAAGCATTTGATCGAGCAGATTTAATAATATCACTCTATTACTAAGTCTTAATATTTTACTAGCTATGTAATTAGGAGGGATTAGTAAGCACCTGAACCCTAATTTAGATTGCAAGTTTTTACTAGCATGGGTGTGGATAAACAAGAACTTGGGTGCTAGAATTTTTGAGTTAATAGCTATAAAGTAGAAAACCAGTTTAGAGATTATGTTTAGTTCATAACCAACTTGTACAAATTATAAATATAGGAAGACATCCAGTTCCTGATTACCAGTACTTTCCGAAGCCAGGCAAGTACTCTTCTATGGTTTTGTACATTTATATTCCTGTACCCTTTTCTTGTGACACTGTTTTAGCACGATATCATGTATTCCTGTATTCTGGTACTCCTGTTCTTGTACTTGTTAGTGTCGGGTGGGGAAATACACTAGCCATGTGACCAAACCCGGTTACTATATATTCCTGTACCTAGCTTAGGCCTCGCACTGTGCACGCGGGTCCTAAGTCGTACCATATTCATGTACTCCTGTGCATGCTCCTGTACTTACCCTAGCCGGTCACATGGACTAGATGTATTTCAATATTGTGCACTTATCATGTCTGGTACTTCAGGATTACAGTTTCATTCCTGTACTTTACATTTATGTACTATAGTTCCCGTACTTTATATTTCATGTACCATACCTCCTGTACTCAGTTCCTGTACTACTTTCCTGTATTTACCTGTTCATTCCTGTATTTCATTTCCTGTACTCTTGTACTCATTTTCATGTTCATATTTCATTACCTAGAACTGTACTTTGCTCCGCTCCTGACTGGATAAGTTGCAGGTGAGTTGGAGGCTATTTGCGACACCTTCTATGGACGGGATGTTGCTATTGCTGAGCCAGCTGGAGCTGTGCTGGACCTAGAGGCCACAGAGGCTTAGTACCTTTCCTTTATGTCATTTACTATTTTGAGACTTAGTCAGACATTTGACATTTCTGGATGAATGTAATAAAACATATAGACTTGTACTATTTCTGGGATTTCGTTTATAGATACTGTGATGTTACCTTACTTCATGATTACTTGTTAGTTTCCCTAGTATTGGTACAGCTTACTTCGTCGTATCCAACGACAAAGGCTGGGCGTGTCCGACTCGTATCCGATTATTCGGGAGCGGGTCGTGACAAATAGTGATGACTTTTGGTGGTGGTTTGATGTACAATTTGGGGCTAGTATTGGGGACTAAAGGGACAAACACATAGGCTAAACATATAGGCTGTTTTAAGGGTAAATTGGGGCTGTCATGCCCCTCCTAACTGCTGAATTTCAGCAGCAACTCTCCCCCTTATCACTCCACTAAACACTCTCTACAACCCTCACAACTCTCACAAACAAACACACACAAACACCACCACTACTAACCTCAACACCAACACCAACACTAACACCAACACCAACACCAACATTAACACCAACATTCTCCCCTCTCCTTGGCCGACCATGGCTGCCCCCTTTTGAACACCAAAACCCCACACAAACACATCACAATATCTCCCCAATATATATAAACCATATATATATATACATCTATATATATATATATAATATATATATATATATAACCACAAATATATAAACAAAAGGAAAAAGAATATGATACATTAAGACACATAAATAAACTCATTCTAAAAACATGTAAAATCTGGAATATTAATAAAAACAACACAAAAACAATATTAAAACAATATCCATGAGTCCAAAAGTAGGTTTTTCCTATTGAGACACAATCCTACATGTGGACACCCCTAGAAATGTCCAAAGGACACAAAAATGGTCTCTAATGGGGACACCACCATGGGAATCATTCCTAATGGGTTCCTACACAATCTACATGAGAAAAGAATCAAGTTTGGAGAAGGAATCACCTTGGTTTGGAGAAGGAAATCAATGGAAACTTCAAAATGAGAAGGAGCCCTTTGGAGAAGAAGAAGAAAAGAGTGGATGAGAATGGAAAAAGTGATTTTTCTCTCTCCTCCCCACTCCCCTCTATGTGGCCGGCCACAAGTGCTTCCCCCCCTTTTGTCCTATTTGGTAAATTATAAGTTTGCCCTCCAATGGTTAAAATAGCTAATAAATAGGAAAGGGTTAAGCCGGGGGTAGTTTAGTCAAACCGAAACTACTAATCTCTAACTAAAATTAACCAAAATAATTAGTCTAGTCTCTAACCAAAATATCTAACATATGGGCCATGGCTAACTAGTGTGTGGGCCCGCTAAGGTCAAAATACCCCGGGTCCCCGAAACAAGTCAAAATAAGTCGGAAAGAGTCGAAATTCGAACCCGATTCAAATATCCCCAAAATAATGCAATAAATAAATAAATAATTTCAAAATAATTTTTAAAGTGGAAAATGATAAAAATACCCCTGTTTCTAGAAACTGGGGGTGACAACCTGCTCAGCCAGATGGTGAACAGTAGAAGTAACCGTGGCAACGAGTGGATTTCTTATTTTGCTCTCCCACTCTATTGTAAATTATTCTTTTGAGATGTTTAGCCGCCGAGCATGTGTTATCTCGTGCTGCAACTTAATATCTGTCCGTCTAAGGGCTTTAACATGATTAACAAATCCTAGGGTTGATCATGTATGACTTAACTCTTGCTAGTTTTTGCATTTTGTATGACTAGTTTCATGATCATTTGAATATGTACACTGGCGAGGCATGGATGTACACTGGCTAAATATTATTAATTAATAAGATTTAGATTTTGTCAATCTTGGATAGAGTTGGTAGAGTGTTCGATACCATATTATGCTTAAGTCATAAATCAAGGGTTTACTGCAGCCAAATGTACACTGGCGAGGCATGGATGCTTGGTTAAATGATTTTGGATATACTTGTGGTTTTTGAATATTATAGAAACTACATCTTTTTGGCATATGACTGTTGAATTTATGTTCCACAACTTCATAAACTCTTGATTAAAATTTGATTCGTTCTTAACCATTCATTCCTTGAACCCTTCCTTTTATCTTTTTACTTTTTGTACCGTTATTAGTCTTCCTAGAAATCATCTAAACCTATTTACTAGAATCATAAACATACCTAGATCATGATTCAACGATCATGCCTACTAAATTGATCGTGCTAAACACGATTTTGATTTGGATCATCCATATGACTTTCTGATCACAACTAGACCATTTTGACTATATTTCGATCGAGTCAATTAGCATATTTGTCCTAGAATTTGACTCGGTAATCGTGCCTAAACAATTTTGCTTGAATAGTTAATCGAGTTAAACGTGTCGAACAGACTTGAATTTTGATCATTTCAAAACGACCTTGATCGTGACTAAACTATTTGACTGTAATCATAAATCGTGCCTACATTTCAAATCAATTATTGCTAATGTTTAAATTCTATTCCATTGTGATCACGACTAATTTGATCATATTCATGCTTGTGCCAACGTTTAATTTGATCATGCTTGGGTGACTTGCATGACTTGTCGTGACTGCATTCTAGTTGTATCTAGGTGATTTTAAACATGTTTAGACTTTGTCAAAAATTATGCCGTTGACCATGCCTACATAATTTTAAATTGGTGGTTAATCGTGCATAATAATCTTTTGCAAACCCTACTTCAGTTCTATCCTTAGGCAAACTTAGATTTTGATTTGACTAGACCCTTTTGACTATACTTTAATCATGCTACGTGGCATCTTTTCTTAAAACATTCGATTCTATTCATGATCTAACTCATTTTGGTTATTGATCATATCATTTCTTGATTATATTCTTATAAGGCTATCAGTGCCCTTCAGCATTTCAAGGAAGAAATTTTCTAAGGAGGGTAGAGTTCGACTAATGAATTGTCCTCAAGATTTTTGTTAACTTTTGTGACGAATTTTGGGCACATTTAGAACCTTTTGGGATTCAAGATCATAGTCTAAGATTCCAACAACAAGGCGTGTCTATTTCCCTCTTTCCTTCCCACCCTAACTGATCAATGAAATCTTTTCTTTTATGCGTTTGATCGATATTTTCCTATCTATTCACCGATCAACCGAAGTACGTCTATCCTAGTAGTCCTTAAATTCGAGGACGAATTTATTTCTAAGGAGGGTAGATTTGTAACCCCTCTCCCCGAATTTCCAAATTTTTTATTTATCTTATTTTTGGTAAATATTTTTGATGTTAGAAAAAAATTTTAATTTGAAATTCTTTTAGTTGACGAAGGGATTTGTCAAAATTATTTTAACATAAGATTTTATGATATAGATATTTTATATTGTAGAAATTTGAATTTATAGGATACCTTTTTAAATGCTATTTGATCATATGGATATCGAATTGAACATTCTAAATCAATTGTATTTGATTGATTAAGTTTAAATCTTTATTTGATTTTTGGAAAGATCTATCTTTGGGGAGCCCTCTTAGTTTTTTCCAAAAAATCCCTAACTCTAATTTTGAAAATCTCCAATCACAAAATTTTCCCCAAATCTCTAACCCTAACCCTAATTTGCCAGGCCTCCTTAAGATATATTTTATGATCTAGTTTATTATTTAATTAAATAATTGAATTCATAAGTTACAGTTATTTGACTTATTTACGTCTACGTTTAAATAATTTGATAAATACTAAGTATTGATTTAAATTGATATTATATTCTACTAATAGGTTATGATTAGCAATAATATGGTTTAAACTATTCCGATAGCATTAAAGGTTATTTCAAAGTAATTATGCTATTTGAATTGGATTTAAATTAATAAGATTTAGATTTTGATAAATATTAGATTGTAGTAATAATTAACTTTCCAATTTAGATTTCCATATATGCGAATTGTTTGATAATATCGAATGTATATATTCTAAATATTATTTACTTGAATTCGATTTGATTGATTTTCATTTAAATGTTTATTGAATTTAGTTGTATTAAATTATCAAGTGATAATAGATTTATGAAATTATTTTAATAAGATTTTATTAATAAAAGTACACTTTAAAATATTTTGATTATCTCAAGGATTATATTTAAATACGAGGAGTATTATTTGAAGTAAGATTTAAATTATACTCTTATATTTCAAATCATTTGGATAGTAACAAATATTATCTTTAAACTATTGTGGTTGATCAATTATAGTATAAGAGAATAACTGTTAATACACCCATATATACCAGAACCTCCCTACGCTATGACATTCCTCTACCAACGTCACCTCTATCGCTACCACCAGATGAAGCCTCACCATCACCCCGCCGCATCCCTGTCTCTCAATTCCTATCTCTCCTTCCCGATCTCTCCATCGATCTCTCCATCCATGTCAAACCAGCGTCAACCTGGGAATAGCCTCCTTCCTACCTTCCAACTTCCCCGCCATCATCATGACGATCGATCCGACACCATTACCAGGTGACCACCACCATTAAAACCAATATCACAGTCATCACCAAATTCATATCCTTGTGTCCGTGTCCTGGCCAACACCTAATTCCTTCATCTCGGGTCTGTACAATACAATCATCCATACTACAATATTGTGTCTAATATTTTGGACACCTTGGCCGCTTCGTCTAAATAAGACACAAGCAGAAACTCTAAAACCTAACCTCCTCGTATGTTACAGCCAGCGAGTCTCCTTCGAGCGCGACCGTCGTCTCCTCCGCGGGTGCACGTCGTCGAGCTAGTGCCCCCACTGCGACATCAAGTCCGCCGACGCCAGCCCAGGCGAGGGGCGCCTCCGTCGCCTTGTACCACGGTCGACTTTCGCCCACGTGGCCGCTACAGCCTTGAGCAGTCCCGACAATACGCGGTCCGCCCTCTCCTCGCACCTGAGTTCCTTGTGTCCAGATCTGGACACCGAAACCGCCGCCGACCTCCTTAGTGAGATCCATCATCGCGCCGACTTCATGGGACCAGTGCAGTGCCGGCGCTGTGCTCCTCCGGCGCCACCTTCTCACGACGCCGATGGCCGCGCCTAGGAATCCGTCCAGCGCCGGCCGATCTGAACGCCGTGTTGCAGCACCCACGTCGCCAGCGAGCCACGACCAACCCATTCCTTCCCCTCTTGGTGAGCTGTCGAAACCCACCCCCATCCGCTTTCTCTTTCTCTCTCTCTTTCTTAACTAAGGAGAAGTAGCTACTGACGTTGCTGGTTTTATTTCATTATTTTTATGTTGCTATATTTGTATTAGTGTATATATGTGTGTATATATATATACACACTTGAATGTATAGTATATTATAATGACTATTACTAATATGATGGATATTTTGATAATTAAATTAGATATTATCATTATCACCAGGCATTTTATTATCTATTATTGGTATTTATTATTTATTTATTCTTATAAATTATATGTGTACACATAATTGATATTTCTAGATATTTTGGAACGAGGATGTAATTTTGGGTTGGTTCTACATGTAATTTCAAAATTGGGTTTAGAATCCCTACATATTTTATTTTCGGGTATTTAGATATGGCATTCGGTCTAAAAGATTATTTTGACAAAAAATAGGTTTTCGCCCTCAAATATTTTTTTAGATTTTTTATTTATGAAAATAAAGTTCCAAGTACCATAAATAATTTCTAAAAACCTTACTATGATATGTATTTTGACTAAATAAAATATAGTTAGTTTTTAAATCCTATAATGGTTGCTAAACTAGTTATAAATAATTTGCTAGATACATATGTATATTTTCTAAGTAAGAAATTCCTTTATCAAATTCCTTTTGATTAGAATAGTCTACTTATGATCATGACTAACTGTATTCTTATCTTCCTTGTCCAATTTGAACTTCTTCGCATCAACCCTAGCTAAATGGACCATTCTAGACACAATGGTATTAACTGTTTCATCAGCTAAGGACCTCAGGCAAGTACACTTTCTGATTGTTTTTCGATTCATAGTAGTTTTTACGTTTCATGTTTATATATATGTCTTGCTGCTTGTTGACACGCTCGTCACACGGAGATTAGTATCATGGATTTATTATATATTTTTTATTGTCATTTACACGATTACCATGCTTGCGACTTGATTCCATGAGTACTAGCTGGGCGAAAAAATATCTTAGTAGACATGTGGACTACCCAGAAATATTCCCAAAACGTCTATTCTTGACTAATAGCAGCTGCACACGACACGTGTACGGTGTCGAATTTATCCCCTGGCCATCCATATGTCGAAACCGATATTTCAAAACACATAGATAGTGGTCTTTCATTGGTTTTCCTTGATTGCCATGTCACCCCATTTAAATGCTCGTTTAGTGGATACATCATGTGGTAGTGTTATCTACTTTCTTTCTGGACATGCCATGATATCAGTTACTTTCTAGTTTTATTTCATATGTGTTATTTTCATGTCTTGTAAATTCTATTGTGTATTCGATTTGTCGTCGGTTTGTGTGCTTGTTCCATTCCTGACTAGAAACCAACATTTTTTAGGTTAGCTGTGGCTTCACTTAGCTTTGGGAGGTACGGGTGTACTTGCAGACGGAAACCTAGAAATAGATAGCCGTTGTATCATTTTCATTAATTGTGAGAACTTTGTATTCTCTTTAATTTTAAATATTGTAAATGTGGTAATAAATTTAGAAATATGAATGAGCAATAAGGTTTATTTTTGAGCATTTATTTTCTTGTGGGCTTGACAGCGTTCTACCGTCGACTCTGCGGCGTAGGCTGGCTTAGACACGTCTTGTATCCAAAAAGCGGGTGTGGGTCGTGATACTTACTTTGTATGTCTGATGATCTAACATCTTGTAACAATTATTTGCTTGCTTGAGATTGAGACACTAGGCTTGTTCTTGACCATAAGAGACTGATGGATTGCAGACAAACCCTCATGGATCTAAACAACCGTGACTGTATTGCGAAGTGTGTTGCACTCCAATATACATAGCTGGTTGTGTTTGTCCCCCGTTCTCCAGTATTCTGGTTCTGGGGCGTGACATTGTGTATAAATTTAAATAGTTCCATGAGGTATTTGGACATGGTCATTTATGGTTAGTAATATTAATTTAGATAATTAAGTCATATTATAAGTTGCTTGGTTAAATACTTAAGTAGTTATTAATTATTAAGGAGCATTGGATTCCAAAGGCATTGACACAAGAGCTACTTTTCATCTTTACAGTCGTAATCAGGCAAGTGCACCTTGCTACTGTCAGTTCATGTTTATTTTTTATTTTATTTTTTGTATTTATGTGATTGTCTTGGACCTTAGTGGTTATATCAATATGTGCTTCCGGATTATATTCAGGTACATTCAATCATTAAGTTGTCTAGTATTGATATGTAGAGCCTTCATGTGATTATTTAGATTTTATTTCCACTGCGATACTGGATTTCCTGATGACTGTAGGACATGGTTGGTATTGTTATTTTATTTTCTTATAAATGCGTTATAGGAATTGTCGTCTAGATAGAGGTCAAAACGGTAAGCGGTGGATGCAACTTATTGGTTCTTGAGAGTTGGGGACAATTACTACTTGTGCAGGCCATGCTATGCACTACACTTTTATATTATGTATATATATATATTTGGAGAGAGTACCTATTTTTTGTGATCCATGTTTCTCTCTTAGTTGTCGTTAAGACTCCAGTACCAGAGCTACGGTTATATGTATGCCAGATACGGATGTCTTTTACTTTAGAGATGTTTGCGCTTCTGAATGTTGTTCTTAAAGTGTCACGTCAGTTTGGTTTAGTTACCCGAGATATTTCATTTACTGCACTTTAGCTTGTATATTATTGCCCATGCTATATGCCCTGAGGACCTGGTTATTTCCAAGATATAGGTGATGATATCTTTTCTGAGGGGTACGGGCTGGGAGTATATTCATCTTTTGCACCAGCTGAGAAAGACGAGGTTGCACCGGAGTAGTTTTTCTTTTATTGATATTTCTATTTTATCAGAGCTATGGACTTGTAATGAGTTCTTTACATTTTCATTTGAGACTTGTATCGTTCATTTTATTTTGTTGAGACTTGTATCCATGGGTTTTTCCCATATGACTATTTTATTTCTATTTGATATTATTTCAGTTTCCTTTATTCAGCACGATGATGTCATGTTTCTTGTTATTTCATATTTGTATCTGTGGATGAGTATAGATGCTTGTGACTGCCATGCTTATGATTATATTTTACAACTTAAGACACTTTTCGTTTGATCCATTAAATTGGGTATACCTATGGAGTGTGTTTGCTGGCATGCCACGTGTTCTAGTCCTTATGGATTTTGGGACTGGGCGTGACAGGTGGAAAGGTTGTAATCCCCCTAAAATTTTTGGATTAATTTTAAATTTTTATTTAATATATTTATTAATAGATATTTTTCCATACTTTTTCGTAGCTTTGATTTTGGAGCACAAAAAATAATCTCTAGAAACGTCCTTCATATGTTTTGACCTAGACAAGTTTATCTTCATTTGATATATCATGTCTCACTCAAACATGTTCTCTTATATTCTATTTGGTCGCACAACTTTCGGGTCAAATTAGGCCAACTTGCTATCTACCATAAAATTTGACCAACTTTCCAATTTAATTTCGGGACTCTCTATCCAACCCATTCAACCCAATAGATGATTTTGACCTTTTTTGAGCCTACTACACACATGTTAATGGTATCCCACTCAATTTAGTTCCCATGTGCTACTTATATTCAAATGGCACACAAGACACATTAAATAGACTTTCGAGTCCTATTTTAATTTGAATAATTGTATCAACCCAAACCTAGTCCAAAAAGCTTTGGTAGAGCCCACTATAGGTTGCCTTAACTTAATATGAGGATTTTAGATTGTATTTATTTAATAAATGTCCAGCCATGATGGATTCAAATCCATATTCAAACATCCAACGATACACTTTCCCATTTTAGAAATTCCCTTAATCTTTTGAATTCGTCTTGCATATCTTGCAAGTTGGACCCAACCCTAGCTCAAACAACTTAGTGGAGCCTATCATGGATTACCATAAATTAATAAACCTACAGTTGATTGATTTTTATCAATTAAATAGCAGCCATCGTTGATGGAAAGCATCCTATGTACCACTCAATATTACTCTTCCATATTAGAAAACCCATTGATTCTTTGGAAAGCATCCTATGACCCTAAAATCCTCTTTTATCATCTAATAATGTCATTTATTCATATTTGCAAGTTATTTATGTGTTTGTGCTATCGTTTCCATGATGCTAGTTTTTCAGATACCAAAAAAACACCGAAACTTGGCTACTTTGATCTCAATACTTCGTGTAACTTTTCTATGATTTTTGTCAAGTAATTTATGATGAAAAATCATATTTTTCTCTGATTACTTATAATTTTTCAGAATATTAAATTTTTATTTTTTGCTGTCGTTCGATTCCAATTGGTTCAACATGTGGCATAATTGTGTACTAGTTGAATATGTTGTTTTGATGCTAGTTTTTCTTCAAATAATATATTTAAAATATTTTCAGAAATTATTTATGCATTTTTCCATAAATATAATGATATATTTTGTGATATAAAAATGTTATTTTTATGTGCTAATTTAGTGTCATGTATGGTAGATATGGTTACATATAATATTGAGAACTAGTTGACTATTTTATGACTAGATTAAGTTATATATGGTAAGTATAAATATGGTATGTTATTAAGTTGGTATTTATTTTAGTTTATTTATATTTCTAGGAGGTTGTGAGCATTTAACTGTGGAAGTTGGAGCCGGACCGTTGATTTACTCTATTTCGATATTCCAGGCAAGACACCTTGCCTTTGCTTTACTATTTAAATTATACTTTTGTTTCCATTGTATGTGTGTGCATGTGTTGAATTAGAGTTAGTTGAAGTACCTTATTTGAGAAGTTATTGATATAACTTTTATGGTGTAACACCCAGTTTTCCAGATGAGGGTAATTTTGAAATTATAATTATTATTTATTGATATTTATTTCATATTATGATTTTTGGTGACTTTTAATCATTTTTAAACTATTTAAACCATGACTTGTAATTTTGGTATTTTGCTAGTGTAACACTAGAGACTGCTTGACCTAGAGCCTAGCCATGTGATTAGGGTGTTTCATTTATCATTTCCAGTTTGAGGGTATTTTTGTAATTTTGAATTTAATTGAATTTAATATATATTATTTGGAATTTAATATATTATTAAGAATGGTATGATTTTAATATTATTTAATTCATTGCCTTGTAGTGTGTTTAGCCCTAGACTAGATTTGACCTAACCTAGATTAGTCATAACTAGTCTTAGCTAACCATGGTTAGTGTTAGTTAGTGTTAGTTAGAATTTGTTAGCCTTGGTTAAGTCATGACTAGATGGAACAACTAGGTCACAACTTGACTAGTGTGAAACCTAGGCTTGTGAACCATTGAATTAGTTAGATTGATTTATAGCCATTGATCACCCCAAAACCCTAACCCTAGCATTTATGGCCAGCCACCTTGGGTTCCACACCCTATTTAATGTCTCTACCACTTAGGGCTAGCCTCCTTTAGGAAAATAGCAAGTTGGAAAATAGAGGTAAACCCCATTCTTCCCCAATCCCTATTTTTTTTCATTTCAACTCCTTTTTCCTTAAAATTTCTTGCAATAGGATCTAATCCCTGTGTATTTCCTGACCATGGTGAGAAATTTCGGTGGAGGAACAATTTGGAGGAGTTTGGGTAGCAAGAAGAACACCCCTCTTTGAAGCTTTTTGGGCTTTTCACACACCTAGGTAATTTCTTATTCCTACCATAAAATTTCAGTTTCAATGCATGAATAGGAAGCCCTAGGAGTACCCTAACTATTGGTATAGGTATTGCTAGGTTTCGTATCCAATACGTGTCCGTATCGGACACGTATCAGTGGGCATGTCTAAGTGTTCGACGAAATGCCACAGTGGGCATTTCGTTCTCATTTTCTGTTTTTGTTTGAATGGAAAATTAGGGTTTGGTCTCGCTTATCGATTTTTGGTTGTCTGAAGTGGTTGTGGTGTCGTGTCGTCTCGTATTGGATACGTGAACACGCTGTTCCCGTGCGCACAACACGCTAGTAGCAGTCCCCTGCTACTCGGGGGCCATAACTCACTGGACACGCCACGTGGACACGGGAAATTTGATACACAGGTCGGAGCTGACACTGACACGAGGCTCCCCAAGTTTCGTGAGTCCTCGTGTCGTGTCGGACACGCATTTGCGAGTGCATTGGCCGTGCACTGTGTTGGTTCAACCGATTTGGGCGACTGATACGTGTGTCGTGTCACTGACACACGTGTCGTGGACCCAAACCAGGGTGTCCACATCCTAGACCTAGACACACTCGACACTGGGACACGAGCACAGGGTCTGTGTCGTGTCGTGTCGTGTCGTGTCACGTGCACGAGTCCAATGAACACGTGCACGAGATACTGTTTTCCTGTGTACAGTTCTATTATTTTTCCTGTGTTTAATTCCCAGTTTAAATTATGATTAAATTGTCATTTTGATTCCTGGACATGTTTAATAGTTCATGTTAGTTCGAATTTACATATTAGATTAGGTTGTTTGTCATGGAATGGGATTTTGACATAGGGAATTGGACTATCGACTGATACCATTGATATTTCAATTTCCTAAACTTAAATCCTATTTTAATCTGTTTTAAATTGATGTTTAAGTATCATAAATGATCCTACATGTTTGTTAGTTCATGATTAGTTCGATTTTACACTTTAGATTAGGCTTTATGGCATGGAATGGAATATTAGATGTGAGTTGGGCTTTCGAATGTATTGACTGATACTATTGTTCTTCCTATTAAAACTGAATTGATTTCATTTCCTATTTCACTGTCAAATTGTATATTAGGAACTGTAATTTGATTCAATGTTTGTTTCGATCACTGTAAGGATATTTGTGATGGGTTGATGTATTAGAAGGAATTCGAATTTGAGATTGATATGAAAACTGTCAATGGATCACTGTTTGTTTGAGTATTAAATCTCAGTTTCTTTCTTCAAAAATTGAGAATAGATTTCTTTTGAATGTTAAATTAATTCCATTCTTCCTTAAACTGAATTCAAATGGGTTAGTTGACTGTCATGTTTCTTTCCTTTTAAACAGATTTTTGAAGTTAGATTCATATTGATTAAATGCTTTGGGTTAATTGGTTAATTGATTTTCAATGTTAGTTCACTGTCATTGATTCATTATTCACTGTCAACCCCCCAAACCTGAGAATACCTGAATTAATTTCCTTCCCTTAACTGAACTTGAGTGATCAATTTAATGTTAACTCTTATACCTTGGATTACTTCACTGTTTGTTATATGTTAACTGTCAATTAATTTGACAGGAATCCCAAAATCTGAGAATTGATTTCCTTTCCTTAAACATGTTGAATGTTATTCTATACATGGTATTGATTCACTACTAGAGTAGTTCACTGTTCACAGGTTTTACACACTGTTCTCTACATGTATACACACAGGTTTTACACTACCACTCACTGTCTAGGATTTTCACACCCTTGTATCACACTACATTATCATCCTCACTCACACACACATGTACACTAATCCTATTCCCATGTGACACTACACTATGTACTCTCAACACACACACACACACACACACATGAACACAATGCACATTCATGTGGCCTATATATTTATAATGTGTGTACTATATTATATTAGATATATATGTATAGGTGAGAAATGTATGTTACTATCTTAATTTATATATATTAATATGTGATATGTGGTTGGTATATAGGCATGATATAGCCTATAGCCTAGGGCTCATGGCCTATGGGTGTGACTGTATGCCTAGTGAGTGTCTAGTTAGACTAGTATAGCCTAGATTAGACTTAGAATGGATAGTTGACCTAGTTTGACTTCTAGGGTTGACCAAAGTTGACCAAGGGTTGACTTTGGTTTAGATTGACCTAGATTCATATAGAATGCATTGTAATGCATCTTATTATCATTTTGGACTTATAGTGACTTGTACTGTTCTATAGGAGACATACACCACTCCTCGGACAGTAGATACTCTACAGATACTCAGGATACAGGAGAGTACATTCTCTGATCATTTCATATCCTGTATTAGGAGTATATTTCCTGCTTTAGATTACTTTACATGATGCTGACACATTAGAAACACGGATTAGTACTATATGGATCTTGTCGTGCGATGTTATTCCCTTAGCGGATACATCGGGTATTTCGTGTTCGTGTACTTTATCATGAGCATTGTGTACTCCTTTGTTCGTGCTTTTCGTGTACAAATCGTGTGAAATCGTGTATACTCATGTGCTCACATGATCTTCGTGTACGACTATACTTCGTGTACGATACATAACTTGGCTAGATCCTTGTGTATTGATTGGGGCGGGGGAGTAGAAGTGGTTATGTAATCAATCCAGTAGATTACTCGTGTACGCCCTCTTTAGATTACTCGTGTACAACATCGTGCCGTTTACATAACCATCTTGTGCTCTGAATCACTAGTTACTGTTAGTTCTCTATATATTGTATCTATTTACTTACAGTCTTCCTTTTTCATCATGTTATTCTTTCAGTTTCCTGTATCTTACTCTCTAGCATGTTTATATTTTCTAACCTGTTATGATTTATTGAGATGTACTGTGCTCGCTCCTGTCCTGACTGGACCTGTTGAAATATTACAAAGGACGAGGCTGAGGCGTTCTGCCCTACGTATTACGGTGCGACCCTAGATGATTGCTGTGACCTGGACCAGCAGCAGGACCCACTAGCAGTGGATGACACTCCCCTAGATTAGGATGTCTTTATCTTTTCTGGATTACTGTATATTGATTCTGAGATGATTTGGGATATGTACTTATTTAGACACTTAGACTTCTGGATTGTATCTTTGTGATTTTCATTATGGTTATCTATCTATCTATCTATCTATCTTTTATCATGTTCTACCTTAGATGTGATTGAGACTGTATTTGCTATATCACCTCCATTCGGAGAGTATATACTGTACAGGTACCTTTAATTGTTAGATGTTGACCTAGGACAGCGTTCTACGCCGAAACTGCGGCGTAGGCTGGACGTACCCACGTCTCGTGCCCTTACTCTAGGGTGCGGGTCGTGACATGTTTTTAGTGGTGGCCCATGCAGGTCAGGTTTATGTAGTGGTATTCGAGCTAGAGTATCACTACAGCCTGCAGTAGGATTAGGATATTTTTGAGGGTACTCAATCATACTAGGAAAAACTCCTTATGATTCCTTTTATCTAAATTTGCTACTTATCGTCTTCCCTTGAATTTTTAACTGTCCTCCTTTGATATTTTGACTCATTCTCAGTAATTGGTTCTTGTTTGATCTGTGTCTCCAGGATGGTTGAGACACGATCGCATCGCTCTGGCCTAGCAGACGTTGGTGAGAGGTCTACTATCCCTCGCCCAATTGAGGACGCTGGGACCACAGCACCTCCTGTTTCTGTTCATGTAGGAGCATCTGCAGCTTTTGGGAGTGTACCTCCACCTGTCCGGAGGTCTTCCCCTGTCATTCCGGATACATTCCAGCAGCAGTTACCTTCAGGGGCAATGGCTCAGATGTTTACCCTTTTCCAGCAATTCATGGAGACTCAATAGCAGATGCAGCAGAGTCAGTCTGCTGATCTCCGACAGAGCGTACACGATACCCACCAGTTGGTCAGGGCGACCGTAGAGCTGGTGGCTGTTCGACCACTGGGAGGCCAGATTCAGCATCATATCAGCAGAGGCCTGTTCAGCAGTACCTTCAGGGTCAGAGACGTGTATATTTCCACCATGCATCAGCAGTATGACGCTAGGTACAACTTCTGCAAGAAGGCAGGCCATGGGTGGAACGACTGCAGGATGAGGTTTGGCAGGTGTTTACTTTGTGGTTCAGCGGAGCATCAGTGTAGGGAGTATCCCAGGAGCCAGACAACACTGACTCAGAGAGCAGGAGTGAGGGCTCCGGTGAGCCTGCAGGAGGGATTACCCTTTCAGACTCAGCCGCAGAGATTCGCACAGCATCAGGCTGGAGGAGGCCAGCAGGGGCGAGCTTACGCTATGGCAGTTGAGAGTGCAGGCAGTATGAGAGCTTATCGCAGGTTTTGTCCATCTCCATTTCATTCCTTGCCATATTTTAACCATCTTGAAATTCAGTTCCAACAGATCTTGCTTATCGTTCTTGTTCGTAGATAAATCTGATTCTTGGTATTCATTGTCGATTCAATTTTTTGCCAAGATAAATCATATGGGCTAGGTCACCTCAGTTATGGGATCTAGAATCTTCGATAGTCGTGTTAGCTGGCATAGTGAGGACATATAGTCGGATTTAGGACGTATTTCTCGGATGTGGGAATTTAAGGTTTTTGCTGCCAAGCATGCGGCAATGCAAAAATTTTAAATACCATGATTCTAGAGGTATGTGCCTTAGTCAAGGACTCTGTGATTATCGTAGCCTTGCTCACTAGCATGATGAAGACTCTGAGTAACATGATTTTGGACAGACGCATATGATTATCAGATTATATCTTGAGAAGGTTTTTAAACATATCATCTCTATCTTACTCTTCTGTTATTTTAAAATTGTATTCCATTAAATAACTTAGGAGTAGGAATATTTAGTTGTAGAGCTTATTCATATGTAGTTCTTTCATAGTGTAATGATGTGATGACTTGTAGAGTGTCTGTACCCTAGAGATGATAGTTAGTATTGGTATTAGAATAGTAACCCATTGTAGATGATTTCCCTATTATTTATAATACCAACCAGTTTATATAGGATGTTAGTATGCCTTACAGCCTTGATGATTGTTATTACTTTCCTTACCTTTTTCCAGTGAGACCCCCATGACCAGAGCCTGTCCTTGAGTATAGTTGCAGTTCACCTAAGACTGAGAGGGCTATATATATAGATAGGTTACAGATGATATTGGCATATAGGATATGGGTTTGGTTGGTACCTATAGGTCATTGTTGTATAGGATTATTGACATATTATTTAGCCTATATTTGGTTCAGTTTTCTATTTTAGTTAATTTCTCTTTGTGTGAAGTTCAGTCATGGTTGATCAACCTTTATAGGCAGTGTGCAGACCCTTCACTAGATACCCTGTCCCCTTGGTTCAGACTTGTACAAGTTGTTCACTGCACTCAAATTTCATTACCTACCATGTTGCATCATAGGTTTCGCTGGACCATAGTTCAGACCCCAATTATTGACTCACCAATATAACCATCAACCCCTTACCATATTCTATATATCTGGAGAGTTAGTATCATGCATACTAGAGGCCTGTACTCACCACTTGGGACAGTTCATTGTTCTGTCCCAGTACACCTTACAGTATCTGACCCCTTCATTGGAGTACTAAGCATGAGGTAGGGAGTGTGTGTTTTTAGACCCTGAGTAGAGTTGAGGTGATGAGGGTTAATATATATAGTTTGTATATATATGCAATGTATTTTGATTGGTACGTAGCCTGCACTCATTTGCAGTATACTGCCTATTGCATTCCCTGTACACCAGTCTGGTTCACTTCTTCAGACCACTGTCCTGCATGTAGTTAGTTCAGCCAGATATAGAGGAGAGGCCAGGTTGATCTAGAGGCATGTTTCAGTCACTATATAGGTTTTCTTTCACTTTGACTATACAAGTGGACCCAAATGTCTTGTCCTTTAGCTCAATATTTCAGTCTCCTTAGCATCATTCCCTTCTGCCTACACTGATGATGCAGACCATTCATCCTTAGCCTAAATTCTAAGCATCTGTTCAGTCCTTATAAGTTTAGTCTACTTTAACCCTTGGTTGATCAGTCATATATATATAGATGATATACTTAGGATATATGTGATGGGTTATTGTTCTTGAGTATATATATATGCGGTATTTGGGATTGGTGTGCTCAGCTTGTAGGTACTTAGTTATGGGTGACTTGATAGGATTGGAAGGTTAAGAGCTAGCCTATTATAGAGTTTCTCTTTTTGCTAAATTCTAGTTGCCAACACTTAGGTAGCTAGCATAGGTAAAATCCTAAGAAGTTGACTAGCTGATGGCCAAGTACTTGGATGTTGAGAAATTGACTAGTGTTGACCCTTGACTATGTTTGACCTAGAAGGGGTGCGATCATCTTAATTTCGAGGACAAAATTTTTCTAAGGTGGGTAGGATTGTAACACCCAATTTTCCAGATGAGGGTAATTTTAAAATTTTGTAATTATAATTATTATTTATTGATATTTATTTATATTATAATTTTTGGTAATTTTTAATCATTTTTAAGGGTTAATTAGTTATACCCCTACGGTTTGTACGTATTTTGGTAACTGTTCCTATTGTTTTAAAAATAAAGAACATCCCCCTGGTTTATAAAGTTAATTAGTTGCACCCCCTGGAGCATAGTAAAAAATAAGTAAAATTAAGCAGCCAGGGGGGTGTTCTTTATTTTGAAACAACGGGGACAGTTACCAAAATATGTACAAACATAGGGGGGTACAACTAATTACCTATTTTTAAACTATTTAAACCATGACTTGTAATTTTTGTATTTTGCTAGTGTAACACTAGAGACCACTTGACCTAGAGCCTAGCCATGTGATTAGGGTGTTTCATTTATCATTTCCAGTTTGAGGGTATTTTTGTCATTTTGAATTTAATTGAATTTAATATATATTATTTGGAATTTAATATATTATTAAGAATGGTGTATTTTAATATTATTTAATTCATTGCCTTGTAGTGTGTTTAGTCCTAGACTAGATTTGACCTAACCTAGATTAGTCATAGCTAGTCTTAGCTAACCATGGTTAGTGTTAGTTAGTGTTAGTTAGAATTTGTTAGTCTTGGTTAAGTCATGACTAGATGGAACAACTAGGTCACAACTTGACTAGTGTGAAACCTAGGCTTGTGAACCATTGAATTAGTTAGATTGATTTATAGCCATTGATCACCCCAAAACCCTAACCCTAGCATTTATGGCCAGCCACCTTGGGTTCCACCCTATTTAATGTCTCTACCACTTAGGGTAAGCCTCCTTTAGGAAAATAGCAAGTTAGAAAATAGAGGTAAACCCCATTCTTTCCCAATTTCTATCTTTTCCATTTCAACTCCTTTTTCTTCAAATTTCTTGCAATAGGATCTAATCCCTGTGTATTTCCTGACCATGGTGAGAAATTTCAGTGGAGGAACAATTTGGAGGAGTTTGGGTAGCAAGAAGAACACCCCTCTTTGAAGCTTTTTGGGCTTTTCACACACCTAGGTAATTTCTTATTCCCACCATAAAATTTCAGTTTCAATGCATGAATAGGAAGCCCTAGGAGTACCCTAACTATTGGTATAGGTATTGCTAGGTTTCGTGTCCAATACGTGTCCGTATCGGACATGTATCAGTGGGCATGTCTAAGTGTTCGACGAAATGCCACAGTGGGCATTTCGTTCTCATTTTCTGTTTTTGTTTGAATAGAAAATTAGGGTTTGGTCTCGCTTATCGATTTTTGGTTGTCTGAGGTGGTTGTGGTGTCGTGTCGTATCGTATTGGACACGTGAACACGCTGTTCCCGTGCGCACAGCACGCGAGTAGCAGTCCCCTGCTACCCGGGGGCCATAACTCACTGGACACGCCACGTGGACACGAGAAATTTAATACACAGGTCGGGGCTTACACTGACACGAGGCTCCCCAAGTTTTGTGAGTCCTCGTGTCGTATCGGACACGCATTTGCGAGTGCATTGGTCGTGCACTGTGTTGGTTCAGTCGATTTGGGCGACTGATACGTGTGTCATGTCACTGAAACACGTGTCATGGACCCAAACAGGGTGTCCACATCCTAGACCTAGATATACTCGACACTGGGACACGAGCACGGGGTCTGTGTCATGTCATCACGTGCACGAGTCCAATGAACACGTGCACGAGACACTGTTTTCCTGTATATAGTTCTATTATTTTTCCTGTATTTAATTCCCAGTTTAAATTGTTTAAATTATGATTAAATTGTCATTTTTATTCCTGGACATGTTTAATAGTTCATGTTAGTTCAATTTACATATTAGATTAGGTTGTTTGTCATGGAATGGGATTTTGACATAGGGAATTGGACTGTCGACTGATACCATTGATATTTCAATTTCCTAAACTTAAATCCTATTTTTATCTGTTTTAAATTGAAGTTTAAGTATCATAAATGATCCTACATGTTTGTTAGTTCATGATTAGTTCGATTTTACACTTTAGATTAGGCTTTATGGCATGGAATGAAATATTAGATGTGAGTTGGGCTTTCGAATGTATTGACTGATACCATTGTTCTTCCTATTAAAACTGAATTGATTTCATTTACTATTTCACTGTCAAATTGTATATTAGGAACTGTAATTTGATTCAATGTTTGTGTAGATCACTGTAAGGATATTTTGATGGGTTGATGTATTAGAAGGAATTCGAATTTGAGATTGATATGAAAACTGTCAATGGATCACTGTTTGTTTGAGTATTAAATCCCAGTTTCTTTCTTCAAAAATGAGAATAGATTTCTTTTGAATGTTAAATTAATTCCATTCTTCCTTAAACTGAATTCAAATGGGTTAGTTGACTGTCATGTTTCTTTCCTTTTAAACAGATTTTTGAAGTTAGATTCATATTGATTAAATGCTTTGGGTTAATTGGTTAATTGATTTTCAATGTTAGTTCACTGTCATTGATTCATTATTCACTGTCAACCCCCAAACCTGAGAATACCTGAATTGATTTCCTTTCCTTAACTGAACTTGAGTGATCAATTTAATGTTAACTCTTATACCTTGGATTACTTCACTGTTTGTTATATGTTAACTGTCAATTAATTTGACAGGAATCCCAAAATCTGAGAATTGATTTCCTTTCCTTAAACATGTTGAATGTTATTCCTATACATGGTATTGATTCACTACTAGAGTAGTTCACTGTTCATAGGTTTTACACACTGTTCTCTACATGTATCACACAGGTTTTACTACCACTCACTGTCACCCTCATTTTCCCCGTATTTCGTATTTATACTCGTATCTGGAATTTTGGCATGTATTTTTTTTTTTTCTCAACTTGTGGGATTTCGATATTTTTCCCGTATTTTGGGATTTGGCCTGGCTCGGTTTTATTGGGTTGGTTTGGTTTGGTTTATGTAATGGAGCACCTTAACCTATGCTACCCCTCATCCCCACCACAACTCCCCCTCTTTATATCCCCACCTACCACTCTCTCTCCTCATAACTTCTACCATTAATTTCCTTCTTCTTCTTCTTCTCCTTCCTCTACAC
Organism: Iris pallida; assembly: GCA_029216955.1. Classification (NCBI taxonomy): domain Eukaryota; kingdom Viridiplantae; phylum Streptophyta; class Magnoliopsida; order Asparagales; family Iridaceae; genus Iris; species Iris pallida. The sequence continues at coordinate 51,635,722 of JANAVB010025196.1, forward strand.
AACTCCCCAACCCTAGGCAAGTACATCTTGCCACTACATAGAACCCTCTTTTCTTTGTCCTTTGATAGATTAGGATATGGTGATCAATATTAGTTCTTGGCATTTTGTGATTTGGAGTCTCCATTGTTCTAGATCTAAGTCTTCCTATTTTTGGATTTTGCATGTTTTGATCTATTTTGGTTGGAGTTTTGTGGGTTCTGATGTTTCTGTGAGGAAGAGAGTTTAATTTCACCCAAGTTGGAACTTTGGAAATCCGATTTGGAGTTCGGATGACCAAGTTATGTTGTTTTGAAGTTTTGGGTTCTACCATGGTGTTCTTGCTGTTTGGAGAAGACAGTGAGCAGTGTGCAGAGCTTCTTGGCTCACGCACACTGAGCTACGCGCGCTCTTTAGTGCTGCGTACGCAGACTTGGGTATGCTCCCTGTTGGAAGCGTGTTCCCTTGAGCGTGCGTGACTTTTCATGCACACTGTTCCCTTCAGCATGCGTGACTTTTCACAGCTGCTCCCTTGAGCGTGCGTGACTTTTCACGCAGCTGCTCCCTTGAGCGTGCGTGACTTTTCACGCAGCTACTCCCTTGAGCGTGCGTGACTTTTCACACACTGTTCCCTTCAGCGTGCGTGACTTTTCACGCAGCTGCTCCCTTGAGCGTGCGTGACTTTTCACGCACACTGCTCTGTAGCGTGCGTGACTTTCACGTACGCGGCTCTTTCAGCGTGCGTGACTTTTCGTACGCTGCTCCCCTGACCCCTTGTTTAACCCTTGACCCTTGGAGTTTTGGTTTTATTTCTTTAAGCTTGGCTTTTCTATGACCTGTATATTGATATTTTATTAGATATTTTACGCCCATTTTATATCCTTACGCCTTTTGTCATGAACTTGATTTCACTTAACATGTTTGGAATGACTATTGCATGGTACGACCAGAAACTAGCATAACACGACAGTGACCCGTAGTGGTGCACTCCCGACATGACCAACCTGACATGATAGTGGCCCGTCGTGGCGCACTCCTGACAAGTACCCTGACATGATTTATCTTGATAATTTAACTTGACCTGCCTTGACTCCGTGGGTGGTTCTTCTTGCTTGCTTGTTAAATCCCCTTGTCCTGTCTTGCATCATGTCTAGGAGGGGACTCCTGAGTACCACGGTCCGGAGTACCTACTGAAATGGATTAAGGTTAATAACTAGAATAACTCAGTATTCATAAAGATGACACAGCTACAGGCAATCCCGTTACCTGGGCGCTCTTGGGATCTGTAGCCTGCCGTCGAGTAGGGCACATTTCCAGCGCACCGTCGAGTGTTGCACCCTCTAAGTCACCTAAGGGTACATGAGTCTCCTGGACGATGTACCCACCTGAATTCAACCCTAATCTTTCGTCCTGGGTAACCTGGATGGTCTGCAGGGCTTGTGGCTGTGGAACAATCTCACTGCATCTTGTTAGTAATTAGGCCTGTGATAACCCTAGTTAGTTAAAGTAGTAAGCCATAGGATCTGCTTGGCCGTGATTGATTGAATGAGGTATAACCAGTTTAGTCATGTCTTGATCCCATGCAAGATTGCTTCCTGTCTTGATTACTTATATTACTTATCTTGCCGATAAATGGTGGGAAACCAAGCTCTGTTCAGATGAAGGTTACAACCCCGGTCCTTGTTTGGTTTACGGGTTGTAACCTGGCTATCGAAAAGTTCCATGGTTATTTCGTCGTATATCATCCTAACATGTTTTCATAATTTTAGTTTTAATATTAGATTTTCTGTGCTGATTGCTGGCTTTTGTTCTTATTTCGTGGCCCCCTTGTGGCACTTGCTCTTTTGGGGTTGACCCGCTGGTTTTGTGTGGCCAGATTTCGGAGCAGCTCCCGAGGATCTACCAAGTTTCCAGCCCAATGGTGGCGACTAGAAGGAACCCGGGCTACGAGTGGGTTTTCTATTTTGTTTCGCTCACTCTATTGTAAAAATTATTCTTTTGAGGCGTTTAGCCGACGAGCACCTGTTAGCTCGGAGCACTTTTACTTACTGTCTGCCTACGGGCTGTAAACATGATTAACAAATCCTAGGGTTGATCATGTATGACTTAACTCTTGCTAGTCCTAGCATTTTGTACGACTAGCTTCATGATCAGCTGATATGTAATATTTGGGACGCCTTTTATTGTATATTTGGTCAAACATCTTGTAATTATATTACTTGCTTGTGATTGAGACATTAGACTTGTTCATGACCATAAGAGACTGTTGGCTTGTAGTAAACCCTCATATTTCTAGACAGCCGTGACCGTATATCGAGGTGGTTTCCATTTTAATATACGTAGCTGGCTATGTCTGCCCCCGCTCTCCAGTATTCTGGTTCTGGGGCGTGACATAGTTTAAGTGGTGGCCCATGCAGGTCTTGTTAATCAAGAAATGTGAGGGTTTACCGAATAGATGTCTCAATCAGTATTCGCCCTTGATCTCCGCCCGTATTTTCAAATCCCTGAAATTCTTGCCCTGATTACATGCTTGTATCGTTGATCTGTCCTGGTCCTTCCTTATTATTTCCCTGTGTCGTCTTCCTCAGGCACTGTACCTGACCCTGTCGATCAGCAAAGAGGAGCACCTCCTGTGACCAGCAGCAACCCGGAGATCAAGCCCAGCATTCCGGGATAGCCTCTAGAGTTGTGCCTACTGGAGGAGAGTCACCAGTTCGGCCCGTCCAGCCCACAGAGCCAGATGATGGTACCTTAGTAGGCCTCATCAGGACCTTGATAGCTTCCCAGGATCGTCGAAGCGACGTCCTGCACCAGACAGTTCAAGATTCGTTGACCCGAGGAGGACATCCAGGGAACCAGGCAGCCAACAGCTTCAAGCGATTGAACCCTCCTTTCTTCGACGGCACCGAGGATGCGATTGTCGCGGATGCATGGCTTCAGGATACCGAGGTGGTTCTGGAAGCAGCTAGGACACCCGAGAATGAGAAGGTGGCGGTGGTACGCCTGCAGTTGTTGGATTTAGCTCGCAGTTGGTGGGCAGCGCAAGCCATGGGGTTAGTGGCACCCATTGCTTGGGCAGTGTTTAGGGAGAGATTCCAGACGAAGTACTTTGATGCTGTGGCTCGGTACGACCTGCAGACCAGATTTACCAACTTGAAGCAAGGAGGCAGGACGGTCGATGGTTATGCGACCGAGTTTTCTAGACTCAGTAGGTTTGTCCCCACCTTGGTGGCGACCGAGTTTGATAGGGCCCAGCATTTCAGCAGGGGCTGCATTTGGAGATCTTGTTGGCGGTTGAGCAGTTCGAGCACCAGACGTTCGACGCAGTCTTGAGAGCAGCTAGGAGGCATGAGTACACCTCCCAGAGGATCGTAGATAGGACCGGAGGTAGGAAGCGGTCCCATAGTCAGATGCATCAATCATCAGCTCTAGCCCCGGCAGCTAGGGGGTTGACTATTAGAACTCCGAGGCGGCCGACCTCAGTAACGTCGGTTCAGCATTCGACCCCGACGTACCCGCAGCAGCAGAAGCAGAAGCAGACTTCCGCGATGGGATTCTCATTGCGGAAAGCCAGGCCATGTAGTGGCAGATTGTCGCAGGGCGCAGGGATTGTGCCTGGCTTGTGGAGCAGCAGATCATAGGATAGGGGCTTGCCCGAATATGGGTGGTTCGTCAGCATCCAACCCTTTAGCTCTTCGGTGAGAGGACCGGCCCCAGCACCAGCTCAGCAGCAGCAGTATCAGTCTTCGAGGCCCTTGCCGCCTCAGTCTCAGGCATTCCAGCAACAGCACCCCCAGCAGTATGCACAAACCCAAGCTCAGACCCAGAATAGGCAGAGAGGTTTCCAGCAGAGGGGACCAGCAGCCAGAGGACAAGGTCAGGCCATGATGATGGCTATGGAAGAAGAAGTTGCACCAGGTAAGGTAGTGGCAGGTACTATTCTCGTCAACTCCTCTCCAACGTCTGTATTATTTGATTCTGGTGCATCGCATTCATTCATGTCTACACGATTCGCGATACGGATAGGATTGGAGCCCGAGTCATTATCAGTGAGGCTCAATATACTTACTGGTAATGGTTTGTGGGAGTAGATCGAGTGTTTTCCTCGTGTCGGATCGTAGTTAGCGGTAGGAAGTTCCCCGCTAGATTCATAGAGTTTCCTATGACAGACTATGATATAGTCCTAGGCATGGATTGGTTGAGGAACCAGTATGCTAGGATAGACTGCCATATTGGCAGAGTTGTCTTTAGTATCCCCGGCGAGCCAGAGTTTTTTTTTCCAAAGGCGCAGTGGAGCCATCTTCCCCAGCATTGCGGATGGCAGTAGCAGCAGTGCAGTTACCCCGGATAGTTGAAGAGTTTCCAGATGTCTTTCCAGAGGAGCTTCCAGGGATGCCGCCGGAGCGGGAGATTGAGTTCACTATAGACTTGATTCTCGGGACAGCACTAGTGTCAGAACGAGTCTACAGAATGACGCCTTCAGAGTTGGAGATTTTGTATAAGATGATTGAAGAACTGAGGACCAAGGGATTCATCCGTGCTAGTGGATCGCCTTGGGGAGCCCCGATGCTTCTTGTGAAAAAGAAGGATGGTACGTCCAGGCTATGTGTTGATTATCGTACCTTGAATTCAGTGACAATCAAGAACAGATACCCTCTTCCGAGGATAGATGACTTGTTTGATCAACTTAGAGGGGCTTCAGTGTTTTCGAAGATCGACTTGCGGTCAGGATACCACCAGATCAGAGTCAGAGAGCAGGACATCCCGAAGACAGCATTCAGAACAGGTATGACATTGGGAGTTCCTTGTTATGCCTTTTGGAGCAACCAATGCGCCGGCCGTATTCATGGACCTCATGAATCGCATTTTCATGCCTTACTTGGACCAATTTGTGATCGTGTTCCTAGATGACATCCTGGTCTACAGTAAGAGTGAAGCAGAGCATGAGCAGTATCTCAGAGTCGTCCTCCAGCGCTTAGGGAGCATTAGTTGTACGCCAAGTTCAGTAAATACGAGTTCTGGCTCGATCGCATTTCATACTTGGGTCACATCATTACCCGAGGAGGAGTGGAAGTGGATCCCTAAAGATTGTGGCTATCGAGTCATGGCCATACCCAGCTCAGTGGCAAGGTTCGCAGCTTCCTTGATTGGCCGGCTACTACCGGCGGTTCGTTTCAGATTTCGTAAGGATTTCAGCACCGATGACCCAGTTGACCCGCAAGGATGTGCCGTTTGTTTGGACAGCAGAGTGTCAAGAATCATTTGAGAAGTTGAAGCGAGGTTTGATAACGGCTTCCATTCTCACCCTTCCAGATGGGACCGGAGGATTCACAGTTTATTGCGACGCTTCAGGCAGAGGATTGGGGTGTATCTTGATGCAGCATGGGAAGGTAATATCTTATGTCCCGTCAACTACGTGATCATGAGAAGAATTACCCGACCCACGACTTAGAATTGGCGGCGGTAGTATTTGCTTTGAAGTTGTGGAGGCACTACTTGTACGGAGATAGAGTGGAGATCTTTACTGATCATAAGAGCCTGAAGTATGTTTTCACCCAGAAGGACCTTAATATGCGGCAGAGAAGATGGCTCGAGCTATTGGTGGATTATGATGTGGATTTGCAGTATTATCCTGGAAAGGCCAACGTTGTAGCAGATGCATTGAGCAGGAGCCGGAGTTTATTTCCTGACGGCGCAACCAGAATTATTGGCAGATCTTCAGAAGATAGGAATTGAGATGGTTCTTCCAACCAGTGTGGCATTGATGGCCAGTCTACAGGTTCAGTCCAGCATAGTTGAGAGAATCCGGATGGCGCAGTCAACAGATTCCAAGATCCAGCGACTCAGAGCAGAGTGTAAAGCAGGAAGAAGGCCAGAGTTATGTATCTATGAAGATGGTACACTTCGGCACGGTACTCGTCTTTGTGTACCCAGTAGAGATATCAGACAGGAAGTCATGGCAGAAGCCCACAGTTCACAGTATTCTATTCATCCAGGTGGTACGAAGATGTACCGTGATATTCGTCAGCACTTTTGGTGGAATGGCATGAAGAGGGAGATAGCCCGGTTTGTCTCTCGGTGTTTGGTTTGCCAACAGGTTAAAACTGAACATCAGAGGACCGCTTCAACCCTTACCGATCCTAGAATGGAAATGGGAACATATAACCATGGATTTCGTGACCGGATTGCCCAGATCCTCGGCCGGCAGAGATGCTATTTGGGTAATTATGGACAGGCTTACCAAGGTGGCACCCTTTCTCCATTCAGAGTTGGACAGTCGACGGCGCAGCTAGCAGAGATGTATCTCAGGCAGATCGTCAGGCTTCACGGTGTGCCAGTCAGCATCACCTCGGACAGGATTCAAGATTCACATCACACTTTTGGCGCAGCTTGCAGAAGAGTTTGGGGACTCGCCTTCAATTCAGCTTAGCTTATCACCTGCAGACGGATGGTCAATCAGAGCGCACAATCCAGACCCTTGAAGATATGTTGAGATCATGTACCCTTGACTTCGGTGGTTCATGGGAGAGTCATCTGCACCTGGTGGAATTCTCGTACAACAACAGTTATCAGGCCAGTATCCAGATGGCACCCTTCGAGGCTCTCTATGGCAGGAAGTGCAGATCCCCGCTAGCATGGGATGATGTCGAAGAGAGGCAGATGCTTGGTCCAGAGATGATTGCCCAGACAATTGAAGTGGTCAGGAAGGTCAGAGATCACCTCCGAGTTTCCCAGGACCGCCAGCACACTGGGCCGATGCTCATCGGCGTCCCTTAGAATTTGCTGTCGGCGACCATGTATTCCTTAGGATCTCGCCTAACCGCGACGTCATTCGCTTTGGCGTGCGGAGAAAGCTTAGTCCTAGGTATATAGGGTCGTTCGATATTCTAGAGCGAGTAGGAGATGTATCCTATCGTCTCGCTCTTTCGCCGTCGCTAAGTGAGGTGCATGATGTATTCCATGTGTCCCAATTACGACGGTATATTTCGAACCCGAGCCACATCCTAGACCATTCAAATTGGTTGTTGGTACCAACCTTTCGTATGAGGAGAGGCCCGTGTCTATTTTGGACCGGAGGGAAAAGATACTCAAGAACAAGACTATTAAATTAGTCCGTGTTGCTTGGGGTCATCACTCTCTGGATGAGTCAACGTGGGAGTGAGGACGACATCCGATCGCGATATCCCTACCTGTTTGACTCGTAAGGTATAATGTCTTTCTTATGCCTTACGCTTTCCCTTCCTTGCTTGCATTGTATGATTGTATGATTGGACTGCTTAGTGTAGCTTGCCTGTGCTTAGTGTAGCTTGTCGTGACAATCTCTAGCTCCTTGATTAAATTCCGAGGACAGAATTCTTTTAGGTGGGTAGAGTTGTCACCCTCATTTTCCCCGTATTTCGTATTTATACTCGTATTTGGAATTTTGGCATGTATTTTTATTTTTTTCTTAACTTGTGGGATTTCGGTATTTTTCCCGTATTTTGGATTTGGCCTGGCTCGGTTTTATTGGGTTGGTTCGGTTTGGTTTATGTAATGGAGCACCTTAACCTATGCTACCCCTCATCCCCACCAAACT